>JAWQFJ010017343.1:15000-332500 GCA_034096865.1 Theodoxus fluviatilis
TGAAATGAGCTTTTCATGGTTCTATAGAAGGCAAATCGGTCTCCACTGCCGAGCTTAGCACACCATTCCTGCCTGAAGCAATCTCTTAATCTTTGTTCTACTGTTTTCAATACGCTTGTTTCATTCGTACATCCTCCATTTGCCCAAACAAAATTATAGCCTATTCTGGACAAGAAATTTTCAATGCTCTTAGCCCAGTTTAGTTCTGTTGGCAGGCTGGTATTGATGAGCATCAGGTAGGCTTGCTTTGGAAGTCTGTCTATTGGCATTTTGACAAGCTTAAACCAATATCTTAATGCTCTCAGCAAAGCCATCACGGTAAGGGGATACCTTCCAGTCTCACCATAAATCATAGTATTTGGTGATCTCACGTCCAGACCCATAAACCGTTTGCAAGCGAACATATGCGTTTTGTCTATGTCGTCACACTTTTTTATCCCCCATATCTCTGCCCCACACAAGAGGGCTGGTGTAATTTGAGAATCGAACAGCTTAAAGAAAACAAAACTGTTCAGACTACGCAAGCTCTTCATTGTCTTGAGCAACTGTATAACCTTCTGTTTTTCTCTGACTGCTTGGTAATCTAATGCCACGTAAACAGAGAGTTTGGTGGAAAACATATATCCCAGGTATTTGTATCTGTTTACAGTCTCCAGCTGCCCTCCGTTTAAAAACCACTTTTCACCACTCGTCAGATAGCCCCCTCTGCGAAAAGCCATAACTTTGGTTTTTTCATTGTTCACTATTAGTCCAAGCTTTTTTTAGATGTATTCTAAGTTGGTGATTTGGTTTTGTAAGTCGACTGGTGTGGTAGATAGCAGCACGACATCGTCTGCGAACAGGAGTAAAATAATTCCATGGTACCAGGTAAGAATTGTATTCCGTGTTGCCCTCGTTCTCGGATATAATCAGCAGCATACGAAATGTACAAAGAAAATATCGTCGGCGACTCACTTGCCTCTTGTCTTACGCCAACCAGGCATTCAAATAGTTCAGAGAGCACACACACACACACACACACACACACACACACACACACACACACACACACACACAAACACAAAAAACCAGGTCGGGTTCGAACCCACAACCTCTCGAAAAAAGAGAGAGAAAAAAAGTTTCAGCGCAGAATCGAACCTGGTCATGCATGACCAAGAGTCCAACGCTCTAAGAAGCTGAGCCATTAGAGAATTGATATGACGGAGTGTTTGTAAAGCATTGATAACGTTCTTTTCCGTAAACCCCCTTGCAAGCTATCGGCCCAGGAAACAATCGACCATATATTTTAAACATGATGGATAGGTTCAGGAAGCTCCTATTATGACATGTATTGTTTTGCTTTGGCATGTCATAGACGCTGAATTAACACTCACACAGTCACACAGAGGAGGAGGTGTATTATAGATGTTCACCCCAGACATGTGCATTGCAGCATTCGTACTCATTCACGCACAACAACAACAACAACAACAACAACAATAATAATAATAATAATAATAATAATAATAATAATAATAATAATAATAATAATAATAATAATAATAATAATAATAATAATAATACAGACTACTTATACACCCATACATTCCCTAATAGGCAAGCTCATGGCGTTTACAATGAAAAGTCTACATTCATACAAAGCATTCCAACACTCGCACATTGCACAGTTGAAACAAAAAAGACTTTTAGTTTTAGTAGGAAAATATAACTCTGTTTGACCACACTGGCTATTCCGTCAATTGAAATCTCAGGGGCGGAGGTTTCGAGTTTTCGACCTACATAAATCAATTTCTTTTCAAACCTCGATTCTGAAAATTTGATACATTCAATCGGACCTAACTTCCAGTAAGTGTGCAAAATGCCAAGAAATCCGTCCAGTAGTTTTTGAGAAATCAGCCGTAAAGTCGGGACAGAGAGACAGACATGCACATAAAATCACGTCACGTTATTGATGACGTCACACATTTTGCAATTTCGCCATTCCATCAATCGACTATTTAGGGAGGTGCTTTCGAGTTTACGACCTTAAAAAACACTTTCTTTTCAAGCCTCGATTCGGAAAATTTGATACATTCAATCGGACCTAACTTCCAGTAAGTGTGCAAAATGTCAGTGAAATCCGTCCAGTAGTTGTTGAGAAATCAGCCGTTAAGTTGGGACAGACACACTGACAGACAGATAAAGTCTGTAGAACCTCCAGTAAACCTGGAGGGATAAAATCCAGATTTCTCCCATCCCAGGGATTGAACCACGGAACTGCGCCTCGCGTAGAATCAAACGCCAAAACGTACTCGCCTAAATCAGCCGGTCAAAGACAACTATGCTATGTGTTGTAACCCTGTGCGCGCCTGAACGAGTAAGAATGTATAAGGTGAACATCTATGACGCACCTTTCCCTGAGCGTGACTGAGAGAGTTGGTCCAACGTCTAGGGCGTGCCAAAAAACAAATAATCGTCCTAAAAGGAGCTTCGTCAACCTTCCATCATGTTTACAATCAAGGTGCTCAACTCACATTGCTTCTCCCTGCCACGATGTAAAACCAGGTGACAGTGAAGGTAGCAATGGCACACTCAGTGCGATTAATTAACCTTTGCATACAGCCATGAGCCAGTATCGGGCTGGAATGTTCCCCAGGGAGTGGAGTTGATACTGGTACGTGACTGCGTCCTATCTGTCCGTCACTGTCGTCAGGTGCAAGTGGAGGCTTGATCAACAGGCCCCGTGATCAGGGGGTAATGCGTTTAGACTGAGACCCAGACATAGGTGATGAGTAAGTAACAGTATAAAACCACTCCTGTATGCCTAAAGACCAAATACTAGACACAGCAGAGTAACAGCCTTGACGCGTAGGGATCACATCCCAAGACAAGTCAGTCACAGCCCAGACATGCTCGAGGCGCAACCGAGACGCCTGAAAGCTACAGGTTGATCGAGTGCATTTCCTTTGGGACTTGGTCAACTTTGCGAGAGGTTTAATTGTACGAGGATGGAGTACGCAGAGACAAAGAGGAATAGAATAAAGATAGTGAAGCTCTGTAGACAGGAAAGATATACTATCTTTGGATCAGACTTTTTTCTGTCCTCACACAGAGCGTTACTGTATTCTTTCAGTAGAATGTATCAGTCTATTAAAAAAAATAGTGACGTGATACTCTGTAAGAAATCATCTGCGTCTTGCCCTCTTACTCCGTTCACCGCTGCATTTCATCTCTGGTAAATTCGCAAAGGGGGATGAGGGATGGAGTCGAGTGGGGATAGGGTGGAGGTAAAATGCGCGCTTTGTGGCTTAAATTAAACTGCAATTATCAAGAGTCTTATCCTGAAAATGTACGCTACAGTCACCCCACCTCCAACCCCCTCCCCATCCCCGTTGAAGGTCCAAATGAAAACAAACAAATGAGATATATCAATCCGTCGTGAATGCGTGAGGAAAAAGACATGCATTGGAATAATACAGGACTCTATGCAACGCTAATCAGGACTGCAAGAGAGGCAGTATGGCCACAGTCACTTTGCACTCTGGCAGCGGATGGATGGACGATGTTTTACGGCCTATCAGCCTTTGTAAGCTATGTAAGACCATCAAGCACAAGATTCACTAGAACAGTTTAGAATAAACGTTAAGGCAAGTCACAATGTCCCTAGTTATTCGCCTCGTACGAATCGCGTAGGGAGACACGGTGGGTCAAATCTTACCCCGAGCCCACAGGGGGACTATGGCAGCGGAGAAAGGAGGGTAAAGAGTAAAACGCAGCACTATTAACCCATCCACGACACACCCCTTTCTCGCGGGAAATCGCGTGGTCTCACAAGCAGGCCGCAAAATGGCATCAGCGAGAACGCCGACTGACTCGTTGCGTGGTATTCCGGACAGCATTTGTGTATCATTTTTGCCAGACAGTGAGAAGATTTCTCACACTGTGATAGATAGGGGTATTAATAAATACTACTCATGTTATTTAGACGATATTAGGATCTATGAGCAAGAGGATTCAACGGTGGAGGTGACAGCTCGGTGCTTCAGATCAATGCGAAAAAATGAACCACCACATCGACTATCCAGTCCAGCGCAGGCCGGGCTACCAAGTTGTCGAGTGAATGTCGGAGGATGTCTTACAGCGAGCGTTTAGAGTCAGGTCAGTTTGGTAGGAACAGCCTTCGCCCATGGGGTGTGTGAATGTGTGTGTGTGTGTGTGTGTGTTGTGTGTGTGTGTGTGTGTTTGTGTGTGTGTGTGTGTGTGTGTGTGTGTGTGTGTGTGTGTGTGTGTGTGTGTGTGTGTGTGCACACGCTTGAGATCGCAATAGAGGGTAAGTGAACTAACAGTGCGAGGCTTATATAGAGTGAGTCCACGGGTTTTGCGCCCGAGAGAGCAGAGTACTCAAGAGAGTGCAGAGTACGAGAGAGAGTGCAGAGTACAAGAGAGATTGATTGATTGATTCTTTATTTATCAAGGATGAAATTTTAGGCATTTCTGCCTTTCTTACAAAGAGAGAGAGAGAGAGAGAGAGAGAGAGAGAGAGAGAGAGAGAGTACAGAGTACGAGAGAGAGAGAGAGAGTACAGAGTACGAGAGAAGAGAGAGAGAGAGGGGGGGGGGGGTTTGAGTGCAGAGTACTCGAAAGAGAGAGAGTGCAGAATACTCGAGAGAGAGCGCAGAATACTCGAGAGAGAGAGAGAGAGAGAGAGAGAGAGAGAGAGAGAGAGAGAGAGAGAGAGAGAGAGAGAGTGCAGAGTACGAGAGTGCAGAGTACGAGAGAGAGAGAGAGAGAGAGAGAGAGAAGAGAGAGAGAGAGAGAGAGAGAGAGAGAGAGAGAGCACTAGTTACAGCTCAGACAGTGCTGTATTTGTGAGACCAGTGTGACCCAGCGAAGTCTGCGCTAAAAATAGACTAATTTCCGCGTCAGCGATTGGCTAAGCCCAGCGACCGCGTGGGCCGTGTGGATGAGTTAATACTGGCAAGCAGGCTAGAATGGACACAGGGCGAAAGCGTGTAGCGTATGTGGTGTGGGGACTCGGGTGGGGCTCAGTGTATGTTGTGTGGGGACTGGAGTGGGCTCAGTGTATGTGGTGCGGGGACTGGGGTGGACCCCGTGTATGTGGTGCGGGGACTGGGGTGGACCCCGTGTATGTGGTGCGGGGACTGGGGTGGACCCCGTGTATGTGGTGCGGGGACTGGGGTGGACCCCGTGTATGTGGTGCGGGGACTGGGGTGGACCCCGTGTATGTGGTGCGGGGACTGGGGTGGACCCCGTGTATGTGGTGCGGGGACTGGGGTGGACCCCGTGTATGTGGTGTGGGGACTGGGGTGGACCCCGTGTATGTGGTGCGGGGACTGGGGTGGACCCCGTGTATGTGGTGCGGGGACTGGGGTGGACCCCGTGTATGTGGTGCGGGGACTGGGGTGGACCCCGTGTATGTGGTGTGGGGACTGGGGTGGACCCCGTGTATGTGGTGCGGGGACTGGGGTGGACCCCGTGTATGTGGTGCGGGGACTGGGGTGGACCCCGTGTATGTGGTGTGAGGACTGGGGTGGACCCCGTGTATGTGGTGCGGGGACTGGGGTGGACCCGTGTATGTGGTGCGGGGACTGGGGTGGACCCCGTGTATGTGGTGCGGGGACTGGGTGGACCCCGTGTATGTGGTGTGAGGACTGGGGTGGACCCCGTGTATGTGGTGCGGGGACTGGGGTGGACCCCGTGTATGTGGTGCGGGGACTGGGGTGGACCCCGTGTATGTGGTGTGAGGACTGGGGTGGACCCCGTGTATGTGGTGCGGGGACTGGGGTGGACCCCGTGTATGTGGTGCGGGGACTGGGGTGGACCCCGTGTATGCGGTGTTGGGACTGGGGTGGACCCCGTGTATGTGGTGCGGGGACTGGGGTGGACCCCGTGTATGCGGTGTTGGGACTGGGGTGGACCCCGTGTATGTGGTGTGGGGACTGGGGTGGACCCCGTGTATGTGGTGCGGGGACTGGGGTGGACCCCGTGTATGTGGTGCGGGGACTGGGGTGGACCCCGTGTATGTGGTGTGAGGACTGGGGTGGACCCCGGGTATGTGGTGCGGGGACTGGGGGGACCCCGTGTATGTGGTGGCGGGGACTGGGTGGACCCCGTGTATGCGGTGTTGGGACTGGGGTGGACCCCGTGTATGTGGTGCGGGGACTGGGGTGGACCCCGTGTATGCGGTGTTGGGACTGGGGTGGACCCCGTGTATGTGGTGCGGGGACTGGGGTGGACCCCGTGTATGCGGTGTTGGGACTGGGGTGGACCCCGTGTATGTGGTGTGGGGACTGGGGTGGACCCCGTGTATGTGGTGCGGGGACTGGGGTGGACCCCGTGTATGTGGTGTGGAGACTGGGGTGGATCCCGTGTATGTGGTGTGAGGACTGGGGTGGACCCCGTGTATGTGGTGTGGGGACTGGGGTGGACCCCGTGTATGTGGTGTGGGGACTGGGGTGGACCCCGTGTATGTGGTGTGGGGACTCGGGTGGACCCCGTGTATGTGGTGCGGGGACTGGAGTGGACCCCGTGTATGTGGTGTGGGGACTCGGGTGGATCCCGTGTATGTGGTGCGGGGACTGGAGTGGACCCCGTGTATGTGGTGTGGGGACGGGTGGATCCCGTGTATGTGGTGTGGGGACTGGGGTGGACCCCGTGTATGTGGTGCGGGGACTGGAGTGGACCCCGTGTATGTGGTGTGGGGACTGGGGTGGATCCCGTGTATGTGGTGTGGGGACTGGGGTGGACCCCGTGTATGTGGTGCGGGGACTGGGGTGGACCCCGTGTATGTGGTGTGGGGACTGGGGTGGACCCCGTGTATGTGGTGTGGGGACTGGGGTGGGGATCAGACTACGCACTGCAGTGCCGGGGAGGCCGGGCTCCGAGGTGAATGAAGCGCTGCCAAGTGGCCGCCTGGCGGCACGCGTGCCTGGAGTGCCGGCGCCTTTGTGGAGGAGACACACGTACATGCCTCGCATTCCTGGCGTGCTTCCGGCCTCCGCCACCCTCCCTTGCCCCCAGTCCTCCTCGCTCTCCCCCTTGACCCACCCACTCCGCTCCGTGTACTCGCCCAAACCACTTCCACAGACCCACCCACCCGACTCCCCTCGGCCACTCGAATGGCTGCTCATGCTAGACTGTGTACAAAGGTATAGATCAACTTGTCAACCTACTGTCGGATAACATGCCTATTTATCAAACAACCTTCCTAATTAGCTCTTAACTACAAGTATGTGTATACACTGCGCTCTCTCGCTCTCTCTCTCTCTCTCTCTCTCTCTCTCTCTCTCTCTCTCTCTCTCTCTCTCTCTCTCTCTCTCTCTCTCTCTCTCGTAGGAGGAGGGGAAGGAAAAGGAAGAGAAGACGGGGAGAGAGTGGCAGCAGCACTACACGTGGAAGCACAAACTCGAAGTGAAGGAGCACGAACTGGAGGAGCACGAACTGGAGGAGCACAAACTGGAGGAGCACGAAAACAAGAAGAATGAGATGAGCAGAAGGAGTGGGACCAGCAGACAAAAAAGGGGGGTGGGGATGTGAGGGTGGGGTGTGAGGGTGGAGGTGTGAGGGTGGGGATGTGAGGGTGGGGGTGGGAGGGGGGGGGGGGAGTGAGGGAGAGAGAGAGAGAGGGAGAGAGAGAGAGGGAGAGAGAGAGAGAGAGAGAGAGGGAGAGAGAGAGAGAGAGAGAGAGAGAGAGAGAGAGAGAGAGAGAGACAGAGACAGAGAGAGAGAGAGAGAGAGAGAGAGAGAGAGAGAGAGAGAGTAGGGGAAAAACGGAGAAGGACGTGGAGGACGAGAAGGACGTGGAGGGCAAAGAGGACGAGTACAAAGAGAAAATCGACGGAGACGGAGACAACGACGAAGACGAAGGACAGAGACAACAAGGTCGAGAAAATTGACGATCACACAAATGAGAAAGACTAAAAGGAACAGCTGGGCCCGTATTCACAACGGCGATTTATCTTTTTAACACTCGATTTATCCCCTAGCCCCGCGTTATCTTGATCGGTTAGATAAGGTACGCTCGTCAGAGGCTCCTAGGTTGCACTTTGCTCTATATACTGGTTTCCAGCCAAGGGAGAGCGGAACAGGCAGTTGGAATCGTCAAAGTTTAGAGATATATCGGGGTTTAAATAAATCGCCGATAAATCGCCGTTGTGAATATGGGCCCTGAGGCTTATTTGTTCGTTTTCTGTCATTTTTTCCAGTTTAGTAGGAAGAATGCAAAAAATAATGTCATGGCTTTTATAAATGTATAAACAAGGATGGCCCTAGTTGCACCGTTGGCAAAGATCACGGTCGTAACCATTGACGCTGCCCAACGACAACTGATGATATCTGCTTACTTACCTTTGTATGGCATGAAAAGAAGAAAACATCTACATTCTCGCGCACACTTACAAAAATACTGCATCTTCTGGCGTCAGCGGCCATTTCGTTAAAGCGCACTTCAAAAGTGACACGTGCTTTTGTCTCGTGTCGCGGTGACAACCATGTATCGACTTGAAAGACTTGCATAACTTTCGATCGCTGTTCAGTGCGTAGGATGACAGGTTGCAACGCAGACTTTACCTCACTCCTACGCAGACTGGGCTTTGGTGACTTCAAAGCATCTGACCTGAATTTGCAGCCGACAGCGACATCGGCATCCAGCCGACGCAAATGGGTCGTCTTTTTCCACCTGTCGGCCAGGACTGAGTGAGGACGAGAAAATGGGTGACCCCATAAACATTGATGGACCAAGAGGTGTGGTTGGTGAGGGTTTCACAGCACTGTGTTTGCATCCTGGATCCAGGTACTCGCTGTCCATTTTGCTGACGAAATGCTTGGTAAAGCTGTATTAGGGGCGAAAGGATGTCACGGAGGATTGTGCGGAGAGTGAGTGAGAAAGAGAAAGAGAGAGAGAGAGAGAGAGAGAGAGAGAGAGAGAGAGAGAGAGAGAGAGAGAGAGAGAGAGAGAGAGAGAGAGAGAGAGAAAACCCGAACGAACGATTTTATTTTTAGGCCGTCAGCCCATAGAACTGATGGTAATAATCATTAAATGCTGCAGTTATACTGCTACCATGATGTAGTACCTTCTCTCTCTCTCTCTCTCTCTCTCTCTCTCTCTCTCTCCTTATCTCCGGCTGTCATCTATTCATTAGCCGCTCCGTTCCTCTCCCTGGCTGCAACCACCACATGGATGTCTGGTCCCCAAGGAGTCAGCCCTCAGGGCAGCCGGCCCAGGCTGTCACCACCTTTCTCGCCCCTTTACTCTCTCTCCATGATTAATCGTCAACATTGGAACACGTGTTTTACCGTTAGAACGAGCTACCTGTTCTGGTGAATATGTCCATCCTTTTAAAAGTGGTTGCTTTTGCATGCTTTGGCAGACCCGCCACCATCAGGGGTATGGGCACATCGTCCCACCACGGCCCACTGAGTTCTGAAAAAGAGTACGGAGACCAAGAACTCGTTCGAGTCTTCCTTCCTACTGGAACCCCACCTGCACCCCATCATAATGACACTAAATGTATAATAGTCACAATAGGCCAAATAGTATTCCGCATCATATACAAGGCTATGTGTTATCGGTGCATGTTTGCTCTCTCAGTTTTAGTGCATATTAGATATACATGACCACATTTCTGGTTTTCTGAATCATAATCCCATTTAGGAGACCAATACATTCTCTTCTTGTATCTGGATTTACAAATTGTGCAAACTATTTTTCTCTCAATTTGACATAGGCATTACCATTCAACAACAATAAAATGCGTTTCATCCTCGACCACACTGCAAAATGGACAGATAGTGTCTCCAGTATCGTTGTGCCTGTCACGCTGGTTAATTTCTGAACTATTTATTCCTAACCTGAAACAAATAAAGAAATCTGTCCATTTTGTAATAGAAAACCTAAGTATTTCTCGCGTCCAAACATGTCTTTCAAGGAGGAGTAGCACACACAACTATCGCTACTGCGGTTTCTATCATCCGACGACTGACGACAGCAGTCTTGCAGTACTTGCTTTAAAAAATATGCCCCATTCCCTACAACTCTATTCAACCACCCATATGGGGAGAGAGAGAGAGAGAGAGAGAGAGAGAGAGAGAGAGAGAGAGAGAGAGACTTTGACTTTGACTTCTTTATTGCAAGGCCGACGGCCGTCACAATTTTCACAATTGTTCTGAGCGTATTGCTTTTGCATACATAAACAATTTGGCGAAAGCAAAAAGGAAGAAAATGAACATACATGCTTTCATTTCCTTCTTGAAACACGGCAAAGCAAAGGTAGTGGTGGAGGTGGGGTATACATGGTGACCAAGATTCAAGCAAGGTCTTACCCCGTCATACAGTGTGCCTATGCATTCAGTACAGACAAGTACATTTTTGTGGATTAGGCTACCATGGTTCAAGGCGGGTCGTGGGGGTGAAAGTGGGTCAATTTTAGCTTTTGATCTCGGGTTGACCGTGGATCTCTAATAATACAATGCAACTAAGATTGCTCGTCTTGGAGACGTTGACGACGGCGTTTGAGCGCATAATGTATAAACATAGCAACATGTTTCGTCTTAATGTATCCCCGTCCATCAATCAAAAAGGTAAAGCCTCTGTTATTTAAATACTGGATATACCTTTTACATATTTTTCTCTAAGATCCTTATAAATTTCACATTCTAACAGGAAATGAATTTCATCTTCTACATAATCTGTACAAAATGGACAGTGTGTGTCCTCTCCGCTGAACGTGTTGTGAGTGCGCAGGTCACTTATTCCTAATCTAAGCCGTATCATTGCATCCCTAAACTTTCCTATTTCTATGGTACTAAGATATTTCTCACATTCGAATGAATCTTTATGGACACTGTATACTAGGTAACGCTCGCTTTCATTTAATCTACTATGCCATTCCTGTCTGAAGCAATCTTGTAGTCAAAAGTTTCTGAGAAAGCTCCTTTCATTATTTGTTCCTCTATTCAACCAAACAAAGGCAAACCCTGATTTAGACAGACAGTCTCTTACCGACTTTAACCAGTTCATCTCGTCAGGGACTGATATACCTTCTAGCATGAGGAGCGCCTGTCTAGGTAATCTGTCATCTGGCATTCTTTGGAGTCTAAACCAGTACTTAATGGCCCTAACTGTGCTATTCACTATGATAGGGAATCTTCCCGTTTCACCATAGACTAAATTATTTGGCGTCTTAGTATCTACATTCAAATATCGCTTGCACGCAAATAGGTGTGCTTTCTCAACATTTGTGTGCACCCTTAAACCCCACAGTTCAGATGCATACAACAGGGAAGGCTGTATCTGCGCATCAAATATTTGAAAAGATGTTTGGTTTACGGTTGTGCAATGTCCACATCATCTTAAGTAATGAGACGGTTTTCTGCTTTGTCTTTGTTGCAACGCTGTCCAGAGCTACACTCTCTGACAGCTTGGTCGTAAAAGTGTACCCAAGGTATTTAAATGAGTTAACCACCTCAAGGCGAGCTCCGTCAAGGAACCACCTTTCTCCCCGAGCCAGAAAACCCCCTCGACGAAAAACCATGACTTTCGTTTTTTCTGTATTGACTTTAAGACCGACTTGTTTGGACGCATAAGAGAGGTTGTCTATCTGGGTCTGCAGGCCCACAGGGGAGGTAGATAGCAACGCAATATCATCTGCATAGATAAGGAAAAATATTTCTGCCTTCCCACTTTGCATCTGAACCCCGTGTCTACCATGTTCTCGAACAAATTCAACAACAAATGTAATAAATAAGGAAAATAGTATCGGGCTCTCTAAGGCGCCTTGTTTCGTTCCAACTGGACAATCAAAGAAGTCTGACTTGCTACCGTTCCATCTGACGCATGCCTGTACTTTATCATACATTGATTTTAACATTTTAATGAGTTTCGTAGAAATACCCAATTTTGTTAGCACACTCCAGAGACATGTGCGATTCACAGAGTCAAAAGCTTTCATGTAATCAATGAATGCAACATACAGCTTTCCTCTTCCGCCACCGTAAACAAACTTTGTTATCATAGCATGTAGTGTAAAAATATGATCTACGGTCGAATGATCCCTTCGAAAACCAGCCTGCTCTACACAGAGTTTGCTATTGTCTTCCACCCAGTTTTGTAGGCGATTCGTCAATACTGATGAAAACAATTTGCTTATGACACTTAGCAGTGAAATGCCTCTGTAGTTCTGGGGGTCAAGTGAGTTCCCACTTTCATGTATCGGGACAATGATCGATCGACTCCACTCTTCGGGGAAAGTCTGTGTATCATACAATACATTAAAAGTTTGGTGAGGAAAGGGACCAAATAGTTTCTACCTAATTTTATGAGTTCACTAGGGGTTTCGTCAAGACCTGGGGCTCTGCCCTGACTTAATTTTGCCACTGCCTGGTCTACTTCGTCAATGGTCATGGAGGCGTCTAAAATATTGTCATGTATGTCTTCGGCAATATCACACTCAGCGGGCAGATTTGCTACGGGTACTATATTTTGGTTGAACAGATTCTCAAAATGCGACTTCCAAGTTTCTATTTTTATTTCTGGTATTTTAGCCCTTTTCCACGATTTCTTGCGTATAACATGCCAAAATTTGTTGGGATTGTTTAGATTTTTCAGAAGATATGTACTCAGTTTCTTTTCGTGGTCTTTTTTCTTCTCGCGGATTAATTGTTTGTAGCTGTTTCTACAATGCACATATGAAACTTTATCGTTTATCGCTAATGTTCTTTTATAAACAGCAAGTGCTCTCTTTGCTGTCAGTTTTTCAGCCTTACAGTCCTTGTCATACCATTCTGCTTGTCTATGGTCAACTTGATTGTGTGACAGAAAGGTACGCCGCATACAGTCGGCGGTTTGGAGTAGAGCCTCCGTTAACAGTTTTACCGAAGAGTTCACGCTGATGTCTAGGGTGGCATTTGCACAATTGAGCTTAGTACTGAACTCGGCGGACTGCATATTTCTAAGTACCTCTTCCTCTTTGTCTTTATCCCAAATTATTCTCGTTGTCTTTTGTACCTTTTTGCAACTGTATTTGGCTTAATTTCAGAGCCTAATTTAATTTCAAGCGGCATATGAGTCGACTCAATTCTGGATCCCACAGTGACAGAAACATCGATCGGAATGTTCGCGCTCATAGCTAAGCAATAGTCAACAACGCTGTCTCCATGTTGAGAAACGTACGTGAATTTTCCGTCTTTATCATCCTTGTTACTTCCATTTAATATGTAGATATGATATATTTTGCATAAGTCTTTTAAAATATCTCCAAACTTATTTGTAAACCTGTCTTGTGAATTTCGATATGAAGCGCTATCAGGACAAAGGCAGTAGTTAGGTTCCAGTTCATTCTGATAATCATCATCAGTGTGTAGATTCCAGTGACTAGTTCTTGCATTCAAATCCCCACATATTACAATGTTCGAGTTTGGGTTTGATTCTTGAACGTCAAGCAACATTTCTTCAAGTAGAATTAAGTTACACTTTGTTTCTTTATCTCTGTAATAGTGAGAATCTGCAGGTGGAATATACACAGAAACCAGGATAATGTCCCCTTGTGAAAAACTACTAATTTTAACAACAACCATATTATCATGAACACAAGGTATTTGAGAGATAGTCTTTGGGAATGACTTTTTTACAAGAATAACTACCCCACCGGATCGTCTTCCCTGATGGGATAACTTGACTGCCGGGGAATGAAAAACAAAGTAATCGCTGAAATATAAATCAAAATCAAAGTCAGGTGAGGTGAAAGTCTCGGCAAAGCAGCAAATACTGAAAGAGGAAGCATACTGTACAAAACCGGGTTCGTAAAGTTTGCTCGTAAGTTGGTAGTCCAACGACTGTATACAAATGGAGGGTGGATGGGAGTTGAGTTCTGCCCTAGGGGTGATGAGCGGTGTTTGCTCTCAGATATGAGTAGTAGTCAGAAAAGGTGGGTCGTGAGTTGGTTGTGAGAAGATAGTTGTATTAGAAAGAGCAAGAAGACAGCGATCAGTCCACCTACTGAGAGGAGGGGAGAGATCAGTCCGCCTACTGAGAGAAAACAGAAGACAGAAGATAGAGATCGGTCCGCCTGCTGGGTGAGAAGAAGAGAGAAGAGGAGGGCGAAGCCCCGAAGAGTGAAGCAGACGAAGAAGAGAGTGGAGGAAGGCGAAGCACAGAAGAGTGAAGCAGACTAAGAAGAGAGTGGAGGAAGGCGAAGCACAGAAGAGTGAAGCAGACGAAGAAGAGAGTGGAGGAAGGCGAAGCACAGAAGAGTGAAGCAGACGAAGAAGAGACAAGAGGAAGGCGAAGCACAGAAGAGAGAAGCAGACGAAGAGAAGAGATCGACTCCACACACAGCAGAGACGGGCAGAGAGAGAGAGAGAGAGAGAGAGAGAGAGAGAGAGAGAGAGAGAGAGAGAGAGAGAGAGAGAGAGAGAGAGAGAGAGAGAGAGAGAGAGAGAGGGGGGGCAGAGTTGGAAGGTTGGTGCGAGAGTTTTACACGGGTCGATAGTTTTTACTTGTTGAGAACTGACCTACGTGCTTTTATGATTTATGTAAGAAGGCTGACCGACATTTTACTAGTGCTTTTTCATTTTTCTCGTTGGGAGTTGAGTAGGTGAAGAGTAGGCGTAAGTTTATAAGATTGGGTTATTGAGGATGTTGTGTTGAGCCATATACCAATGTAACTGTTGCACTCTTCTCTTGCAATATCCTGATGTACGGGGGTTCTCCTGGCTTGCGCTAGGAAGTCGAAGTGACAGACACTCGTGGTCGTTTCCAATAAACTTTATTTACGCACTGATCGCTACAGTGGTGAAAATTAGCCAACAGCAATTCGTAGCAGCTTCACTCTACACACAGTACACCAGAGGCTCGCTTGTCACACATAAGATAAGCTCTCACCTTATCTCAGTCATCGCTTTCATGTCTCCCCACTCTCTCTCTCTGTCGCTCCTTATATATATATATTTCCTCAAATACCAGAAACTTCCAGTACAAGGGTGAACATACTCAATTCTTCTGCGGCCTACGTGACTAATGTCACGTGACATAACAAAGCCAATTCGGTCGCGAGTCGGTCAATGACCTGACCGATATACTAAAACAACTGCGCCTGCAACACTGGGGCAGATCTAGAATCTTCACAACATAACATTCTTTATTATTATTATTTTTATTTTCTACCCCTGTTACGGGCATGTTTTATGTTGAAATATAAAGACATGTAAGTAACCCGGGACCTGTATTATTTCGTTTTTGTGGATCCCCGTAACACGAGTTTGTCGCAAATCATGTTTGTCAGTCTTTCATTTGCTGCTGACATCTCTGCACGCAGTTTTTCTAGCATATCAACCATACTAGGATCAGGTGCATCTGTTCCGGCATTGAAAGCTTCACACCATGTGGAGGTGGAAGCAGGGTTCCTGTAGAGGTAGCCGATAAGGATTGAAGATTCTTTTGAAGGCTTCATTTCTAGCCATAAACACTCTATCTGTGAAGATTCAAGATCCGTACGGCGAGAAATATTCCCATGAATGGAATGGTGAATGTATACTGCTATACCAGTTTGGCCTTCGCTTATAGCGGCTTTTCGGATGATGTTATATCCATTAATTTCTACTGCTGTGTCAGGGATGTATAGGGTTTGAGTCTTGTTTCTGATAGACCAAAAACAGCAATCATGTTGGTGTAAAAGAGCACATATGTCTGTGATTTTGTTCGGAAGATGATACATGTTTAGGTGGCCTAGTGATATACCAGACTGCATTATGAAAGGCAGGAAAGATGCAAGAAACGTAAAGAAAATAATCACGTCAATGAATGCGAGTATATATATATATATATAAACAGATATACGATATACAAATACCAAAGGGCAAATAGACACAGTAATGAATACAGATAAAAACAGTAATAATAATAATAATAATAATAATAATAATAATAATAATAATAATAATAATAATAATAATACAATGTTAAAATATGTATATGAGTCAATAAAGCTTTGCTAATATCAAACACGATATCAACAAATCAGTATAAATGATCCTATAAAATGGTATACAAGGATCATTTACAATGACCATTCAAAATTTTTCTCAAACTGCAGAGAGAGAGAGAGAGAGAGAGAGAGAGAGAGAGAGACGCACAGACATTCAAGCACACACACACACACACACACACACACGAACACACACACACACACACACACACACACACACACACACACACAGACACACACACATGCACACGCACAGAGACAGTCAAAGAGACACACGGATAAAATGACCGACCGAACTACCGACCAATACACACACACGCCAGCGCGCGCGCACACACACAGACACACACACACAGACACACACTCACACACACACACACACACACACACACACACACACAAACACACACACACACACAGACGAACGTACAGGCGCACGAACACATGGACAGTGTTACGAGACGGGGCTCTTCATCTCTCACTTAAGAGAGATTGTCTAGGGGTTTATCTTGCCGTCTTGTAACATACACTTTCTTTCCATGCAATCAAAGGGTGAACGAGAATACAGAGAGAATATAAGTAGGTGGAAATTGACTTTAAAAATAACTTTAATAATATGGAAGTAATAATGATAATTCTTACTATAATTAGTTCAAAGTATTAAGTTATACCATGTTTAGCCAGCCAGCCTTTCAATGGTTACACTTATCTGTGGGCGTTCAATTCAGCTAATCACTGCTGAGGAGCGTAGAGCCTTTTCAACAGGGTTGTAGATGAATGAACATGTAGGGCCAGGTGAGATGGGCCTGCCCGGGAATCTTGAATTCTGGTGCTTGGGAAGGGAGGGTAATGTTGAACGTCTTCCCTCTGCGTTGAGGCTGTTGGTAGGTCAGGCGTGACGCTGTTCGTAGGTCAGGCATGACGCTGTCTGTGGGGTCAGGCACGACGCTGTCCGTGGGTCAGGCATGACGCTGTCTGTGGGGTCAGGCATGACGCTGTCTGTGGGGTCAGGCCAAGCGTGGCAGCCTGATAACTCTGGTCTTCTGGTGGAGGTGTCGAATCACGCCCATCTGAGTGGACTGGACCCTTGATGGATGGCGTCAGAGGAGTCTTGGGAGGCAGCAGGGCTATGGGTAAGGGGGGTTTCTGGCGTTCCCCCTTTCCATCTCCTGTTTGACCTTGGGCGCAGTCACAGCGCGTGCACTGCACGCCCAAGAGGTAGGGGGTAAGAGAGAGAGAGAGAGAGAGAGAGAGAGAGAGAGAGAGAGAGAGAGAGAGAAAGAAAGACGGTGGAGGCTTTATAGTTTTGGGTGCCGTCCACTGACCAATCACACTCTTGGCACCATCTGTGCAGTACAACATTAGTGTCTTTGTTCTCTCCACTGACCAATTCTATTCTCGGCACAATCTGTGCAGCAGAATGTTATAGCGTCCCTTTGTTCTGTCCAATTCTCACGTTCGGCACCACATTTTAAGGCCTTGCTGGTTTCTCTAAGAGAGAGATTTGAGGCCTGGCTGGCTCTTAAAGTGGACAATGAACTGACTTAAAACTTAAATATCTCGACTCATAACAACAGACACACAGACATAGAGGGCTGGTGGGAATAAGTAGAGCATATCATATCAACATGCATTTTTCCTCCAACAAAACACCACAACAAATAACGCGTCGCTGACGTGCATGGATACACCCCAAAAAACCAGGCCAAATAGGATAGGGTTCAAGGTAAGCAGGAAAACATCGTAAAGCAGGGCAGGTCACAGCCACTGGCTGTGGAGGTCTGTTTTCCTCTTTCTTAATGGCCTGCGACGCCAGCATACCTGGCCAGGCTGTTTACGGACCCGTCGCGCCCTTGACTCCGCATTCCGGCCAGACAGACTTGAGCGCTGTTTCGCCAGAGTCCCAGCCTGAAATCGCCACCCTGATCAATGAGGAGCCTGCACAAGCCCACATTTCGCCGCTCTCACCCGAGAATGATTGTTGTCTAGGCCGACAAGGACATTTTCTTTAGTTGTGCGTGCGTGTGTGTGTGTGTGTGTGTGTGTGTGTGTGTGTGTGTGTGTGTGCGTGCGTGTGCGTGTGTGTGTGCGCGCGCGTGTGTGTGTGCGTGTGCGCGTGTGTGTGTGTGCGCGCGCGTGTGTGTATGTGCGTGTGTGTGTGTGTGTGTGTGTGTGTGTGTGTGCGAGCGCGCGCGCGTGTGTAATTGTTTCATTTCATCAGCCCATGCAGAGAACACTAGACGTGCCACAGCGTCAGCAGAGCAACAGAGATGGAGATTCATGGCTGACTGAACTCCCTAAGTCAGGGTTTCAATCTTCAGTTTGAGCGCTACATCCTGCGCACTGAGACAGACGACAGTTCTACATAGTCCATACGGTGTTAGTATTTGCCATACGATGTTACGATCTCGTTCGAGGCGATTCCAAGGGTTTGGAACAGGAAATCTCTCTCCTCGACTTCCTCTTTAGTTCACAGATTTACAAGCGGGAATGTTCTTGTGCCAAGAACACTACTGTATCAGCAGACCTTGAGCAATTAGGCGGCATCAGTCGTCCAATTATCTAGAGGAACGATGTACAGGAAGAACCAAGAGACATTTCATGTCTTTACAGCCACTGAGGGCAAAGGACAATCCATCACGCCAAGGCGGAGAAAATCACAGGGATTTCCTCATTTTGTAATGTTGCTTCTCCGAAGGGCATACCAAAGAGAGGCAGAGATGAAGGGCGAGGTAGATGGACTAGGGCCCGGTAAGACAAGGAAGATGGAAAGAAAAGAGGGAGGGGGAGGGGGGGGGGGGGGGGGTAAGGGATTGGGAGAAGGTTTAGAGGGTAGGCAGAGATGTAAGAAAGCTGTAAAGAGGGGCAGTAAGCAGAGTTGGAGAGTAGAAGCTGGGGGTGATGGATGGAAGGACTACAGGAAGTAGCTGGGTGACTGACGGCACGCGACCCCGACACGACACCAACTGGCGGCAGGCTGCCGACGGTACGGCGTCTACGTCATTGCCACGTCATCGCCACGTGCCTCCCGCCCTCGGCTCAGGGGTCAAAGGGAGACGTGTGAGGGGTGAGGAAGTGGAGGACTGCTGAGTGCATGGTGGATGTCACCCACTGACCACGCTGCCAACTCACCATCGCCACGGCGCGCCAAGAGGTTCATGCCTGCCTTGGACTGAACAGTCAGCCCGCCGTCCAGACCACTTGAGAGGTCTGGTAAAATCGCGGTCGACAGACGTGTAAACGGTCAGTTTTTGACAAGGAGGTGCCTTTCAAAATCAGAAGTGAACTTAAATGGCAGTCATATCCGTAGAATCATAAACTAGAGCTGAAAAACTTTCAGAAGTGTGTGTCGCTCTGGCTGGTTTTTGTAACACCAGCTCTTTTGAAGGCTTCGAGATAGATGTATTGACAGTTTTGCATGTTACGATAATGTCACAAGCGGTACTAACAGCGAAGACTGCAGCGGTATAAGTAGATAATCTAGCCGACGAAAGAGCGAGCAAAGGAACAGGCACATGAACGATTTAGTGCGTTGATAACTCAGCGCTATTAATAAAAGCTGAGTCGCGAAAGAAAAGGCAAGTTTTGCACATGCACCTACATGTACAAGCCGAAGGATGCTAAGAGAAGTACATGATACCTCAAGACCGCTCGGAGCAGGACTGTATCCCCTACCCGTCACGATTAGTACAGACGAATAAACAGGCAAATAATGTCGACTTGCTCTTGCGTCGACATTTCTAATGATTTTCGTTATCAGTGGCCTTACATAGCCTACAAAGGCTGATGGGCCGTAAAACTCAGTCATCTTCATCATCTTTATCGCCCCTCTTGGGTGCAAAAAAAATCCACACGAATTTACTGTCTTGCATGTAAGAAAAGTGGTCTGGAAGGAATAACGTCTATAACACAGCTATGTCGCCCGTACACAAGATAATGTTATATTGGAAACAATTACTGATCGTTGCAGAAGGCATTGCTACTTGTAAAATTCTTCCCGAGTGCTTCAATACTCTGTTTGAGATATCCGCGGCTTCTTGAGAGAGAACGAATAAAGTCAACAATTGCCTTAATCAAAACATTCTGGAAGCCCGAAATATTTTATTTCGTAAACTATGTCCCTTTTTTTCTTCAAATACAAATCGTCGTTGGTTAGTCCTTCAGGTATTTAAGGTCTGCATCTGCTTGAACCGACCAAGACACAACATGATCAATGAGAGTCTCTGCATGCAAACTTTCTTCGGAGGTACGCTTCATTTCGTCTCCCTTCGAGAGAGCAGCTGATATAGATGGGCGTCGTCTGCAAGGAGAGTCGATGGCACTGTGTCACAGTACCGTTGTCATCGTGGCCCATTTACGTTGCAGATTCTCATTAAGCTCCATAACATAATCTGTTAGAGGTGAACCCAGCCACAACTCCACTGACACATCCTGCGAGCGTTTGTCAGCTGTGTGGTTTCGCCTCAAGAACTGTATTGATATCGAACGTGACTGATATGGGGCTGTGAAGGTTTCCTGGCTTTGCGTTGCAGACGGTATAGAGGAAAGAAGCAGGGAGTTTTTCCAGCAATAACTCGCCATCCATGGCTGCCATACCCTGCTGGATTGCCGAGTTTCGTGCCAATATCTTTGACCTGTACTGATATGAGCCAGAAATCGATCTGTATTTTTACAGGCAAATCTGATCGCATACCTCCTGATTGAAGTGTGAGTTGACAGACTGTCTCATAATTAAATGTTGAAAAATTACTAAATCAAACCTTTTTTTTCACAAACGAACGCAGCAGAGACGCAGAAAACGTGATGCTTTTCTGGCTCTCCTCCATAACCTTCATATTGGAAAGGTTTTAAGCGGTTCCAATTCTTCGATTTTTTTCTCTACTCTTCTTTCGGAGAAGATCCCCGCCAGACATCGCGAGAAACCTCGGGCACCACTCCATAGAGTTGCATGTTGATTTTGTAGACACCCCTACCGTGTATGTAAGTTTTCTGGTGTGATCACATAATAATGGAATAGCAAATCTTTGGGTTGCATCATACACCGTTTCATGTCAGATACCTGTGCTTCTTCAAAGATCGGTCGTTTGCCTTCGGCGATTTCCAGTTCGTTTCCGCCACTGAAGATTCATTTCGCTCTGTCACGACAGTGTCCAATATTTGAATACAATCTGTCTGTAGTTGCTTTTACACATTTACGCAGAGTTGCAATTTGTAATTGAAAATACGTCTGCTGCCGTTGTCTGCCATGCACAGTCTGTGTGCGATAAAGCATGCGCATTGGTATAGAGGGCAACAGGTGTCGAGGACAGCAGCGGCAGCTGCACAATGGTGTGGGAGTCATCATGCCACAGTAACTCAGAAGCAGTGGGTTTCACTCTGAAGAACGCAGCAGGAAGCTGACGAAGCTGTCCGGTTGACTCAACATTGCACGTTAGAGCGCTCGTTCAGGAACTACCGGGAATTCAGGGCAACAGCAGAATAGGGCTTGACAGTCAGTACACTGTCCCGGGGTGTTAATGTCGTATCTTTGCTTTCATACCTGTCTACTCCAAAGTATAATACTCTGCGGACGAACAAACAGAAAAACTCACAAATCAGGAGTCAGATGAAAGGACATCCAAAGCATTTGCAACTAAGTGATTAGTTATTATTGTTTTCCTTTGTTTTTGGCTGCTGGTGGCGGTGGTGGTAGTGGCAGTGGTGGCAGAGGTCGTGGTGGTGTGCGTGCGTGAGAGAGAGAGAGAGAGAGAGAGAGAGAGAGAGAGAGAGAGAGAGAGAGAGAGAGTGTGAGTGTCTGTGTGAGAGTGTGAGTGTCTGTGTGAGTGTGAGTGTGTGTGTGTGTGTGTGTGTGTGTGTGTGTGTGTGTGTGTGTGTGTGTGAGTGTGTGTTATGTTTTGGACCATGCTCGCGCCATTTGCTTTCTTGTCCTTAATATTCTGCAAAATGTATTGCATAACGCACTGTCCGTAATAGTAACGCAGTATGCAGTTTGAACAGCTGGAAACCATGCGACAGGGTATATCTCATTTACATAACGTACATGTATTATAGGTGCGAGATCCCCCCCCCCCTTTCTCTGTGTGTGTGTGTGTGTGTGTGTGTGTGTGTGTGTGTGTGTGTGTGTGTGTGTGTGTGTGTGTGTGTGAGCTTGTGTGCGTTTGCGCGCGCTCTCGCACGCGTGTGGTGTCCGTGCGTGCCTAACGACGCAAATGATATCGGTCGTAGATTCACGCACATGAATATGTTTTCCTTGCTTGGAATGTCACACCACACCTCCGCAGTCAACACGCCCACACCCCTCCTAGACCTTCACATCCAGGCAACGCCCAGATCGCATGATAAACAACATTGACACACTTCCTTGGAGAGAATTAAAACGAAGTAGCGGGAAGGTGCTCATCTGAGATGCTTTGCCTGGTGTGAAGTGTGGTTTCTTCTATCCAGGAATATGGCTCCATTGACAAGCTGACTTCGTCACACTGCTTCATTAATTTGAACTGTGTATCAAGGACACGCATCATCGCAGTATCAAAACACTAAAACAGTGCGTTCATACCACAGCCTTCTCCAGTCAAGTTTGCAAACTGAAATCTACGGTGAAGTTCGACAATAACCCCCTTCGTCTGTCAACGCCTACCGGCGTTGCGTCTTTAGATCTTTGATTAACCCTTTAGACAGTTTTCACATTGCATTCTAAACAATGAATGGCACTCACGTTTTCTCATGAGTGAAAAAATTATTTAACCGCTACTGGTTGCGGAAAAACGACGAAACTGCAGAGACAGGGAGAGGGGGAGAGAGAGAAAGAAGGAGGAATGGCGAAGGCCAGCTGATTCCACACCCAAACAGGACGCCGCTCAGCTGAGATTGCGGGCCACAGCGTGGTGCTCCACGTGCAGGAGGGGCGGCAAGACGGAAATAGCGTGGGGGCCGTACCCGTCCGCAGGCAGGCAGCCACTACGCGCTGGTGTGTAGCTAGCGCGGTGCGTGCCCGAAATAGCTTACTACGACAATGACTAACGAGTGGCCTTTATCATTCACTCGCGACCGCCCCTTACGAGAAAGTGCCGCGCTGCCGACCAATCGCAGGAACGGGAGGAACCGTGTGGGCTTGACGTCACACATGCCTTGACATATATGGAAAAAGGGCTGAATTAAACCTGAGTGAAGGCAGTGAAAACAAGAACTCTTGTTTACCACTAATCGCATATCCGGTCTGTAGTGAATACCTCCCTGACCACAACATTCCTGGCAAATAAGCGCGCAATCGTCACCGGCTATAAATTACTTGCAGGCGGAATGGCCCGCCACAGTCGAGCGCAGAGCTGCCTGGGCGAGCAGAAGCAGTGTGGAGCCACGCGTAGCCCCGGAGCAAGGAAACGCCAGCATCTGCTCAGAGCTGTTTTGTACAGAAGCCAGACAGCATCTCGCTGGCACCCTTCCTGCGCTGCAGCACGCCACCCCGACCTGCGTGTAGTTAGGTGACCACGCTTTCCCAGACTCGGAGCTCTGTGGCCTCGGAGATGACCACCTTACCTGTACTCCTCCACACCCAGGGATTTCTTGCCCTTCTCGTGAGTACGCCCATGCCAACTTCTATGTGTACGAATGTTCAAGTACAGTACTTCCCCGGTCGGAAAAACAAACTTGTCTATTTATGATGCAGGGATTTCCCCTCTAAAGGCCTCTATTGCGTATCCTTTAGGCTTCTTCTCCCTTCAACCACTTCCCTTTCGACAGAATACTGCTCAACTTTCTCTTACGTCGAAGGCAATATACTCATGCAGTAACTGCTGTTTTGTTTTTTCTTCCTTTTTTTCTTAATGTTTCAAGTTTACACTCAAAATTAGAATCGGCGCACCCATGAATCTGTTTCCGCCGTGTACACTGACCGTGCCAGCTTTTATATATTGACATCGCTGAGTCTGGAAGAAAACGAACAGCCCAGGCAAGAGTAGATTGAAGACTCCGAGAAAACTCTAAGCTCGTAGAGACGTGAAACATCTGCTGCCACTGCTGCCACTGCGGCTGGCTCTTCGCTTCATTCACAAACCGCCTCTTTACGCTGGCGAGTAAGAAGGCACCCGCCTCACCGCGCTGGCGCTGTAGACGCTGCAGGGCTCGGCACGCACCGGCAATAGCGAGGCTTCCAATGATAAGGCCGCTGCGTAACAGAAAATGGGCTCACTCGAGGCATGAGGCGGTGAGCACCTCCACCGGCTCATATAATACCGCGCATATACAGATACATACACTCATGTACTAATGTGGAGAGAGAGAGAGAGAGAGAGAGAGAGAGAGAGAGAGAGAGAGAGAGAGGACAGAGACAGAGACAGAGAGAGAGAGACAGAGAGAGACAGAGAGAGAGAGAGAGAGAGAGACAGACAGACAGACAGAGAGAGAGAGAGAGAGAGAGACAGAGACAGAGACAGAGAGAGAGAGAGAGAGAGAGAGAGAGAGAGAGAGAAGAGGGGAAAAATACATGCCTGAGTGTCTCACCTGCACCATGTCTTGCAACATGCAATGACTGTATGACTTTTCAGCATACGGGTGTTACAGTATGTTTTCCATGTGTAAGCACAGTGAATGTGCCTTAGAGATTTGCCGATTTAATTTTGTGTGAATGGGGATGAACCAGCTTTGAAATTCCTTCAATCCGGAACCGACGATATGCTTTTCCCCCCTCACGTAGAGTTTACTTAATTGCTCACGTCTGTTTCGTTCTGAAATGGTCTTGCTGTTAGATGTAAAGACAGTTCAAAGAGAGTCATCTCCTCCAAGTCGTCGTTGTCGTCGTCGTTGTCGCCGTCCTCATCCCCCTCTCTTCTTCTTCTTCTTCTTCTTCTTCTTCTTCTTCTTCTTCTTCTTCTTCTTCTTCTTCTTCTTACTTTTCCGTAGTACGTTGAGCATGTTGAGTGCTGGCAACTGCTTGGTAAGATTCGATTGCTTTCCAGACCTCGCGGCCCCGACACTCTCTCGCCCTGCTTTGCAGCTGCCTCTCTGACTCTGTCTCTCTCTCTCTCTGCCTGTGTGTCTGCCTGCCTCTCTCTTCGCCTGTGTGTCTGCCTGCCTCTCTGTCTGACTGTGTGTCTGCCTGCCTCTCTGTCTGACTGTGTGTCTGCCTGCCTCTCTCTTCGCCTGTGTGTCTGCCTGCCTCTCTGTCTGACTGTGTGTCTGCCTGCCTCTCTGTCTGACTGTGTGTCTGCCTGCCTCTCTGTCTGACTGTGTGTCTGCCTGCCTCTCTGTCTGACTGTGTGTCTGCCTGCCTCTCTGTCTGACTGTGTGTCTGCCTGCCTCTCTGTCTGACTGTGTGTCTGCCTGCCTCTCTGTCTGACTGTGTGTCTGCCTGTCTTTCTGTCTGACTGTGTGTCTGCCTGCCTCTCTGTCTGACTGTGTGTCTGCCTGCCTCTCTGTCTGATTGTGTGTCTGCCTGCCTCTCTGACTGTGTGTCTGCCTGTCTTTCTGTCTGACTGTGTGTCTGCCTGCCTTTCTGTCTGACTGTGTGTCTGCCTGCCTCTCTGTCTGACTGTGTGTCTGCCTGTCTTTCTGTCTGACTGTGTGTCTGCCTGCCTCTCTGACTGTGTGTCTGCCTGCCTTTCTGTCTGACTGTGTGTCTGCCTGTCTTTCTGTCTGACTGTGTGTCTGCCTGCCTCTCTGTCTGACTGTGTGTCTGCCTGCCTGCCTCTCTGTCTGACTGTGTGTCTGCCTGCCTTTCTGTCTGACTGTGTGTCTGCCTGCCTTTCTGTCTGACTGTGTGTCTGCCTGTCTTTCTGTCTGACTGTGTGTCTGCCTGTCTTTCTGTCTGACTGTGTGTCTGCCTGCCTCTCTGTCTGATTGTGTGTCTGCCTGCCTCTCTGTCTGACTGTGTGTCTGCCTGTCTTTCTGTCTGACTGTGTGTCTGCCTGTCTTTCTGTCTGACTGTGTGTCTGCCTGCCTCTCTGTCTGACTGTGTGTCTGCCTGTCTTTCTGTCTGACTGTGTGTCTGCCTGCCTCTCTGTCTGACTGTGTGTCTGCCTGTCTCTCTGTCTGATTGTGTGTCTGCCTGCCTTTCTGTCTGACTGTGTGTCTGCCTGCCTTTCTGTCTGATTGTGTGTCTGCCTGTCTTTCTGTCTGACTGTGTGTCTGCCTGCCTCTCTGTCTGACTGTGTGTCTGCCTGCCTCTCTGACTGTGTGTCTGCCTGTCTTTCTGTCTGACTGTGTGTCTGCCTGCCTTTCTGTCTGACTGTGTGTCTGCCTGCCTCTCTGTCTGACTGTGTGTCTGCCTGTCTTTCTGTCTGACTGTGTGTCTGCCTGCCTCTCTGACTGTGTGTCTGCCTGCCTTTCTGTCTGACTGTGTGTCTGCCTGTCTTTCTGTCTGACTGTGTGTCTGCCTGCCTCTCTGTCTGACCGTGTGTCTGCCTGCCTCTCTGTCTGACTGTGTGTCTGCCTGTCTTTCTGTCTGACTGTGTGTCTGCCTGCCTTTCTGTCTGACTGTGTGTCTGCCTGCCTCTCTGTCTGACTGTGTGTCTGCCTGCCTTTCTGTCTGACTGTGTGTCTGCCTGCCTCTCTGACTGTGTGTCTGCCTGCCTTTCTGTCTGACTGTGTCTGCCTGTCTTTCTGTCTGACTGTGTGTCTGCCTGTCTTTCTGTCTGACTATGTGTCTGCCTGCCTCTCTGTCTGCCCGTGTGTCAGCCCGTCTCTCTGTGTGTCTGCCTATCTGTCTGCCTGTGTGTCAGCCTGTAATTCCCTTTGCCTGTGTTTCTGCCTGTCTCTTTCCCTGCCTCTCTCTCTACCTGTGTGTCTCCCTGCCTCTATGACTCTGTGTCTGCATATCCGTCTGCCTCTCTCTCTCTCTCTTTCTCTCTCTCTCTCTCTCTCTCTCTGCCTGTGTGTCTCCCTGCCTCTCTCTTTGCCTGTGTGTCTGCCTGCCTTTCTGTGTCAGCTTCTCTCTCTCTCTCTCTCTCTCTCTCTCTCTCTCTCTCTCTCTCTCTGCATGTGTGTCTGCCTGTCTCTGTCTGACTATGTGTACGGCTGCCTAATTGTCTGACTGTGTGTCTGCCTGTCTCAGTCTGACTGTGTGTCTGCCTGTCTGCCTGCCTGTCTGTCTGTCTGTGTGTCTGCCTGACTCTCTGTCTGCCTGCATGTGTGTCTGCCTGTCTGTGTTCGCGTGTCTGGCTGCCTATATTTCTGACTGTCTCTCTGTCTGCGTATCTGCCTGCCTCTCTGTCTACCTGTCTCTCTGCCTGCCTGTGTCTGCCTCTCTTTCTCTCTGCATGTGTGTCTCCCTGTCTTTCTCTTTGCCTGTGTGTCTGCCTGCCTCTTTGACTGCCTGTCTGCCTGCCTCTCTGTGTCTGTCTGTCTACCTTTCTGTCTGACTGTGCTTGCCTGCCTTTCTGTCTGATAGTATGTTTATCTGTCTGACTGTGTGTCTGTCTGCCTCTCTGTCTGTGTGTCTGCCTGTCTCTCTGACTGCATGTCTGTGAGCCTTTCCGTCTGTGTGTCTACCTGTCTCTTTCTCTGTTTGTCTGCCTGTCTCTTTCTCTGTCTGTCTGCCTGCCTCTCCCTCTCTGACTGTGTGTCTGCTTGTGTCTCTATCTTACTGTGTATCTACCTGTGTCTCTATCTGACTGTGTGTCTGCCTGCATCTCTCTCTCTCTCTCTCTCTCTCTCTCTCTCTCTCTCTCTCTCTCTATCTCTCGCTCTCTCTCTGTCTGTGCGTCTGCCCGTCTCTCTGTCTGACTGTGTGTCTGCCTGCCTGTCTGCCTTTCTGTCTGTCTGCCTGCCTATGTGTACATCGTCATGCATTTCTGTCCGTCTGCCAGCCTGTCTGCCTTTCCGTCTGCTTCTCAGCGGATTATTCGCCTTCTCTCTCTCTCTCTCTCTCTCTCTCTCACGCACGCACACACACACACACACACACACACACACACACACACACACACACACACACTTTCTTCCCGATTCTCAGGAAGCGAAGGACGGCAGGCTGCCCATGATCTGTGTCAGTAAGCAGCGTTCTCTCCCCACACTCAGACTAGGTCACGTCGTTAAGCCGTTCAGAAAGCGCTTGCTTCGGCCTCTCCGGGACTCTCGAGTGGCCTAGAAGGAGAAACTCGATGGCCCCCACTTTATTTTGTGCCGGGCCGTTGATTACTCGATAGAGTTCTTCAACTTTGAGGTACGAAGTGTTTCCTTCGGATATTACCCTCTCGGACTGAAGAGTACATGTGTGGCTCGAGTGGGCTAATTGAAGAGCTGAGGCGAAAATTGACTTTGACTCTAAAGAGAGCCCAGTGCCTTACATTGTGAATCGGTGGGGCTTCAGACAAATATAGCCAACAGCGACCATCATATTGAATCAGGCAAACTAAGCTGTTTGCTTTGAACGTGACGATTTCCTCTCACTCTCACTTCCTCCGACCTTGAACCAATGTGCGAATCTGATGCACTTTACAGCGCCTCTGCAGATGTTTTCTTCATATGATGTCTGAAGAGAAATTGAATGTGGACAATGCGCCAGAGACTGCTGATACATATGACAGGCACGACTTTCAGATTTGGAAAAGGCATTCACACCCATCCCTCACTCCCATTCCAAGCCTCGACCCCACCCCATTGTTACGGCCATGTGGAGAAGCAGGCAGGGCCTGGGGAGGCATTTTCCCACCCTGGGGGCAAGGCGTGGCCGCGACCTTGAGCCGCCAGCAGGCCTCGCTGCCAGTGAGAGAGGAGAACCCGCCCCTGGCTGTCGCCCCGAAGACGTCAGGTCCCCCACGGGAACGCCTGATGATCTGCGGCCCCTCCCTACCCGGGCTTCAGAGGAGGTCCTCCTTGTGGTTTTTTTGTCGACCCGGGTCCCCGCCACCTCCACCCAGCCAGGAGGAGCAGACACTCCTCTCCCTGCCTGGTCACCCTCCCTCCCTCCACGATGCGTTCTCACGCCCGGCTCTGGTTCCCCTTCCTCCTTGTGATTCTCTAAGGGAAGCTGTTGCCGCCCCCTTTCCACTGTCGCTGTCTGTAGGACCCATCATGGCCGACTGGCAACCTCTTTGCTCTGAATGCCTGCAGCCAGCAATGAGGTCCCTGCAACGCTGCCGATCCGCCCCCTTTCTTCAAACTCCTTCGCGAGGATTGCTCGTTGCTTTTAGAGAAGCTTCTCTATCTGCGGAGATCTGATCTCTCTTTGTGCATACCTACTCAATCATGTGCATTTCACCGACGGCGCCCTCTTTGCTAGACTCCCGCCAAGAGCATTATTTTCGTGTCAGGGAATTGCGAAGTAATAGCGTGGAGAAGGGGAGACTGGAAGGTGTTTGAATGGGTTACATAGGTCGCAGGCTTCACCAGAAAGCCCAATGATCGCTGGTAAGTAGGGTAAACGCAGTCCTGGACGCACTCAACTTGACAACCCGTCGGGCTTTCTTTCTGCTTAGAGCAGGGCGTGGGGGTGGGAGTTGTCAGGGAAAAGAACCAGGGGCGGGGGAGAGGAAGCGGGAGAAAGGAGAGGACTCATACTTTCTGAAACACAAGGGAATAAACCAGACGCCACCTTCTCAGCTTGCCTTCATACGTACAAACGGGTGAGAATTCTCTCGTTCGGATCATTTACCCTGCATCGCTGGCATACCTGTCGCGCGGGTCGACACGCCATCCGTGGGGTTGCGACCAATTCATCACGGAGCTCATGCCGTCATTATCTTTACGCCAGACGCCCGTTTGGTGGGGCGTGCAAGCCGTGTTTTCGACTTGATCGAGCATCCCCGCTCTCGCTTCTCAGGACCCATTCAGGGAGCTCCAGCCCCGACCTTGAGGAGACTGCGCCAGCGGGGATTATCTGCCCTTGCCCAGGTGGCGCGATGCATTCCCGGGCCTCCCACTGGCGATCCAGGCGGCGTGGATTCCCACGCATCAATGGCTCTCTCGCCGCGATGACCCTATCTGATTTCCCCTGCACCAATCCCCCGCGATCATGCTCCACCGCGCTGACAATGGACCGTCGACAGCGCCAGGTCCTCGTCTGCCCAGGGAAGGGCAGCCTTCGAATTATATCGCGTGACGCGCACGAGTTGTCTTACAGCATTCGCTCATTGCAGTCTCGGCATGTCGATGTGCACAGCTCCCCCAGGGACTGGCATGCAGTCAGTGCGGCGATCACCGAGAACCCCTTCGAAATAATCTAGATGGCAGATGAAACGGTTGAGTGATCTCGGCACGTGGCTCTTCGGAGTCGTCATGAGTTAAGTTCCATGGTTTATCTTAGACAAGGTTTACACGATAGCTCAGTCGAAGGTTGCCTACGTAATGTTTAAGCGTTTCAATAAATACAAACGGTTAGGCCTTCTTAGCAATTTTTGTATTAATACTACCCCTATGATCACAACATAACATGACACAGCACATTCTGGAAAAGAATCTGTCCTGATAGCAGAATAATTTCGTGAGTACGTGATCTGCAAGATAAATTCCATAGTAATAAACACCCAAAGCCACATCCATACAGCCATTCTGATGTCATATGATTAATTTCCTTCCAGATCTGGGTGCTGGCCTGCTACGCATCACCCAACGTGTACACGAGCAAGGAGCTGATGATGTTCTTCAAGGTGCGGTGCGCCTTCCGCTGCAAGTACGGGTACGAGACAGACGTAGAGGGACGGCCCATGTGCAAGTGTTACGACCCATGCAAGGTGAGTCTGCTTCTGGGCTGCTATGGTCCTTTTCCCCAGTGACTCCTTGCTTGGGGTTTCCATTGTCAACCCTCAGTCATTGATGACTGAAAGTGCACTTAGTCTTTTCTTGCTTGCTTCCTCTACAATTAATGTGTATATATTGAAAACATACACGCCCCTATTGTATTAATGATGAAAGGGCGCTTGATTGATTTTAATGTAAGGAAATCAGAGGAAGAGAATCAAATGTGACCCAGAAACCATCGTTAGTTTACCTCAAAAGCAAATTATTTGAAAATGGAGCTTTCTGTCATGGCGGAGAAGGAAAGAAAACTTTGAAAATCGCATTCTAACTGACTGAAATGTTATAATAACCGAATCCAGTTATGGACTCGTCGTTTAGACATTTATAACTATGGTTACAACTGCCAAGCCGTTCCAACCATCATACGTCTATGTCTGCCTCTGAATTCGTATTGAAGCCAGATGAAGGCAGTAATATATTGCATTAGCAGGTTGTTGCGATTTAACGTCGAGACTAAGATTTCTTTACTACTCTGCAATGTATAGATGTCACGATAGAGCGGACAAAAGATTTAAAAACCCTGTGTCGATGGGTCTATCGCATCCATTCACAACGCTGGGAAAAGGCGATCGTTTCGAAAGTCGACGAGCCTCAAATTCCACCAGGGAGTTTACAAGGCGAACATTTCATGAAGGGCTATCGATATTGTTGCAGAACACGCGACACACTTTGCACTACACTCGCACCGCCTGAAGCCACTTGACCCGAGTACGACATCAGGTCAAGCAGACGCCGGAGGCAACGACCTTTCCCATGAAACGTCTGCTCGGACAACTATGAGATCAGCAAGACAATTCCAGCATGACACAACGAACATGACTAACTGAATCCCAAACGTTGCTGATGACTAACGCAACCGTTAAGGCCTTGCGAGCTCTGATCAGCTAAGAGCAAGACCTATCAGGTGACTTGTTTACTCTCGACGGCGTCGCTCTCTCTGCTGACGTTTACTGCCGAAGTTCACACCTACGTCAACACACGCACGCTTGAAAAGAAACGTTCACTTATCCTGGGGCCAGAGGCATCTCGGAAAATCCAGCGCAACGATAAGCAGCAGCCACATTCCAGCCGAGCCCACGCATGCCTGCGCCGGCATTGTCTCCAATTGCACCGTGAATGATCTGATCGCGTCGCCTTCACGCCTCGCCATCGCGCCGACGGGCCTGGAGCGAGAGGCGGCCCCCTGCGTGGCTGCAATCGGCTCTCGGCACTCGGCGCAGGCGGCAGCGGCCGTTGTAGCGCGATGCCGCTCATAGCCTGCATAGCTGGCGCGCGTTCCCGCCCCGAGGCCGAGCTCGGGGCCAGTGTCGGTCACCTCTCCTGATAAGTCGTTCACTTGACCTCGCGATAAGTCGGCATAGTTTTCTCCCACAACAAGCGCCCCTGGCCCCGCTTAGATCAAGCCCACGTGGGCGCTCGCCCCACCGTGCACCTCCGGGTTTGAACGGGACTCGAGCTCGGGTTCTCCTGTCCTCTACGCTGACAGTTTCACTGAGCATGGCCCTCATCTCGCGGAGACTCGTAGCCAATGGTTTCTGAGATATAATTGATTTTATTATGAATCGACTGCCCAGACAATGTACTTGATACTCGACATACATTATTTATGCGTATAGTTATTATTTACCATGTTATTTGCAATTTTAAAAAGAAAGGAACGGACAGGATGTTCATCATCATTGAGACGACGCATTGAAATGAAGACTTCATTCATGAGGACTATCAGCACGCGATAAAGAGCTGTTTGCGTTGAGAGTTCTATTGCCTCTGGGCAGATGTTTATCACGCTTCTCTTTTTGAGGATAGTCGCTCTCCGGGGACTTTGCGAAATGCGTCATTGTCATTATTATCATTAATAGTGACATTGTGTAATGCATTGCAGACTTCAAAGATCGGCAAAATGCGTCGAAAAGGTCACAGCCGCCGCCTGAGGAACTTGACTTTTCCCACTGTTGCAGTCACCGATACGTTTTGCCTGCTATATATACTGCAAAGGTCCGTTTCAATGCATGGGCACATTTCTTCTCAGACTGAATTAACTTCTGGCAGAGGGCAGCAGTAGAGGGAGCATTTAATGCCAGAAAACTCGGTTTGTCTATTACCCAAATATCAATTTTAAGACACCAAACTCACTACGTATGGCATGGTCAAACTGACAACCATTCATCTGTGGAAGTGTCGAGGTATATCCCCTATCAGTTTCCACCTAACCCAGGGCCAGAAAGAAGAGCGTGGGTGCTAAGGAACAAGGAACCACTGGCCTTGACCGGCCTGGGGCCAGGAGGAGAGCAACAGGCACCAGTTGGCAGGGGAAACCTTAGACTTAGTCTAGAGCAACTGGGAGCGGCGTGGCGTTTGCTTCGCATTGCGGAAAGCAAGACGCAGACCCAGCCCGGGCCAAACTCATTGTGATTTGACTCGCGTAAACAGCATACTCAATTAGCGACTACTGGGGCTATTTTGGCTCTCAACTGTCGGGCTGCGTAAGTTAAGGCGTACGCCTCAGTGGCGCAACACCTTCACTAACACAAGGATGAGGTCGTGGCGTGGCTGGGTAGATAAACACGCACTATTTTGGGGCCGGCACGACTTGTTGGCAATGGAGAGAAGTAACGAACCTTGGAGACAGACGTACTTGGTATTCGGTGTCGGCGCACTGGTCCCAAGAAGGCGCAATTGACGGTAAACGAAGCTTGAGAGACCTGCATGCCCTGTTAAGCACCCGCGTTTACCGATGCCGTGTACACATCCAAAACACGGCTCTTTGATCAGGAAATTGTCTTTTACGCAGCAAGCAAGAGCGAGAGCAAAACAGAAGAGGGCAGGAATAGGTGGAGCAGGAGCAGGCGGAGGACAAAGAGAAAGAGGCCGCTTGACACATAGAATTCGAGTACTGAAAGCATGTCAAGAACCTTTGGTGCGCTGTGATAGCTGACGACAAAAAACAAGTTTCAGACCTTTGCTGAAACTAAGTTATTGGTTTTGAATATCGCAGAAGTTCTTTGTAGTGGCGTATTGGCACACTTTAACATATATATGATAATAACAAGGGAGACATTAAAAATTGTTCAATATGCTTACCAAAACGTTTCGACACGCCTACTTTTAAAAAAGGGGGTCATTAAGTGTCGCAGACACTTCCTACCGCTTTCCTCGACTTACGCTCCAGTGAAATGGCTTGTTTGTTTGTACCTCGCATTCATTCCCTCCTTCTCCGACAATGCCTCATTACACTTCAACGTGATGGCTCTTCCTGCTGAAGCCCCGATTAGGCGCAGAGCCTGTTATGACAAAGGATACACAAACCAGCTCAACATGCCCAGCAGGCGAGGTGCCTCTGAGGAATGCACCTACACGCGGAAGAAACACTGGTGGCAACGCAGCTGTCCCGAGTGAATGACGACCAAGTAAAGGAGGATGGTTTTGCGGATCGACGTATAGCTGATCAACGACGTGTTGTTCTTTTTTCCTTGCAGAACATCTACTGCCTGGGAGGCGCCAAGTGCGTCATCGAGATGCCCAAGTCCTGCTTGTGGGAGTCCTGCCGTCCTAACGCCACCTGCAAAGGTAAGCTGTGACGTCAAACTGACCTGACCGAGCCTCGTATACACAGGGCGTGATCCTCTGTTTTACAGACCTGACTGAGTGTCCTACCTGACAATGAATGACTATGTGTGTACGTGTGTGCATGTATGTGTATGGGTCAGTGCTTGGGTGCGTGCAGTACTGATTCTCTCTCTCTCTCTCTCTCTCTCTCTCTCTCTCTCTCTCTCTCTCTCTTCTTTATCTCTCTCTCTCTCTCTCTCTCTTTCTCACCCACACACACACACACACATATGCATACACGCACACACACACACGCACCCGCACACACACACACACTTACGCACACGCACACACACACGCTCACATGCATGACCGCACGTACACACACACACACACACACACACACACACACGCGCGCGAATACATAAAGCGAACGGAAATGCCTTTTATTATTCTTCATGATGAGCATATCAGCGCTAGTCATTTCGGGGTAGCCTAGCTACCATGTTCTTGGCATTGAAGGTGACAAAACCGACACACATTTTGATTAATGGACTATCTGACACACACTGCAGGTATGCATGAATACCGAACAAGGTGCGCCGGAGTTCTCAAATCGCTGCGTGGCCGCTTGCAGTTGACAGTGAAGGGCGACAGGTCGCGGCGGCCTTCGGTAACTTGATGCAGCCGTCCGTGGAAAACTCTTGTCTAATCGCTTGTCTGAGTTACATACACCTGTCTCCTCTCAGCACTTGGGTCTCGCGGTGAGGTGATTCACGCCTCGCATGTTTGCGTGCCAGAACGACGTGGGTGTGGGAAAGAAAGAGACGTCAATCTCCCTGCATTAGTCCCCGACGTGGTGCCAGATTACGTGTTTCAACGCTGGATCAACTGCCCTTTCCTGTCTGTTTTGTCTAGCTTGACAAGGTCTCTGAACAGTTCGTTGAATAGGGATATTTGCATTCCGTCCGCGTCACCCAGGATGAGTGAGCACCCAGGCTGAGAAGCAGTTGAGTGAAGCCACCTCAAACGTCTAGACGTGCATCGTCGTCTTTTGGCATCGCCTCAGTCTAGTGTTCCAGGTTACGACTTGGGTGGTCAGAAATGGAAAAATCCACTCTCTCAGTCTGTCGGTGGACTCCTGAAACTCTGTGTGTGCGCGCTCATTCCTGTAACGTAACAGGTGCATGCAGTTACAAGGCGAGTTACACAAGTAAACACAGAGAAATGAAGACAGTCTGACGGTTGCAGTCGCGACATGCCTCGGGGCCGGATTGCATTTGGTGCAGCGGAAAGGATTGCAGCGGAATGCTACACGTCTAAAGCGTGGTCGCTTCTTGTCAGCTTCATCTGCCTCTGCCCCACACCCAACCCCGCGACTCATGGGGGAGTCCGTTGTTTTGAGCCTTGAACTTGTGTGTGGTCCATCATCCCCTTTTACGTCACTCGTTGGCCTGAATTGCATCTCTTGAAAACTGGCTCTCATTTGCGTCAATCATTGCCATGCAAGTTGTATGCGAAAAATGTGTGTACTTCGTGCATTCATTGTGGTATCGTTATTCAAGACGGCCTGGCTCTTCATCTTGTATGAGAACTGCTCAAATAGGAAAGCAAGTTCTTTCTACCCTGCACAAGGGATGCCACATTACAGACGGCAACGCCCATGCTGCGCCAGCTGTGATTCTCAACGTTGCAATCTCTCTCGTGGCTTTGAGTCGAGAAACAGAGATGCGAAACTTACTTCATCAAACTATATTTGAGACCTATTCGCAAAAACGTGCCGCCGAGAATAAAGGATTAAGGTTATCAGTTGATGATGAGCTCCAAAAAAAGAGAGAAGTGGCTGCAATGTTCGAGACGAAGGTGAGTCACATGTAGCCAGGATGAACTTTCAGCCAGGAATGAGGATAAGGAAGACTTCGAGGGTGCAGAAGTGTTTGGGGGTGAATGTGGAGAGTGAAGGTGAGATGTGGAGGGGTAAGCTGACTCGAAGGCAGGAAAATCTTGATTGGGGAGGTCGCTGTATTCTCTTTTCAAGCCAATAAAGTGACGCCCCCTTCCCCTTTCCAGAGCTTGCAACTGATGCAGACCACCGTAACCTGATGCAAAGAGGCCGAAGGGTCATCAAACCCAAGCGGCTCTGGCGATAGGATCTCAATCTGGCTTGTTTCCCTCGCCACACTGATTGCCCAACACGTCAAGCCCATGAGTGTTGCAGCACCACAAGACGCCTCCGTCGGGTCATAAACCCACCGTCCCCTCTCACCCCGCCCTCGCTTCCTTCCTGCAAATCCTTCCTTCCCACGTGACCAGCTGTCCACCGGAGCAGGGGGCCAGAGCGCCTCACTACAAAAGCCATCTGGCAGAGGACTCCGGCAAACACTGATAGAAGACTCAAGCATGGCCTGGTAAAGAGCTGAGGGTCTCAGGGAAGTCGAAGTCGTGGGAGAGAAATTCCCAGCCCGTTCATTGAGTAGGCGTCTCTCCCACTTGAAGCCGTCTTGCACGATCGGCATGCCTGGCACGGTTGGCGAGGCTGGAGTTCTGCCGTGTAAAACATACTGACGTCTCTGAGAGCGAGCTGAGTGCAGGGCGAGGCGCGGCGCACAAAGCCAGGGCAAGGTGACCCAAGGTAATATACAACGCAGCAAAACACAACCTGAATTTCTCTGTCAATAGGTCCAGGGCTAGGCTATGATGCACTCTACCTCTGCGCAGGTTAATCTTCAGCTGACTAATCGATGGCTCTGGAGGGATGTGACAAGTTTGTCGAAGAAAAACCAACACACACAGAGAGAGAGAGAGAGAGAGAGAGAGAGAGAGAGAGAGAGAGAGAGAGAGAGAGAGAGAGAGAGAGAGAGGGTGGTTAGTGGGGGTGGTGGAGGGGGGGTGGTGGTTGTCACGCACACATAATAAGGAAATCCGATGTATACATCTGCGCTCAATAAGGGCGGGAGTATTCCTCTCAGAAACCGACTCGTAGATTTGTGAAATACGTTGCTGTCAGGAGTCCCGTCTCAATAACGTCTGCGTCTTTGATCGAGATGGAAGGAAACGGCGTTGTCTAGCCAGAACTGCTGGAGTCGGGACGCCCACGCACTCTGGCGCTGGTGCTAAGGCTGCCGCAGGGAACGGGCTGACCTGACCGCCCAGGGGCGAGACGAGTCACCGGCTGATTTATGAGCTGCTTTGTCGGATGGGATCCAATTTGGAACGATCGTTTCCATTTTCTATTTCTGCCCAAAATGCTGCGAGCAGCCATTGGCAGTGCCGTCGGCGAGACATGATTGAAGCCTTTGACGGTTTGCATGCAATAGCTAAAGTGGCGTGAAGTGTTTATTGATAGGCAGCTACCTATTGGCTTATGGCATTTTGGACTAAGGGGACTCTTAGAACGTGCGTTCACTGTCATGGACGATGATGGTGACAAAAACATAATTCACACATGGTGTGTGTTGGAACTTTTGCATCAGCTTGGAAGGCTAGTTTTAAACAAAACACGGCCGAGCTCCTTTTTATTGACATATTTGTAGTTCTTGGTGGCATATCGTTACGCTGACATTCATCTCGAATAATCCTTGCACCTCGATACGATGCACACATGAATTGATTGACACGTCAACCTACCAATTACACAGGTTTGTTTGCCCCCAACTGAGTAGTCGAATTTTTGTAAGCCGTACAAAAATGCTTCCTTTTATTATCCGAATAAGTATATTCACTGCTTTAAAAAGTAACGATAAAGCAGCAACTGTTTGCAACACTGCATTTCGACAGTCTCTTGTTACTAAACCGTTCTCAATTAATCTATCTAAACCTGCCCTGGATATTCGCAGAAGAGAGAAAAGTTCAGGGTGCCTTTGGAAGACGAAAGGCAAAATGGCGAGACATTGACATCGCACGGCCCAGAAAATCCTTCCAGTGCACTCACATTCCTGCTCCCTCGGTACAACTTTTTATCGTGAGGAAGTATCCCCAGAAGCCGGCACGAATTAGACTCGAGTTTCGCGTCGACCTCTGGGGCAAGGCCGCCCATAAACCTCGCCTTATCGGTGAGAGCTGGAAAAATGGAGATCCTTCGCGGGAGACTTCATTAAAATGAGCCACGATACGCCATCTACGGTATGGCGTTGCACCCAGTGACCTCCAGCCTCCACGTAAATCTAGGGGCGAAGGAGGTAGGCAGGGAGGGAGGGAGGGAGCTCCGCGCGTGGGCAGGCAGGGTACTGGTGGATACCGCATTCCTAAAGCGATGTCAGGCCACGGTGTGCTGTCCCTGCCACCCTCCCTTTGACCCCTGTCTGCTCCACAGTCTCCCATGGTTCCTTGTCTCTGTGTTCCTTGCTCTCCGCCTGGCGCCCTTTTTCAGTCCACCATCTTCCGTGATCACTCTCTTGTGCGTTCTTCACCCCATTTCGTGCCCCTCATTCTGTCTCATTCACTCTCATCCGAGCCCCATTTTGTGTATCCTCAGCTTTATTCGTGGCCCCTTTCTCCTATCTTCTTCGCCACTTTCCCGGTGCACTTCTGTCCTGTTTTTCCATTTCCTGTTGCAACTCATTCTCTTTCCCGCACGCTTTCCCATAGCCTATTATGTCGTCTTTGCCACTCTACTAGTGGGTCTTGTCGTCTGTCGTCACTAGCCTCTCCACATGTCCTTTCTTTCTCGTAATTTCTTTTTCCGTCTGATCCCTCTTCTCTCTTTCCTTATGGCCTCTTCCTGATGCTTTGCTCTTCGATCCACACTTAATCTGTCAGAGAGCTTTCCTCGTGGATCCAATCTTGCTCCTTTTCGGTGGATGGAATGAATGTCCCTTCAAGTGAGATGTCCTACCCCAATTCTACATTTCTGTTCTCCCTTCTTCCGTCTCCTGTTTCCTCTAATTCATTGCGACGGCCTGCTTTGGCGCTTTTGCTTTTGTCCCTTTACGGAGAAGGCTTATGGCGAAGTCGGCTTGTGTTGGATTCAGACTGCCTCGTCCGTCCAGTTCCTTCCCCGTGTTACGGCGTGGCCGCATTGCTGGCAGTCCGTGGCGTGTGGGGACACAACGGGACACAAAGCCCCTGACGTGGCGGGGGTAATCCGGGCCTGCAGCACGTGACTGATGAACAGAGCGCGGCGCCTTCCGCGGGGTCATTGGGGGAGAGGAGTCCTGGCCCGTGATGCTTTGAGAAGCCCGCGGGCCTGTCCCACTCACTTACTCTCCCCGATCTACCACGTGCGCGCCGCGCATTCCTAGCAGTTTTGTCTGGAACCTGCGGCAGTCAATGCGTTCGCGAACGCTCTCACTTTCCATGCGTCGTGTCGTAAGCCTCCGGTGCCCCTGGTGCGATACCCCGTGCGAACAGAATGGCAAATGGCGAAACACCCCAACCCCATGACCCCCACCTTCCCACCTCTCAAGATGGTCTCCGCTAAAGAGGGAAAAAAGTATCCCACTGTGTCCAGAAGAATGTCACCAAGTGCAGAGCGTTCGGTGTACACAGGTTCATTCGCAGTGACGGCTTCCTCGCCGGGATGTCCCTTCCACTAGTCCCTACGCTGAGATCACTCCTCTCTTCCAATTACTCTTGTCGTTCGCCCTCTTCAGTTTACAGTCACAGACCCATCCATTCAGCGAAAATACAAATCACGTGCGGGTGTTTTCATGGTAGTCTTCAGCATTTCTCCCGTGCTCAACAAATCGAGACTAAAAGAAGAGTTAACCCGATTCCTCTCGACTGACACGTAGGGAAGGAAGTGCCGATTTTATCGTCTCTGTTGAAACCCTTGCCTTCCTTAGATACCACCAACCCTGTGGCATCCTGGCGCCACATCCTATGACCTCCTGAAGCCTTTCTCTCTCTCTCTCTGTCTCTCTCTCTCTGTCTCTCTCTCTGTCTCTCTGTCTCTGTCTCTCTCTCTCTGTCTCTCTGTCTCTCTGTCTCTCTCTCTCTCTCTCTCTCTCTCTCTGTCTCTCTGTATGTGCGTAAGTGTGTGTGTGTGTGTGTGTGTGTGTGTGTGTGTGTGTGTGTGTGCGGGCATGTGCACGCGCTCACATTTTATTCTCTTTTCCCTACATAACCACCCTAACCTAGCCCCCTTTCGTCCCCCCCCCCCTTCCTCCTCTATCTCTCTGGAGGCCAACAAAGGGTTATCAAGGACCGAGGCGACAGGGACGAGGGGTGGGGGAGTGGCGCTGCCCGCCCACGCAGCTCCCTGGGGTCTTGTCTCAAGAGAGTCTGGCGGCCAGGAACTGCCGCGGCCTCCTCAAGGGAACCTGCCCCGGCACTTCATAAGAATGCCGCCTGACCTGTTTGTTTGATGTAGCTTCTTGATCTTCCTGTGTGTTTCGCACACACAAGCCAGCTAGCTGAGGTATGCCCGGGATGAGCAGGATCTCTTTCCCTTTTCTCTTCAGAGCCACAGAAACGACAGCCTCCAAGGACACGTCAGGCTGGAAAATTTTCAGTTTTGACTCTGTCAAGAAGTCAGTGTACGTGTTCAATGCGTATTTGAAAAGATGCAGTTTAGATGAAAACCGCGGCAGTGAGAAATCTATATCAAACATTTAGTGTCTTACAATCTATTTGCTTTGCGTGAAGTCGTCTGACGTTTACAATCGTTTAAGTACATTTGCGAAGTAGTGCAACCACAAACTTTTCCTCGGCTCAAGCTAATTGCACGAACCGTCGATTCTTATGTTGCAATCAGATGAAAATACCGAGAAGGTTGCCACGGTGACATGGAGTCTTAAATGCGCAGATGTTCATACGAATGATGGCGTTTGACACATAAATTATAACGACAGGCAATGTTTTGCAATGTCATAGGGACCATCTCTCTCTCTCTCTCTCTCTCTCTCTCTCTCTCTCTCTCTCTCTCTCTCTCTCTCTTTTCTGCTGCGTGTCGACAATACTTTTTTTACTTCATGAAAATAAAATATGTGATCAAGACTTAGATATTACCTAAGGCCAGTAATCTTCAGACAATAACTATTTCAAACGTTTTGACAGCTAAAAGGTAAACACTAAAAAAAACATACGTCCTCTCTTCGTCTTCAAAAAACAAATGGAGGGAGTGGGTGGGTATGGAGGTGAGGGTGGGTATAGGGTGGGTAGGTGCCAAAAATCAGCCTATCTTTGTCAAATCTCGGCCAAGGAAGATGTTTGCTACTGTGCGATAAAGAGTATCCGCTCTTTTTTCTCTGCTGGAAACTTCAGTACTAAAAGTTCCTTTATGACTCAACAGGATTCAGCCGCTCATCTGCTGCGGCGGCACTATTCATTTTCTGCTCTCCACTTGTCTAGAGAAATGGGACACCTGCTAGTTATCTCTTTGCTAGAGGCTTTCTTTGCTGACGCGTCCCCCCCCTCTCTCTCTCTCTCTCTCTCTCTCTCTCTCTCTCTCTCTCTCTCTCTCTCTCTCTCTCTCTCTCTCTCTCTTATTCCCTCACTGTTTTCGTCTCCTACGACTCGAACATAGGCTGTCATGACACGTGGTATTGCAACAATGTTAAGATAATTCCCTCTCGCCACTTGTGGGCTCACGAGTGCTTGTTTGACAGGAATTCCCGTGTCTCGTTGTGTTTTACAGCCGCGGGTTGAACAATATTTTTGACAAGCATGCCACTTTGGCTACAAGAGAAAGCGCCATTAGGTGGCAGCTATCAGAGCGGACGAGATAGTACTGTCAGGCGTGTATCTGATCACCTCACTAAATTAGAAATGCCAGAGAAGGATTTGAAAACACCCGCCGGAAAGCCGTGCCTAGCCTGATAGGCCGGGGCCTCTGGCTGCAGTCCAGCAAGGACCAAACTGCCACTGTCTCCTGCAGACTGCATCCTCCCGCAGGAGCCGTTGGGACCAAGTGCTGGCACCGCGGTTTATTTCGGGACGCCTTATCGGCCATCAGGCACTCGCCTGGCAGTTCCAGGAAGTCATCCAATTCGCAAACTGTCTTGCAGTCGTCATCTCCATCGAGCATCAGAGGAATGGACCGACTTGAATGACGCGGGAGATGGAAACGGCATGGCTGCGTTCCTGAAGGGCGCATCAAGGCGCCTCTGGACTGTCTGAAGACGTTGTCGTCAGCAAGCCAGGACAGGAGCGGCCACACGATCGGGTGTTCTCTCTTACCTGCGCACTTCCAAGCAAGAGATCAGAGTTCGTGTGCACTTGCATTTCTCATGTCTTAAGACAGAGGCGGTAATGACAGTAATAGGTCTCATGGGTCCTGATCATCGGCCCGGAACTTTTCCCTCGAACGGGAACAAGTTATTCGTCCGCTCGATGCCAAACCTTATCAAAGCTTTGGGTCGGTGTTCCTGCGATAGGCATTGAGGGACAACTACATTTGCTTCATTTCAAAAAGATGAAAACGACGTATAAGCTCTCTCGATTCAAAGAGCAAAATCTGTCAAGAAGAAGAAGAAGAAGAAGAAGAAGAAGGAGGAGGAGGAGGAGGAGGAGGAGGAGGAGGAGGAGGAGGAGGAGGAGGAGGAGGAGGAGGAGGAGGAGGAGGAGGAGGAGGAGGAGGAGGAGGAGAGAAAACCACTTGATGTTGTTCATTACACCTGCCGGCCTTGCAAATACTATGCCTGACTTAGTCTGGCCAGGAGTCAAACTCTCGCCTTCAGATATTTATCTAGTCACCGTAAGGACAACGTTGCCGAGACCTTCTGGCACGATTTTCCCTGCTCTGGTTTTTCTGACGTGCAGTCGCGCAGGGAGAGCCAGTCCGACTTGCTTAGCAAGTCAGCTGCTGGCAGAATTTTGGACCAGTGTCTTACATCACTTGTGTCTGCATCCATCACGCACGCACGCATGCATGCACATACTCATACAAAGGCACATTCCTGCATAAATGCCCAGAGATTGTTGTGTAACGAGCACGTTCTTGCTTTTCTCTAATCTGCTAGTGTCCTTTGGCTCTAAGTCTCGTTTGCTTTAGATTAATGTATCCAAAACAATGTCGCTTCATTGCCCTTTCAAAATTCAGTAGATCCCTGTTTATGGAGTCGCGCCGACTTAATTTGTTACGCGAGCTGTGACGTCAAACGCAGGTCCGTGTACATATTTAGGCTCAAGACGGCTAATAGCGATTAAAACTTTGGCGCCCACCGTAAACTTTTGTGTCATGATGAAGTAGTTAGTAGACTACAAGGTAAACGCACCGTAACCATTGCGAGTTAATGCGACACTGACCCACATACTCCGTCATGAGCCGGCGGAGCCATGGCATGTCTAAAGCCGACGTTAATCTATGGGATGAATAATCATGCTAAACAATGAGTAAGGCACTTTCACATTCCTAAGAAATGAATAGGAAGAAAGGGTAGGGGTCTTCTCTAACGAATAGGACAAAATGTGCTGAGAGCATTTACTCAGAAGTCGCGACAATTTTCGGATTTAATATTACTAGCAGAGAAACAATATTACTGTGGAACAGCAGAAGAAAAATGATCTCATCGTCTTGATCTTCTGTCCTTAGATCTCTTTCTTACGACAACCACTTTTCACTCTATGACTGTAAAAGAGAAGTCCGGCCGCAAATTCTTCATCGCGATAGGCAGGTATCACTCTATGGCCTGCTCGAGATAATTGCCTCCTCTCAAGTTTAATGGTTATGAAAGCCTGGCGCGCCCCGGAACAATTTAAAGCAAACTAACAGAAAGTTAGAAAGGGAGGGAGAGAGAGAGGAGAGAGAGAGAGAGAGAGAGAGAGAGAGAGAGAGAGAGAGAGAGAGACAGACAGACAGACAGACAGACAGACAGACAGACAGACAGACAGACAGACAGACAGACAGAAAAACAGACAGACAGACAGAAAAACAGACAGACAGACAGACAGAGAGAGAGAGAGAGATAGACAGAGAGAGAGACAGAGAGAGAGAGAGACAGAGAGAGACAGAGAGATAGAACAACGAAGGAAGGCTCACTGTCACTCACCGCTGTGTTTGTGTGATTGCAGTGCGGTACGGACAGTCCAGCGACGAGAAGCCACCGCTGTACGGAACACCGCAGGCGGATGCCGCCACGGCCACGGCCTCCACCACAAGGCCCAGCGCCCGCAATGACGTCTGTTTGCTACCCATGGTGGAGGAGGACAAGAACTGCAAGCGACTGAGGAAGCGCTGGAGGTTCGACCCTGACTCGGGCAAGTGCGTCAAGTTCAGGGGCTGCAAGTCCGGAGGAAACAACTTCGGGCGCAAGAAGAGGTGCAAGAGGAAATGCTTGAAGAAGTCGACCAAGTCCAGACGAAGAGGTGAGCTGACACCTGGTTTCTTTCGGTAGAAGTGACAATTTTTGCACCAACCTCCTCCATCTAAGTCTCTGACGCTGTTATTCTTTAGTTTCAGAGAGTGAATGAAGTTTTCTATACTTGTATACTAATTGCTAGTTCATAATAATATTTGCCGTAATATAAGGTATGGAAATAATGAGAACTCGAATCTACATGAATCGTACAAGTGTTCCCTAATTATTTCTTGCAGGCGGACGATCTCGCGGTTCTGGCCGACGGTCCAAGCAGTGAGGCCAGCAAGGTTCCCTGCCCTCCACCGCGCTCTTCCACCAACAGCACGTGTAGCACGAGACAGGGGAAATGGCGGCACGTAGATCACGGCAGACTTTCGGCCTCTGCTGGCGTGGCGTCTGTCCGACGCACACTGCTGTTCTGAAGCGGTTCCTGGCCCATGATCCGCCCTCGCTGTCTGTGGAGATGGCCTCAGAGACAATACTTCGTAGAAGCAGCCTCCTTGTGTCACCCTAATTACGCGTCTGTCCAGGAACAACAACCATCCAGTAACATCAACAAAGATAGTTAGATTCTACGTGTCCTTGTCCTCATCACGGGCCCCTTGACAATCGTGCCTATTGCGGAGAGCTTACAGCATGTCAGCCGTGCTGCACGCGAGGAGTCTGTCCAAGCTCTCTTTCGCATTGCATGGGCCAGGGCAAGGCCAGAGTGTGCGAGACGTGGTGCACCTGAGACCAAGTTCAGCACACATCCGACCCGTCTTGCTGACTCCCGACCCAGAGCGCTCCACGCCCCAGTCCGACGCGACGCCTGAAGGCGTCAACACGAACTTTGTTGCCCCCGAAATCCACCTACGAATTTGGAGAGGCCACCTCGTCTGTGGTCTCTTGCCATTTTCTGAAAGTCGTCCAAGTCAGAGGTGTGTGGATGTACATATTACAGAGACGTGACAAGTGCTTTGCAAAGTTTAAGGCACAGCTAGACGAGGAAGACAAGAGAGATCATGCGTTTGAGCAAGGATGTCTACCGAGTATGCCTGTGTGCGTGCCTGCGTGGGTGCTCACGTGTACCTGCGTATGTATGTGAGAGCGAAATTAGAGACAAAAATCGATGGTGTAAAATATGGTGCAAATGAATACGTCATTTGGTTTGCCACTTACCACTGTGTTCTGTCAGTACAACTTGGAGGGCAGTTGACTTGCCCTAGTGCAATAAGGTCAAGGACTTTTTCCCTCTTCCGATCGGAGCGTTAGGGCCTAACAAGTGTTGTCCTCTTTTGGTGTTGCGTTGATATCGACTAATTGTGATCCTGATCATGTAACTGCAGGCAGTATACATTTCTGAGGAGGTTGTTATTCATTTACATCCTAATTGTTGGGTCATTTCACTTCGTTCATTTGTGTTTTAATGACCATAATCATGTCAAACACTCGACGTCACAATCTCGTTCTAATCGTGTAGTCTATGGTAGAGTTCAGAAGAGAGCTGATTTGTGAACGACTTAGCAGCCTAGTTTCGAATGTTTTCGCGACTGTCTCCAATAATTGATAATGGGATGCAGTTTAACGGACAGGATCGTGGCCGTAAGGTCCATCCCTAATAAAAGTACAATTTTCAAAGGAAAAGACTTAAGATCTGATTCTAAGGAACAGTGCAAGATGGGTCTTTTGAGTGATGAGGTTAATCTAGGTACTGCACTCACCTGATTGTAATGCAGACAAAAAGTTCTCTAAAGGATGTGTTTATTGATCTGCCATAGGGAAAACAGCTCGACATGAGATATTGAGTAGACAATTTAGTAGACTTTTACGTATTCTGTCTGTGATAGCATAGCTTAAAGGTATTCAAACCCTGCAGATTGTAGCTCACTTGAACGGGTTTTCAACTGGAATTACGATAACCCATAAGCAAGTTACTGCTGTGCTGTTATTTCTCTTTAGGTAGGAATTCATCATTTTTGGACGCTTTGTGTGCATTTTTGTACATATCTCATTAAGTCCTATTTATATTTATTTGAATTTTATTTTTGTAAATCTCAGTATGAAATACAAGTTTGTGACATAAAAAAGTATTGTGTTCTTTGTCATGTGTTACCTTTTGCTAAACTTTGGAGTGTGCCTTATCCGGCACAAACGGGGGGTGATGGGTTGCATTGTCATCTAGGGCCAGAATTTTAGTTGGATGGAGATCTATTCTACTGGCATCTTTATATGCCGAATTCGTATTTTGAAGAAGCACGGCTGAGTTCATCCACTGAGAGTACGCTAACGTGCTTTGAAAGTACAGCCATTCCCTGCTATCAGTGAACCTGCTGTCGCTGACCTCCCTGAATCACTACAAATACATTGTCTCCCGGACGGTAAAGTGAAAGGAAATTCGAAAAGTATCTCGTCCGTTGCAGAAAATCTGTCGCGAAAAAAATTGCGACCACAGGACTGATCTTTGAGAGCATTCCAAATGACGTCTTGCATCTAACGTCCAGGCGGATTTTGAGCCACGATCTCCGCTTAGTAGTCGTTGTCATCAGCCACAGGTACAGTCTTCACGTTACAGAGCGTCAATAGAACAAAATAACAACAACAAGAAGAGCACTCACGACAGTCCCGAACAGCATGCTGTAATATAAAATCAGCTGATATTCACTATCCGTCGGGCTTGTTCTGTTTTGAACTTAAAACATCCTCAACATTCCGATGGCGAGGGCCCAACATTCCTAGAGGGTCGTAATCTTTCACATCCTTCCCTGACAGAGCACACTAGATGACAACGGAAAAGGGCAAGAAGCAGATTATCCCTACATCCTATCCTCTCCATGTAAGATCATTAATGATGCTCTTTCATCATGTTCGTTGCCACTCGCATTAGCTCGACTATTTCCTGTTCACTCTGAAACTTTTTCAGACAAACACTGCATACAAGAAAACAACGCTAAAACATTAGGAGAAAACTAGTAAGACAAGAGAAGAATTCGTCGCATATAAACCTATGCGTGAAAATGTTAACATTCCAGGAATTCTTGCAGTTTTGCCATATGGTCACGCGCAGCATTTCAAGAGCATCCACGCTAGCAAAGCAGAGAAAGTGCTTGGGCGCCATCTGGCGGGCTGGGCGTAGTGGATGCCGTGCCAGGCTTGCACGTGGAACCCCTCGTGCAGGGCTGCATCACCTGGCCAGGGAGGCATTCCCCAGTGCAGCACTGCACTCTCGGGGCGTGGGGCTGTTATCAGTAGACCCTGCATCACGGCGCGTTCTCGGGCTATTTGTGCAACAGATGACAGAACGGCGCCCGATGTTCAGGGTATCGCGGACGCCTTAGCCGCGCCTGTATTTTCTAGGTGGGAGTAGTGCTGGCCCTCCCCGGCGCCCATTCAAATACCACGTGTCTCAGCTGCGATTCTATTGGTTATCTCTCGTGCCTTACCGTTTCCGTCAACACTTAAACCAGGAATTGCCGACGCCTGAATACCAATAGGCCTCCACTTAATCCCCTATCGAAGTCACGGAATGTTCTGCCAGCAGCCGAGACCCTGCCTGCTCTGATAAAGGCGAGAGTAAAAGTTAATGCGCGCGGTTTCCTGTCGAGTCGGATCATCCCGCCTAATTGAGGATTCGGCCTCCTTCAATTTATACGTAATTTGAGGCAGCGCACGATGGAAGTGAGCGGCCTGCGAGTCAGAGAGGAGATAGCCACACCGCCTTCCATCGCCTTGGTGCGGAGGCGTTTCAACCGTATTGACTTTCAGACTCCAAAGTCTGTCGGGATCAAAAGACCCGAGACTGCTCCAAGTGGAACATTTTCGGAGCGCCGGCCTCATCGAGATGCGCTTCCCAGTGTGCCAAGCTGGAGTGAAGCGCGTCCCCAGTAATTGGGCACGATCCGCACGCGCGGGAGTACAGTTTCCTCCTGAATGAATGTCGCAACGTCGACTGCGGGTCGTGGATCAAGGGCACTTCGGAGTGAATGCACAGCAATTACGGTTGCAGATAAGTAAACGAGGCACCCATTCAACCCTTTTGAGTACGTTGCTAGTGGACTTAAATGAGTTGTTTGAGGTTTTCCCCCTACTTATCCTCAAGGCTACATGCAGCATTTTTAATGGGGTCGACGCGATATAGGTGATGTCGTGGAGGCGCAAGTTGGCCCGACTCTGCTGCTTGCCTTGTGACACCCTTCCATCATTTCGCGGGTAAGAGGTAGTGCGCTTCGCGAAAGACCTTGAAGCTCTCCTATACGTCCGATGAAGAGGCTGCTATGATTACTATGGTAACGGTAATCACGCGGAGACTTCGAGCGTCAAGTCGGCAGTGAATTTACTGGCTTATGCATTGGGTCCTGCGGGACGTGGCGGGACTTTAGCGGGAGAAAAGGGTGTTTTTTTTCTTCTTCAGGACGCAGCGAGACTTCCGGTGGTAAGGGATCTGCCAAAGGAATCTGACGATGTTTTTATGATTTTTAGCAACAGGAGCAGAATAAGCTCATTTGGTGGAATACAACAGCTTTCGGTGACTGGCTGTACAAACCTCCACACGAAAACCATCATCAAAACTGTAATGAATGCATAGAGGTATTTTGCTTCTCTACGCAGTAGCCTGTGTATCTGTTTCTGGCTGTCGTTTGTTTGGTGGGGGTTTCTATTTTAATTTGACAGTTTCGTGTATGGAATAGTATAAGAACGGGATTATTCGTGCACTTTAGTCCTAACTTGATTTTGAATTGGCTTGCGTATTCTTCATCGAAGCACATACAAAATGGCAAATATACTGACGATGCAAAAGGCTCATATCACTAAAGATCATAAGATCTTTGATATCACCCTCAATTGGTTTTGTGATCCTTTCACGCCACGAAACAGCACCTATTATGACATTCTATGTCGTAGCATGCGTACTACATGCCAAAATATCTTACAGCTTCGGAACAGAAATAAACAGACTCGTTTTTCAAACCAGTTTACTTTTCCATCCGAGCAATCAGAGAAGGGCGTACGTACCATCAACGAGACAAACACGAACATGCACGCAGCTATTTTCTCCCGTGTATATTTCGCATCACTGCTACCACCCCCAGTGCAAATATGGATCCTCGACCGTAACTGAACCGCACCGCGCGTGCGTCAGACAACACGTGCGAAGCAACAGAGCAAACGCCACGTCCGTGTGGCAAGCACGCATGGGGAAGCAGACCTTCTGCTGGGCGTCGTGGAAGAACTTTTTTCACTCACATTCTTTCATACGGTGGCCGCTGAAGTGATAGAACCTTTTGTTCAACGAGCTTCGGTCTCGTTTACACTCGTTGATTGATGCAAACAAAATCCTGGATTATAAACGCGGCCCTGCACGGTTCTCTCTGGGTTATTATTATTTTTGGCCTGCGTTGTAAATCTGAATACTAATAAAACTCCTGACACCTGAGACCCAGTTTATTGCCACATCACAGCACAGCCTATGAATGCCTTCACGTCGTATACCCTGGCCCTAGAAAATGCAGACCCTATGTCTAGCTACATGTGTATATACTCACATGCACAATGTGTTTCAGTAGTCTCTTTCAGCCTTTTACAATGTTTATCCCCGTGAGAATAATTACGACAAACTGGGTAATGTTAAAGCACAATTGCATCTGCCGTTCTCTCTTCAATTCTTACTCTCAATGTGTGTGACATCAACTTCAGCTCTTACCTTAGCCCTGCATAATGCACTCAACGTACATGTACGGCAATTAAGTGACAAGCGGCTGTGAAATTAAAGCGACAAAATGATCTGTGTGAAGCATTTGGGGGAATACAAAACAAAGCAACTGGTGCCTTTGCTGCAGATAAAAGTTTTGATCATATAGATGATGAGCAAGGAGTAGAACTGAGTTTTCTGAAGGGGAGAAAGAACGTCAATGAATGAATTGCATTATTTGGCATTACTTCGCCTCTGGAGGAGAAAAGGGCTTGCTTTGGCAGGGTTCCATGAAGCCGACAAGTCGTAATCTTATCCCCAGTTAGAATACGGGCATTTTGTGCTGGAGTTCAACTGGAGGCATTGGAAGCATCCTGACATGCAGAGTCTGTATCTTCAAAGGCCATGAGCTGGATGTACATCTACTTGATGCTTGCTTCAATGGAAACCATCACAGCGATTGGGTGTGCGGACCACGAGGCGTTGGAGCATTCAGTCTTCCCTGAACCCATCTCTGTGGTGTGTTTTTTTTTCACGCGTGACTGGTCGTTTCCTAGGATGAAAATCGTCCACGTTCAGTCAGACACTCCAGATATTATTTTTTAAACAGTGGCCGACTCGAAAGTACAACAAGGCTATAATCATAGCTTGCAGCTATCTTACTACAATTACCGTGGGAAAATGATGTGATGCAACCACAGCAACGCAGATGACTTCATCATTAGGACAAACAATAAACGTTTGTGTCTTTGATGTCAGAATTCATGGCAACTCCCCTGTGATCTTCTTCACGTTCACTGTAACTAGTGTAAAGTACACCCCACCATTACAAATAAATGCCAACACAGTTGAAAGTGAGTTTCCAGCTAAGAATGCCACAGTCTTTGCGTGAAGTATTCATACTTTAAAATGATTCGTTGTGCAATGCCAGTCTTCGTTTATAGCTTAACCGAATAAACGCACATTTAATGTTGGTGGAGGCCTGGGTTTAAAGCTATGGCAAAGCAGGACGCATGACTCGGCATTTAACACACACACACACACGCACGCACACACACACACACATACGCACGCACGCAGGCACACACACACACACACACACGCACGCACGCACACAGACGGTGAGATGTTCCGAGCTGATTTTTGTCATTGCTTCTTCACGACTTCGACAAGCACTGTATACATGTCCTACGATTTAAACGAACGAAAAGATCTGACTGGGAATGTAGTTTTGATATTTACAAATATGTCAAACACGAAGATTATTCCTGCCGCTCAAACAGCTCAGCAAAAAGCATCATTTGGTGTATTGGGTTCTTCCAGACGTAAAGTACTTTGTGCATGCGTGGCATCATCGTTGGCACGGATCACGCCTTCTCGCTGTGGGCGGAAAAGCTCGGATGTTTGGGACGTCGACGCGGGTGACTCGAGCCACACCGAGAAGAGGGCAAGTAGAGCTGGCGCGAAGAAAGAGCCCTTCCTTCCATTCCTACCTTCAAACCTCGCGCGGGAGCCACCCAGCCCGTGCTTGGAAGGCTGTTTCCGAGTGCAGGCCTCAAGCTCGCTCTGTGGAGTCCACTGGATGACCCAACCCGCTCCGCACCCCGGTGAGGCTCGCTGGTGCTTTCCCATTTTCGCCATGGTCAAAGACATGGCATTGCCTTGCCGGGGCACTCAGAGCCTCTCCTCTCTAGATCTGGGCAAACGCACGGTGGAGCTGGATGCTCGCGTCAGGCGAGGTCGCACTTGAACCTCTGGCTCTGGAGACGTTGCTAGTTCGCCATCTAGCCGCCGGTTCGGCCGACTCCGAGGTCCATCCGGTTTGAAAAGATGCATTACTGCCGCCCCCGCCGGTGCCAAGGCCTGCCTCTCCCGTCTGATCAGCTTCCAGGGGGCAATGAGTGCCCTGGACAGAGATACGGAAGTGGAGTGGCGCATCTCCAACAACCCGGCAGTCACGTGGGTTGAGACGATGCCGGTTCAAACTGAACGATTCACATAGGTAGGACGCACTAGTATCTCGTTTCAAACTGATGGATGAAGTATTAATGGCAACTACCAAAGGACTAGTGTTTAGGTGGAGTCAGGAGGAGGAGGAGGGGCTGATGGCATGAAAATTGAAACGGGGAAGGGGTGGGCGGTGGGGTGTGAAAAGAAACTGAATGGGTCAAGAAAAGAAAGGCGGTATGGAAGATGTATATTGGACAAAAAAAAATCCTTCTAATATACTGATTATGTGATGTAATGTGAGATTCTTGAAGGGAATAAAAGGCGGCTGAAAAACAACTGTGTCATGTTTCAAAGGTTTTGATTTGTCCACAAATAAACATGAATGAGGTCTTTAATAAACTTAGCTGATGAGTTAGTTGTTTTAGTTGAATCCTCACGATCACATGAATTAACTCTGACAACAAATCAATTACATTGTCAAAGACATCTCAAGTACGAAATACGACACGGTTTATTCATTATGCTTGCTTTCTAAACCAAAGAAAGCTTTCTTTTTTATCATAGAATGTTTTATAAACTTTCTCTTGATGACACTTTTTACACTTATAAGCCCTGTCCGTGTACATGCATGTGTGCGTGCGTGCATAGGTGCGTGTGCGTGTTTGTGAAGAGTGAGTGGGTGAGCGAGTGAGTGGGTGAGCGAGTGAGTGATTTGAGTGAGAGAGAGAGAGAGAGAGAGAGAGAGAGAGAGAGAGAGAGAGAAATAAAGAGAGAGAGAGAACGAATGAAAAATTATTGTGTGGGCCCCGGGCCCATTACAAGGGGGAGATGGATGGATGGATAGACAATGTTTTACGGCCTATCAGCCTTGTAGGCTATATAAGACCATTACACACGAAAATCACTAGAACAGTTTAGAGTAAACGCTAATCTCAAGTTACGGTATCCCTAGTTATTCGCCTCTTACGAATCGCGTAGGGAAACGCGGTGGGTCAATTCTTACCCCGAACCGACATGGGGTACAAGGGGGAGAACAGCAAAACAAATTAAATCAACAGTACCGATACCGATGCTGATATCAAGATTTTAGCAAGAGCTGCAGCACGCGCATAATGACACGTGTTAGTTCATGACAATGTGACGTTACCATCAACACGGAGAAGTCTTCCTCACTTTCGTCTCGCACGCCAGGGATGCTGTCGTTTTTGCAGCATGCCAGGACGAGACGAGGAGCTTGTTAATCCTGCAGGCTTGGGAGTTGCTCCTCGGCGGTTTGATGTGTCGGAGAGCAAGCGCCTGACTTCACGACGTGATGACGTTGTGCGTTGGTCGTGGCCAGGAGTTGACTTGGTTGGATCCTGGTCTACAGCAGCTTTGGTGGGAACTGGAATGGTGCAGGGCTGTCAGGCTTCGGATGTGAAGTCGCCAGTCGCGATTACTTGCCTTGATCATTGTCAACATGGCGGGATTTGTCAGGCGACTTTTTCGGCTTGGCCAGATGTACCTCTTCATCGACAGCTTCTTCTTTTTCTCTGAGGCGCTAAAAGATCTCTTGAAGGTCCTTTCTGAGTGAAGTACTAAACTCTTGCTGTGACCTCATTATGGGACAGTCATTCGCTGTAGAGCACACTGGGTCAGAGGTCACAACACAGTCGGCTGGCCCTGCATCGTTGCTCCCATTCACGTCTGCACGCAAGGCACGCACTTCCAAAGGAGCAGGAAAATCTCGTGCAATGGCGACATTGGGTTTGGAAATGTTCAAATCATTGTTATCGCCATTAACTTCACACTGAACAAGAGACGAGAGAGAGAGAGAGAGAGATAGAGAGAAAGAGAGAGAGAGAGAGATGCTTTTTTTCATAAGCAAAACAGCAATGAAAATATGATCAGACAACACATCTTGTCATAAATACTTGTTGTTGTTGTTGTTCTTGTTCTTGTGGTCGTTGTTGTTGTTGAGAAAAGTGCATCTTTGTGTTTGAAGCCGATTTGTGGCTCGCCTTAGGCACTGAACGAGAGGAGAACGTCACGTTACTCGGATTTTGCAACCAATGTGACGTTCCATGTCCAAAGTGGATTGTAGTACGTCCCAAGTGGTCACAGTATGCTTGGTGTCAATTGATCGGAAAGTGTTTAATACACCACTTCTCTTGGAGTAGTCGACGTTTTCAAGTATGCTGTTTTATTCGAGAAAATTTCATCAAATATCGCATAAAAATTCCTCCGATTTAGTCCTTTTCCTTTTATTCTTATTTTCACGTTGATGTCCTCGCGAAAAAAAGGATTAAATATAGCTACCTTTTTAACAGATTTGTTGCAGCTTTGAATTTTGCTTTGTAACACCTCCTAATGTTGCTTTGCCGGAAAGCAATCCCTTCAAGTTTCATGTGAAAGACCGACATGTCCACGTTCCGCCAACCTGAAAAACAGAGTTGTTCCCATAGCGAACCCGAGGCGGCAGTTTGCATTTTTACCAAAAAAACGAATGCACTGAAGACTCCCCAGCACAAGAATGCTCATGTTGGTGTCACATTCCTTCGGTAATTCAGACAAGAAAAAATGTTTCTATCTTTTTCCTGTGAATAAAGATTTATGGCATAATGCTCGACGTGATAAAATGAGATTGGCTCGCCCCCATAGAGTGTCGACAGGGAGTATTTTGATTGAGTGGAATGCATGTGTGATATTTCAATCTCTCCTCCGCACCACGCCTCTGTGTACATTGTTATATCAAGTTCTAGACCCTGCCTAATTCTGTCAACCTTCCCGTCCTCTTAGTCAATACGAAGTAATGCCTTGCTACACAAAAGCGTGTGCAATTATGAGGGGAAATTCTCCACCCGACATTGGCGGCATGCCTAGAATAACTACACCATATCCAGGTTAACGCACTAAAAGACACAGCGCACGGGCAAGTGAGGAGAAAGTCGACCACTCGGCCACTTGCATGTCATATCTCTCTAAAACTCTCACCGACAATAATAGCATCTGCTAATTACGCTACCGGGGTTGCCTAATCCGTCGTCTTACTTGTGGGGTTTTTTCTTCTCTTTCCGACAAACACAAGACAGCAGCTCTAACCTCAAAGTTTGTTTGACCAAAATATCGAAGGTAAAGATGGGTGAGGAAAAACAGATGAAAGGTGCGTGGGTGGACAGCGTTCACCTGCACATGCACCTGCGAAGATGTGATGGTTAGATAGAGGCGAGTAAACACTATTTAAACCATTTTACAACCTCGCCATACACTTGTTCTCGAGTGGAGAAACCACTCTGCGAGATGGGAGAGAAAAAAAGTTGCAACGGCGGGAATAGCATCAGGAGCAGGCTATTTGGGACTACTGGGCCTGCTGGAGACTGACAGGGAGGTAGCTGCCCTGGCCACCTGCAGGCCTGGCGTCCCAAGTGCTGGACAAGACGTTGAACTGCCCTTACTCCAAGTGAGCAAGGCAGCCGGTGCGAACCCGCCTCGCCCTGCCCCCGCTACCGCCCCGTGTCCACACCCACGGTAGACCTAAGGTACAGAGGAAAAGGCCCGGTGGAGCAGCTGTCGGTAGCAGAGACAAACAATCTGCGCACGAAGTTCAGGCCAACGGGTAAAAGTTTGGTGGAGTCAGCTATCTCCCGCCATCCTTGTTTGCATAGGTCTCCCTGTCTGCAGGCCGACGACCGCGTGCGTCTTCAGCAGTCCTGGGGATGCAACCCTTGGGATGCGGCGGGAAGAAAGGGAGGGTTGGGTCGAGAGTCGATGGGGTCACGTTTGGGAATGTGGAAACGAGAGAGAGGGCCTGCCCTCGACGGGTACCGTAAGTTATGCACCGTGAAAAGGCCGGATCGTCCCCGACAGTCCTCTGCACGTGCTGCTCTGTTGTAACGATCTCATTACAAGGGCACGTCGGGCCCGGGCTAATTGCGGGCGGCGCTAATTTGTCGCCACAAGTGGGCGAGAGACCTGCAGGGGCGACAGCGAAGACCTCCATTTCCATAATGCCACGCTGCGCCAGCTTCACACGGGCGTTTTAAGATACTCCCTGGTGTCATGAAGTGTACGGTTGAATTACGACTCGTGGTTCAGGTGGAGTTCACGCAATGTTTAACCAATGGCTCGTGCAAAAACACAGGTGCACTAAGAAGATTAGAAGGAGATAACTCAAGAGCGCAGCGAAGTGGGGCTGAAATTATGTCTATGAAGGGACGCCTCTATCTAAGCAAGCTGTCAGATTATCGTCAATATGTGCAGCAGGTGTTGGGTCAATTACCGATGTCCGAATCCGGGTATGATCTAATGGAACGATCAAGGGATAACTGGAAGAAAGGTCAACAACCCAAGAGGAAGGAATATTTGTTGGCTAGAAGGCAGTAAACTCAAATTGTTATAACTTTACAGCGGAGGCACATTTACGGGGCAAGAAGATAACCAAATAACTAATTGCTTGTATAGCGGAGGAAAAGACGAGATCCCATGGTCCCAAAGAAGAGAGGGATGGGATTGGGGGGGGGGGGGGGGGGAGGGGGGGGGGTTGGAGGGGAGAAAGGAGTTGGAGGGGAGAAGGGGGTTGGAGGGGAAAAGGGGGAGGGGAGAAGTGGGGGAGAGAGAGAGAGAAGACAGAGAGAGACAGAGAGAGAGAGAGAGAGAGAGACAGAGAGAGAGAGAGAGAGAAAGAGAGAGAGAGAGAGAGAGAGAGAGAAAGAGAGAGAGAGAGAGAGAGAGAGAGGGAGAGAGAGAGAGAGAGAGAGACAGGGAGAGAGAGAGAGAGAGAGAGAGAGAGAGAGAGAGAGAGATTGGATCCATGATTAAAGTTTATTTTTCAAGGGAAATACATGAATTAGGCATATCTGCCTATCTTACATCCAGCTCTTGTTAAAACAAGAAAACAAACAAACAAATCCAATCCCATCCCCACCCCTACCCACCCACCCACCCTCTATCCCACACAAAATTCACACAATAACACAGGTTACAATCAATTCATGGTAACGAAATACCACGTTGAAAATAGCCACAAAGTGAATTTAGAATAAGATGAAAGTATCTAGGATGACTGCATAAGAAAAGTATGTAGTTTCAATTTAAATTTCTCTAAAGATTTCGCAATTTTTAGAGAATTGGATAGTGTGTTCCACATAGTAGCCCCTGAATAAGATAGGCTATGTTTAAACAAATCAATCCTAGGTTGTGGTATTATAAAGTTATGTACACGAATATTTGAATGTTGGAATAAGTTTATCAAATAATCAGGCACATCACAATCATTAATTCTTTTCATTAAGACACATTTATTGAATTGTAAATGCTTATGAAAAGGCAATATGTTAAGTTCTTTCATTTTGTCATTTGTAGATAGTGAACTTATAATCTGTTATCATAAGCTTAGAGGCTCTTCGATACAATGACTTCAGCCTTTTCAAGTTAGCGTCACTACAGCCATCCCAAATTGTTGACGCATAATTAACGTGAGATAAGATATGAGCATGGAAGAAGATTTTGCAAGTTTGAACGTCAACAATATGTCTTAATTTGGAGAGAAGAAATAGATTAATTGATATTTTTTACAAATATAATCAATGTGTGATTGCCATCCTAAATGATCATCAATTATTACACCAAGAACTTTGTGCTCAACAATTTTTTCGATTCTCAAAGAATCAAGAACAAGAGGAAGAGATAAAGGATATATTTGATGTTTTTGTCTCGTAGTTATCACCATATATTTCGTTTTGGAAGGATTAATGACCATATGATTCGAAGAGCACCAGGAACGTATTTCATCCAGGCTCCTTTGAAGTTTTACTGCCACACATTCAGTCCTGACACCTGAGGTTGAAAGTGTTACATCATCAGCAAACATATCACATGTAACCTCTTTATCAGAGATATGTAATGGTAGGTCATTGATGAATAGGCAGAACAAAAGAGGACCTAAGACAGAACCTTGTGGCACACCCACTTGTAAATGGCCACAAAAAGAAGCATGTCCATTGAAATAGACATACTGCTGTCTGTCTTTTAAGAATGATTGAAAGAATTTCACCGTGTTACAACCATTTAGATATTGTGATAAGTTTTCAATTAAAATGTCATGATGAACCATGTCATATGCTATCTTTAGATCGAGAAAGATGGAACCAATCAACTGTGACCTATTAATGGCACATAGCCAAGAATCAATCAATCGAGTTAATGCTGTGCGGCAAGAATGTTTTGGCCGGAAACCCGATTGAAGAGAATAAAGTAGATCATGTTGATCCAGATATGCCATCAAATGCTTGTGAATATGCTTTCCAAGTGGCTTTGATAGTATAGAAAGTATTGAAATGGGTCTACAATCATCAATATTCAAAGGGGTCTTCATTTTTGGTAAAGGAATAACTTTCGCTATTTTCCATTCATCGGGGAACGTGTGATTGATGATTGAGAGCGAGAGAGAGAGAGAGAGAGAGAGAGAGAGAGAGAGAGAGAGAGAGAGAGAGAGAGAGAGAGAGAGAGGGAGAGAGAGAGAGGATTTTTAATTAGCTTTTATTTAGGCCAAAAACCCATGTCAGTTTCTAAATATAAAAAATTTACACATTAAAATATTTTAATATCCACAAGATTATGATGGGGAGAGAATGAAAGAACGAACGAATGAACTCTACCCGCATACTGACTGCCCATTTGAAAAACTGGACACAGAGAGAGAGAGAAAGATAGAGAGGCAGGCAGGCAGGCAGACAGGCAGGCAGGCAGGCAGGCAGGCAGACAGACAGACAGACAGACACAGACAGACGACACAGCGGCAGTACACGGATAACTGTGTTAACACGCTTTAGTCAAAGACCCACTTCATTTTAGTGTACCGTGTTGACCACATCTCTAACAAAGAAACGCTGATATTGCTCCCACTCCTGTCAGTACATTCCCGATCCAATTTTGAAATTTAAGGGCACAACTTCAATAGATCTCTTTAGTGCTCGGGATCCTTAGCAACTGGCTGATGATTTCTTATGTATAGATGTCCTTCTTCCGTCCACCAATAAAACTACAGTAATAAAAACCTTACTGAAAAGCACTACTCTAAATGGTGCGACCCAGTCGAGCCCTCAGTGCACAGCTTTCATCATTTTCGTGAGGGAAAAAGAACAACTAATAAAAGCAGCAAATGCTGAAGCGTTTGGAGGCCGGGGTGGGGGGGGAACAGGCGCTTGGATAACAACGTCAACAAAACAAACGTAACCGCATCGTTCACTTTGAAGAGAGTAAACGATGTCTGAATCGAACAAAGTCTAGTCTGGGCGCGTTCCTATGGAATGTATCAGAGTCGGCACTACGGGGAAATGGTTTGCATGCGAGGCGAGGAGTGAGAGTGGCACGACCACAATGGACAGCCGTCGTCCTCGGTGGCGCCGAAATCCCCCAAGAGTTGAGCTCAGTTTCCCGTTTCCTTCCGGTCCCGCCGAGGACACGCTCTCTGGAACGCGGGTCCGGCGGGAATTTGGGTCAGGCGCCCCAGAAGAGAGCAGAGAGAAAGAACGGGCGAGCGAGCGAGCAAAGGAACAAACGGACAGACGGACGGACGTACGGACGGGCGGGAAAACTCAACGTTAAAAAGTTTGCGTATCAAGCCCTGCCCCCTCACCACCCATCACCCACCCCACCCCCACCCCACACCCCACCCCCACCCCACCCCCGCAAAAAAAGGTCTTGCATTCTGGCCTTTACATAAATTGTATCATACGATAATATTATAACAGAAACACAGAAAATTCTTGCGTCACTTTTGCACTTAGTCTGAAATCTCAGGAGTCACAAAGATGGTAAAAGACGCACTATTTTAAAGTCTACATGTGTACGCATCAGTCTGTAACAGTCATCATGTAAATGTATTAGCTACACTATGATGAATGGTTCTGAAACAGAGAGAAAATGCCGTGGTGACCCATTGGAGAGTCCAGAAACGTGTCAAGTCAAATATGGGTCTCCTGTTTATGCTGAATAAGCAAATACAGTGGCATGTAGAAATTGTGGGTCACGAAATCTCCACCTCTTTTCACCGAGGTTTCTTTTTTGCACAAGTTGACTGGAACGGAGTAAGTCCGCCGCCATTGTCTAAACAGTGTAGTTGTGCATGCGAGAAAAGTATGTGCAGTCTTTAAACGAGGCTTCCAAAGCCAAAGAAAATACGATGTTATTTTGCTCAGGTGTCGCTGCAGATGTTCGAAGCCAATAGCAACAATTATCTCAGACAGGGAGACATCCCAGTTGCTCGCGCAAGTCTCGTCTCTATTTCCCTGGGTTTTCACCCGTTATGGATCGCGGAGGGAGACGGGATGGGTCTATTGTAACCCCAAACCCACAGGGGGAGGGAGGAGTATGTACATGTATGTATGGAAGTTGGAACACACATCCATGTAAACAGCACCTTTCCAGGAAATCTGCCTAATAGCGCTGTCCAATCTATCTCGCATAAGGCGATTCTTCATGATAGGTGTACAAGTACTACGGCGAAAAATGGTAGTTGAACTATCAACAGCTAGATTCAGAGTAAGCGACAATGCATGGGCCTTTCCTTGTAATAATGCGCAACGGAAGAGTTTTATTCTGTCGTTGTTCCAGGCCAGAGGTCAAGATGCTCGCCTTGCGACTGGCAGGTGCGGCGTTCAATGCAGCGCGAATCCTGCAGTTGCATCCTTGGGCAAGGTGCCTAACCTGGCAAAGTCGTGGCCACCCTTATTTAGGGCCTATACGACAAACGAATCAAGGTTACAGCACATGATACGGTACGCCTGGCGGCCTTTTGACAATACTGCCAGCGTGCATTTGGGGGCACAAGGGAGCAATTATCATTTTGATCAGATAAACATCCCTTGACAAAATCTCCCCCCCCCCCCCCCCCCCCCCCCAGTATTTAAAAAAGAAAACTGTGTCTCGTGTCCTCAAAAAGCAGCCTGTGGCAGGTTTCACAATAATGGTTTCCATTTTTCCTTTTCACACACACACATCATGGGGAAAAAAAAGTCAAAACCAAAGCAAATAAAGATTGAAATGCAGACAGTAGGTTTATTTTGTTGTAAAACAAAAACAAAAATTATATGGAAAGCGATAGTTTTGACAGAATCCTGGTTCAAAGACACCAACCCTCCTGATCCAAAGAAATCTCTCGCAATCTTTGTAACTGCCAAAAAGGTGCCTAAAGCTTGTAGAAATGAGCTTCTAACAACAAAAACTAAACAAACTATATCTTCCCTGGAAAAACAGTTCATAAAAGGTTTTTCAAATGGCCATTTTCTTCTTGTGAGACCATTCGGTTGTCCCCGCCTGTGTAATTTTATGGACGCTGGACCTTTTAACTTCTTGTACACATATTCAAATGCATAATTACTAACTTGAAAGCCTTTGAAAGTTAAGTACAAACATTAAACAACATGGCAACAACAGTAATATGTGATTATACAAACAAATTGTAGCCTGGTAGACTGTTTAGTATCCTACCCCCCTAATTCCCAAAATACAGCAAACACATATATGAAGTTACTTTAACTTTCAATTGTCAAAAAATCCAACTCAAATTAATATTCCAGCAGCTTTATGAAGGAATTCAAGTAGCAAACAATGTAGAATGCTATGATTTGGGCCCATTTATGGTGTATATGTGACAAATTTTTATAAACTTCACATGGACGTAGAACCTTTGAACTTTTCTACACATCTTCAAATGCCTTATCACCACATTGAAAGCAATTCAGGGTAAAGTACAAACATTAATCAACATGGAAACAACATAACAAGATTATTTTGCATATAAATTGTAGCTTGGCAGGCAGTATAGTACCCTATACCCCCCATTTACAAAAATGCGGTGTCGAACAAAATGAAACTTGTGACGGGTCTATTGATGGAATGAATTTACAGACCTGCCAACCCACCATCATGCCAAAGACTGAAAGAGTAGCATCCAGAGCTATTTGGAGTAGGTGAGGGGGGGGGGGGGGGGGGGGGGGGAAGGCGGCGAGATAAACTGAACCGGCGGTGTGGAAGCGGGGGGGGGGGGGGGGGAAGAGATAAGGCTGTGAAGGGGGCGCGATAAGCTGAACCGGCGGCGTGAAAGCGGGGGGGGGGGGGGGGGGGGGGGATGACTGGGCCTGTTGACGATCACTCCTCTGTAGGAGCCAGCCAGAACCCCATCAACATTGTGAAAATCTGCCCACACAAAATCGCCAACCCTGATGACATTGGGGTTGGAAACGTGCTGGCGGTCTTTGTATTTGGAGGGGTTGGACATTTTTAACACACTGAGTAATCCATCTTTGAGACCGCAGAGTTGGATGGATGTATGGATGAATGGATGAATGGATGGGCGAATAGGTGCATGGACGAGTGGATGAATGAATGAATGAATAGATAACTGAAGGGAGGGACGGACGGACGGATGGGTGAATGGATGGGTGGGTAGGTGGATGCAACTTTAAAATCGCTGGAGATTCTGAAAACGAGCAAATCACGCTTCCGATTCCTGAGTCATTTGTGTTTATTGAATCTCTTGCGAGACACAGTGTGTCTATTTTTGTCCCGACTCAAAGCGGGAACTCGTACGCCTTGAACGTTCGCAACGCTGTCTGTCCACGTTCGCAACGCCGTCTGTCTGTGTTGCGAACGGAGGTTGCGAACGCTACGGACAGACAGATGAAATCGCCTTGGCTCGAGAACAAAGATATCGAAACTAAGTGAACTAAGCTATCCCGCATGTTCTATGGCGCCATTCTAACCTGTGTAGAGCGTGTAAAAAGTCACATCCCGTTTGGAAAGATGTGTATTTACACAAGAAAAGCGAAGTTGCGAATGTAGATCACACGGACAGAACTGAATCGGCAATCTGTAAGAAAGACGCCAGAGCCGTATTTTACCTTCAAGTGGTGTGCTTGCCGGCTTTTATCAAAACTACACACCACCAAACATCGTTTTCATCCCCCCCAAAAATCAAGAATGGCATTTTAGGTGGAGAAAATAGCCATTTATTAATCCTCAGAGTAGCGCGATTTAGCGGACAGACAACTTCCGGTACTTCTTATTTTCTTCTTTTTCTTCGATTTCTACCAAACTTAAGCCCGCCCCTTCGTGTTTCGTGACATTGATATGTAGGTGGAACCGTTATTCAAACAACTTGATCATCCGATATTACGTTAAAGGTCCTGACTTCTGTTTTTATTACATTGACTCGAGGCATTTGCAGGCCAGGAAGGAAATTGCGTCTGTCCGGATTTTAAGGTTCGCCACCAATCACACGCTCAAAAAGTCAACAAAAACAACATTGATGAACAAACCATGTATAATTCTTAATTTAGAATAGCTGCTTCTTCCATTTGGTTCACAAAAAGAAGTCAAAATAGGTACAGTTTGTCAAAAATTCCCGACTTTTCTCAGCCATGTTCTCAACACTACCTGATTGTGAAACCTGCCCTGTGCAGAATCAGTACCGACTTGGCAGTCGTCTCCAATAAAGACATGTTTTCTCTCATTCCAAGAATCACAAGATGTCGAGTGTAACCACACCCCTCCAGAAGAACATCGAGCAACGATAGACCTACCGACTGAACCCACACACGTGTGCACTATGAGGCTGCGTTCTTAGTGACCCCTCACATTTTCAAATGCCTCTCTCGTCAATAAACGGATGAGCAATCAAGGTCTGCAGCGTAACCCCTCCAAGTGCCGGTACTAGCAGACTCGCACCCTGCCCAGGAAGGTGCCGGCCGGGGCGAAGGTGTGGCCGTGCAAGGCATTGCAGATGCACCGGGCTGTGAACGGCGAAAGTATCTGCACAGCAGGGATCGAGAAAGGGAGAGAGTGGCATTCAACAGCAGCGCGCCAATGCAGCGACCTGGAAGGCCTTGAAGCGCTCACATTCAAGGACGCTTCTCCTCCTGGGGCCAACCAAAACAATTGCCACAAGCGCCCCCTCCTCTCGTCTTGTCGTCCTCCCCGTGCTGCATAACCATCTCATCTCTCATCTTGCCGGGGCTGCTGGGTGAGAAAAGTGGCTCCTCTATTGGGAGGATGTCTGCATTCACGTCTGCGATGATCGAGATGTGAATGCAGACATTGTTGGTCGGGTTTTATCTCCGCATTGCAGGCTGCACACCTCGCACAAAGCGAGCAGCGGAATTGGCAGGTGTCGGGTTTGGCTTGTGCTGTACTCATTGTTGGTTTCATCCTGAGATATACTTTACTATTTTAATGAAATGATACGTGTCTTCAGTCTTCACACACACACACACACACACACACACACACACACACACACACACACACACACACCCGCTCTCCCTGTGTAAATGTGCACACGCGTGCGTACGTATGTTTGAATGTGCCTTTCTGCATGTGTATACGCTTTGTTCATCCTCTTTCTCTCTCTCTATCTACCTATTTACCTACATATCTATATCTATCATATACTTATCTTCGTACATACCTGCCTATCTATATCTATCCATCCATCCATCCACCCACCCACCCACCCACCCACCCACCCACCCACCCACCCACCCACCCCTCCCTCCCTCTCTCTATCCCAAGCAAATATATAAATGCATCGTCTATTATAAATCATCGATGAAGCACGTAAGTATTGGATCTATGGAAGTAAGCATGTCATAATTAGCATCTCCCACGGGGGACTTCCACAGAGAACCGTGAAAAGATACCGTTCTTTGATGTGGTTAGCCCTCGATGCGGCTATGAACCAGCATGAATGGAATGCTCCCCAGGGAGTGGAGTTGGCACTACACGTATACGACTGCATGAATGTCGTGCATCATGTGGTGTGTGATGGGTCCAGACCAGAGATACTGTCCAGAATAGCACAAACAACAGCAGCATTGGCAAAGTTGAAGCCAATATGGCATGACAGAAATATCACTCTCGCGTCGAAGATCAGGCTCATGCGCACGCTGGCCATCTCCGTATTCTTGTATGCATGCGTGTCCTGGACACTCACATCTAAACTACAGAGACGGATACAAGCCCTGGAAATGAGATGCTACCGCAAGATTCTGAACATCTCATATTAAGACCATGTCACGAATGAGGAAGTCAGCAACAGGATCAGGAGAGCATTTGGACAGTACGAAGACCTGCTCTCAATCGTGAAAAGCAGAAAGCTGAAGTGGTGCGGTCACGTGTCAAGAGGCAGTGGGCTGGCCAAGACCATCCTGCAAGGTACCGTACCAGGTGGGAGAAGGAGAGGCAGGCAGAGAAAGAGGTGGGGACAATCAAAGAGTGGACAGGCTTGACCTTTGCTGACTCACAGCGGGCCACAGAGGATAGAAATCGATGGAGGAAGATTGTCCGAAAGTCATCAGTGGTGCCTCAACAACCCATCTCAGGGTTAAGAGACTGAACTGAACTGAACTGAATGTCGTGCATCCAGTCTGTACGTCTGTTTGCTGTCAGATGCTGGCACGGAGTTGACTGAAAGGCCCCTTGGATTATGAGAGAAAAATAAAGAGAGAAGTCGCTATATAAAAGAACTACAGAGGTCTTAACTTAGTTTTACCCGGAGAGCCGTTTCACGTGAACTCAGCATTATCACCACCTTGTTTAAATGACTCGCAAATTCAGAAAATACCACGAGCTTCAGAGCCATCTCTTTAGTTTCTTGAAAAATAATATATCGGAATAAGCAAGTGAGCAAGGAAGCAAATGAACAAAAAGTCCACATTACTATCACAAGAATCCAATGATATGGTCTGCATGCCTCCTCATCGCCCCCAGGGTATGGCGAGGAGCTGCACGCGAGGCTCAAATGGCAAGCAGCGTTTGACAGTCGGGACGGCGTCAAGTCCTACATACACAGATACAGGGGGCAGTGTCAAGTCCGACATACACAGATACAGGGGGCAGTGTCAAGTCCGACATACACAGATACAGGGGGCAGTGTCAAGTCCGACATACACAGATACAGGGGGCAGTGTCAAGTCCGACATACACAGATACAGGGGGCAGTGTCAAGTCCGACATACACAGATACAGGGGGCAGTGTCAAGTCCTACATACACAGATACAGGGGGCAGTGTCAAGTCCGACATACACAGATACAGGGGGCAGTGTCAAGTCCGACATACACAGATACAGGGGGCAGTGTCAAGTCCGACATACACAGATACAGGGGGCAGTGTCAAGTCCGACATACACAGATACAGGGGGCAGTGCCAAGTCCGACATACACAGATACAGGGGGCAGTGTCAAGTCCGACATACACAGATACAGGGGGCAGTGTCAAGTCCGACATACACAGATACAGGGGGCAGTGTCAAGTCCGACATACACAGATACAGGGGGCAGTGTCAAGTCCGACATACACAGATACAGGGAGCAGTGTCAAGTCCGACATACACAGATACAGGGGGCAGTGTCAAGTCCGACATACACAGATACAGCCATTACAGGGGGCAGTGTCAAGTCCGACATACACAGATACAGGGGGCAGTGTCAAGTCCGACATACACACATACAGGGGGCAGTGTCAAGTCCGACATACACAGATACAGGGGGCAGTGTCAAGTCCGACATACACACATACAGGGGGCAGTGTCAAGTCCGACATACACAGATACAGGGGGCAGTGTCAAGTACGACATACACACATACAGGGGGCAGTGTCAAGTCCGACATACACAGATACAGGGGGCAGTGTCAAGTCCGACATACACTGATACAGGGGGCAGTGTCAAGTCCGACATACACTGATACAGGGAGCAGTGTCAAGTCCGACATACACAGATACAGGGGGCAGTGTCAAGTCCGACATACACAGATATAGCCATTACAGGGGCAGTGTCAAGTCCGACATACACAGATACAGGGGGCAGTGTCAAGTCCGACATACACACATACAGGGGGTAGTGTCAAGTCCGACATACACAGATACAGGGGGCAGTGTCAAGTCCGACATACACACATACAGGGGGCAGTGTCAAGTCCGACATACACAGATACAAGGGGCAGTGTCAAGTACGACATACACACATACAGGGGGCAGTGTCAAGTCCGACATACACAGATACAGGGGGCAGTGTCAAGTCCGACATACACTGATACAGGGGGCAGTGTCAAGTCCGACATACACAGATACAGGGGGCAGTGTCAAGTCCGACATACACTGATACAGGGGGCAGTGTCAAGTCCGACATACACAGATACAGGGGGCAGTGTCAAGTCGAACCGAGGTAGGAAGTCAGGCAGGGCAACCCTCGGTAGCGTGCGTGACTTGGGTAACGTAAATCTTGAGGGTGGAAAGCACACGAAGTACGCGGATACACGCTCAAAAATGACTTCCGGAAACATAGTTACGCGACAGTGACGGATTAGCTCTTTCCGAATGATGCCCTCCGACGCGATTTGCAAACAAACGAGAAATCTCGTCCGTTGCTTCCTAGAAGAAAGCGCCGGTAATAAAATCTTTCTCCTGTGGGTCTCTTCGTCATCCCCCCACCCCCACCCTCCACCCACTCACATCTACCCCCATTGACTTGGGGGATAAGAATAGACCCACCGCATTTCCCCGAGCGATTCGTGAGAGGCGAATAACTACTAACTAGGGAAATCGTGACTTGACTTGTTCCTTTTTTTTAGATCAATAGTCTCTCGTAGGCAACAAATGCTGATTGGCCGTAAAATTCCATCCGTGTATCCTTCCATCCTCATTCACTTTTCCCACCTCCTCGTCTACGTCATGGTTGTCCTCGTCATTCTCTACCACCAACGCCACCAATTACACCACCGCCAACCACCACCACCACCATTACTACTATAAACACTACTACTACCTCTGCAAATATCACGCTAACACCTCCACTTCTACCACTACAATTGCGACTATTTTTCTGTGTCTTCTCGTTTTCAAGTTTCGCGGGAATTTACGAGTGAGACAGAGAGGGTAGAGTGGATAAGATCCTAAGTGGTGGGCTCACAGAAGCAGTCGAGTCCTCTTGGATGATCGTATACTTCTCGCGAATAACGATCGTCACTGAAACACATCATGAACGATATCTGCTCTTCAATGAAATTTCAGTGACAAGTCCAAAGTTTTCATTCCTCTGTGATTATCCAGAAATTGTTCTCTGACTCCCATCGATCACGTCCGAGGCCAGTAGGATCGTAGAGGAACAGTTTCCAGCGGTCGGCAGTTTAGCCAAGCCTGCCCACTGTTAGCCATTTGCAAGCTGACCTTGCCAGCATGAAGGTTACTCTGATGGCAGATGTGTTTTGACGCTGCTTAGGAACATGTCACCTGTCAGGTATCAAGTTGGGCCATTGAGATTATGGCCCCGAGGTGTTATTCTTAGAGGATTCCGGAGGAACCGAGACGACCGAAGCGCCCAAGTTCGGGGGAAGCAGTAGGCCTAAGTGGCAGGCAAGATAGATGGTGCGCTGACAGGTTAAGTGGACAAATGGATGGATTGGTTGAAAGTCTGGCGGATAGAGGAATAAATATTTGAAAGACGCCGTTGATGGATTAAAGAAAGGATGCGTGCCAAGCCGACGCAGAAGATAAGCACATATGCCTTGGGGCAGGATGTTCCGCCTATTATACAGAAATCCAGCATTCGAACTACTCACGGATCCCGTTTCAAGATATTAAATCGAGGTGATGGACAGAGATAGGTCACCGGCAGCCAGGCCTATGCGTACATTCACTCGTTAATGTTATTCGGCGCTTTCAGCTTAAGTGCTGTCAATCATATGGTTGACTACTGTTAGGAAGAAATCACCAGATTATTCAATTCGTTAATCAGTTGTGACTTATTCTAATCTGGAGCTGCAATTAGACCTTCTCAAAGACCGTGCTCGATTAATATGCAAGTCAAGGTCATCCCATGTAAATAATGCTACACCTATACTGCTTATATATTAAAAGTTACGCAAGTGCATTAATTAAGTTAGAGCCAACGTTTTGTTGAAGAAAATATGGCGGTTTGGCTATGACGGTCACTTCAAATGGGCAAGTAAAGCCAAAGAACCGTTTTGTGTGCTTTGCGAAGAGAATAAATCGTCAAAAATATACCACATGAAGACAATTCGCACTGTCAATTTAACCGTTCATCTGCCAGTCTTATAATTTTTACTTCCCGTCATTGCTAACCCAACAAAGAGTCAACAAGTGGCACACCTGGAGTGACCATTTCAAAAATTAATGTTAACATCGTCAAAGCGCCACTGCATAAAATGGCAAAACAGTAACACACACTATCACGATAGTCTACATTCTGGATTCCAGCTGATCTCGTTGCTGATACTGATACTTTAGATACTCAGTATACGTACATCAACGGACTGAACATTCCCAAGTGTCACATCCTGGTGTTGTCAGATGTCCTGGTAAGGACAATCAACTTATCAAACCGCAGGTAATGGTCTATTGTCAAGGCGGATAGATGGAGTTTTACGGCCTATCAGCTTTTGTAAGCTATATGTAACGCCATTGAGCACGAAAATCACTAGAAAAGTTTAAGAGTAAGCGCAAATAATAATAATAATACAGATTACTTGTACGCACATACCTTCCCTAATAGGCGAGCTCATGGCGTTTACAATCATGTCATCATGTCCCTATTTATTCACCTCTTACGAATCGCTTAGGGAGACGTGCTGGGTATATTCTGACCCCCAACCCACTGGGGAATCAGAGGGGGAAGGGGGAGAGTAGGGGTTGTACAGGCGTTGATTGTCAGTAATTCAAGGCTGTCATCCATCGTCATCGAATTTATTATCTAGCGACTTATCGCTGGCGACACTGTGCAATCGCGACACGTCCAGGGGCTATTGACACAAGTGTGAACAGCGTAACTATCGGCACATCGCATAAAAACAAGCCTGGGACGTACAGCTGGGTTTGGACGAGGTTATCTATGAGTAAATAGATCTGCAAACAAATCTCGTCACCTTCTCCTGCTGGCACCCTCTTCGTCGTCTGCCAGCCGCGTGTCTGTACATACTGCCTGACATGTGACACCGTGCCTCTCCCCGCCCAACTCATTCGGGGAGACTTTCCCCTTTAGTTCAACGCAGGAACGCCGGTAGATAAAGCAGAAGCCGTAGCGAACGCAACAGGATGTTTACAATTTATACGCCCGCGCGTTGTAGTAAATAGACATACTTCCTCTCGCACACCTGCGCGAGGAAGGAAACCCATTAAGCTGTCGGTTATCTGACCCACCACTTTGCTACTGCTCCTGCGCGACATTCCGTCGAGTTTGTTCGGTTCCTCCAATGATGTCAAGATAATGTTACACCAAAGACCACGTGTTTCACGAATCGTACTTATGTAGCACTGAGCCAAGTCAAACTCAAAGACATTATCTATTTATATTAGATAGTGTCTTTGGCTAAGCTGGACAGAACTTAACATTAGGCATTTTTTCGTCAAAGTAATCGAAGTCAGAACGCAATGTCTTTTTGTACAGGCAATTGTAAGACAACCATGGATAAAGGCAAGCTAGAGAGGCGTTGAAGAACAAGGACAAGAAGCTGCAGGTTGGAACGTTGATGAAGGAAAATCTTCGCACAATCATTAAAAGGAAACCTAAATTATTTTGGTGTTAAACATTAAAGAATGCTATCATTGAACTTTTTCTGTGTAATACGCCATTAGAAAGGAATAAGAACCGCGGTGCTCTTGCAAATGCTTTCGCAGCTATGCAGGGGACGAGTTGAACATCAGCTTACCTGGGCAATCCAAGTACCCTTAGTAGATCATTGAAAATGTCAGCATCTTTGTTTTGCAGTCATTTAACACTTCCGTGCATCCAGCAGCGTCTTTTGGGCACATTTCATTCAAACTGCTCAACTAGAAGATGTCTGCAACAGCGTGGTTATAACCTAATTATGAGTTCTGTCTGTCGGTAGTAAGGCAGACGACGATGCTGTGGATGTGCATGACGTCACGACCCCAGGCACGGTCTCACATTCGCTGAAGTGCTCGGGCCAAGCAAGTTTTACGAGTATCATATTTGGTCCATGGAACTTTTTATACGCAATCCTCGAGGAATATGCCATATCTTCAACCCCCTGCCCTATTTCCGTTCATGAAAAGATGCATCATAATCATCCCAATTCCACCAAGTGTCGGATGAGCAGGACTGTGCATTTACAGGGGGTCGGTTCTCTATTTGTGGGGGGCCGCTACTGCGGGATTTTTTTGGGTCAAAAGTTCTTAAGGCCATTTTGATTCTTTTGTCCTAAAACGCACAAAAAAACATAAAGTTTTGTTACTAAAAAAAAACCTTAGAAATTTTTTAGTTAAAAAAAATTCCCAAAAATTTCTTGATCGGGTTTTACCGATAGCGCTCAGCCTATGCCGCACCCGCCACCCCGCCTGACTGACTTAGCCTTTCCGGGGAGTTTCACCTAAACCCGGACGCGTTACTTTTTGTCACGTTTGTGTCCAACATCAGCGTCGGGCCCTGGAGTTAGGGCGTAGGGACCACCCGTTGAGAGTCAAACGTGGGATGGAGTTAGAATATAAAGCTTCACCCGTTATTGATAAAAACTACGGCTACGGAACCTACCGGCAGATTCTGACCATTTTCGCCCTCCTGAAACGCCTAAAAAAACATACAATTTTTGTTTTGGCGTTTTGGGACAAAGGAATCAAAATGGGCTACAAAAATGTATGTAAAATTTTTTGAAAAAAAAGTAACAAACATTTTATGTTTTTTAGGCGTTATAGGACAAAAGAATCAACGGTAATTTTTATCCTAAAATTAGTTTTAGGAGGATTAACATGGCCTTAAGAACTTTTGACCAAAAAAAAAAATCCCGCAATAGCGGCCCCTAACCATTTACAGAGCACTATAGATCCCATCACATTCACAGTTATGTGTTCTCATAAGTTCGGGCGATTACATACTGAAATAATACACCAATTAAATATCTAAGAAAAGTCAATTTCGTAACAGTTGCTATTGGCTATTGTAGATACACATTTGTATGCAGAAATGTTCCCATTGAGTGTGAATGTCAATTTGCTACAAATCACAACTGTCTTAGCCTTTGTGAGTCACTAATCTTCGTCCCGAATCGATGCAACAAATAAATAAAATATAAAAATTACGTCAGTGTGCATGTTCGGTCATTTTTGTGAGAACAGGTGAATCGATTCGGCTACCCTTTATGGAAAATTTGAAAATAGGCCTACTTAATCAGTTAATGTTAATCCGACCACGAAAACTCACAGTCAGCGGGAGATCCGAAGAAAATCAATGTTTAGCCAACAAAGTAGGCCTACTGACATTTTAAAATCAATTACTTTCTCTTGTGTTTGGAGTTTTCTTTACAGGGGAATGAATTATACGGCGTGTATTCTTCCAATCACATTGGGCACATGTTAATTGACACGTGTAGCAATCTTTCATCTACGCTCTACACTGAACAACTACAAGCAGTCGTAAACTCGGCAAACCACTGGTAGCCAGTTTGCTACATGACTTTGCTCCGCACGCATTTCTTGTGTTTCTCAGGCTATAAGATGCTATCTCTCCGACGCGATAGCGTGCCGAGGCTTTAGAAGGTAAAGGGAGGTAACCTGCATTTCAGGTTGCGCACTGAGCAGAAGTGCCGATTAGGGTCTGCGGGCACCCATCAAAGTAAGACGCTTTCAAGTCACAATAATTAGATGTTTGAAGAATTACCAAGACTATTACACAACTTCAATGAGCAGAATTTTAAAATATGCAATACTGAGTAAAGTGTTCAAAAGTTCAAGGGTTGTAACTCCTTAGACTTGCAAGGCTGATATAGAGCTCTGATGTTCCTTACCAGTCCAACATTATCACAACCAATGCTTTAAATCTAATGTACAACTTTCGGTCACTGTGTGGAGTTTGTTTAGAAGCCGAGACATGACCTCACTGTCAGCCTGGCTACATTAAGACTTACCAATCCTTTGTCATCAATCTTCTTCACTAGCAATTTCTTCACCCATATATTACCATTTGCGACTTTTGGAAGGTCCTACTTCTTCATGACGGCAAGCAGGTAAAATGAAATGGTTCTCTTAAGTTGCCACACATCAACTCCATCACAGTACTTGCTTTGTAAAGGTAAAGGTGTGGTTTTTTAATAGCGACTTACACCCTTTGTCTGGGTCTCAAACCGCTTACACTTTACCCCCTGATCACTGGGCATCTTCATCAATCCTCACTGGTACCTCACAACAAACATAGTGACAGACATTTAAGATGCACACAGTCAGGTACCAGCACCAACTCCGCTCTCTGGGGAGTATTCCAACCCGATGCTGGCGCTTGGCCGCATACAAGGGTTAATCGCACAACGTTTTTGCCAATATTGCCCTCACAGGTACCCGGTTTTACTCCTGGGTGGGGAGAAACAATGCGAGTTAAGCATCTTGCTCAAGGATGCAACTCTGGAAACCGCGCAGCTTCGAACGCCGTACCCACTGGCCGCAAGCGACTGTAGGTCCAACGCGCTAACCACTCGGCCACAGAGCCCCATCAAGAAACCTTGGGGCCACCAAGAAACCTGTGGACATATTCCACAGTGAAACCAGCTGCGAGCATCACTGGATTCATTGCAACAGCTCCTGCAAGCTATTAACAAGGCATTAAGATGTTATTGGACCCAAACCATCCAGGACAACGCAAGGCAAGAAAGAGCAGGAGAGAGCAGAGGTCTGAGCATATCTTTAGAATCAAGCAGTCTTACTTGGAAGAGCAAAGGTGATCAGGCTTCTAGGTCTACCTACACCCAGGAAAAATTACAGACTAACTGACGTAAGTCCAACTTGTTTATTTGATCCACAAGCTTTCGGAGCCTGAAAACTCCCTCGTCAGCTGACAAGTGGATTGAATAAGCAAGTTGGACTTACATCAGTTACTCTGTAATTCTTTTTGAAGTCAAAGACCAACACCGGCTTATATCCCTACACCCAGGAACAGTGTTCGATGAAAGAAAATGGACTATTTGAAAACATCATAGTCATCACAGGATTTGACTGAGTTTATTGAGCTAGAGGTTGCAAGTGGTTCTAAGGACAATATCTTATAAAAAGGGAACAACTGTAATTCATACAAGAGGCGACAACATGCAGAAAAAAATTGATCACAGGGGTATATATCTTTCACCAACATCACAAATAAATTCTTTAACATGTAAAAAAATAAATTATCTCCACTCAAAATGGCACACTGCTGAAATGAAATATCAATGTGGACCATTATTTTGTCATAAATTGCATCATAAATAATATGTCAAAAATGTATTAGAATATGCAAAATTCTGTGGACAAGCAAAATGCAAAAACAGTAAATTCAAATGTAGGTAATAACATTGAGTTCATTCTTCATTGCTGCAAAGGCAATTACCTCATAGCACCATTGATTAGACTTGATTGTACCTTTATTTAAAAAAGGAAACAAATCTTGCCACATTGATATCAACACTTAACCCTTCACACAAATACTTAGAACTACACTAACACCTGTGTATTGCAAGGTTACTTAGGTTTAAAACAATTTATCACAGTCTTCCAAAAGAAGCCTGAGATACTGGAGAAAGACATTATAAATGTGATCCATCCTCCAAAAACAAATGAACATTGATTTGCAATCAATAGTTTAACATGGTTTATGCACATTAAAAATCTTCACTGCAAACAGGACTGAAACATTCACCATTGTGAAGAAAAATGTGTAGTAACAAAAATTAAGGATACCTAAGCAAAGGACACTGACAACTTGTCTGTTTCTGTCAGAAATCTTGCTGTGAACATTTAACATTGGTAAGTCCCTGAATTCGACATCAAAACAAAATTGCAACAACATTAAAAAATGTCTACACAGCATCAGTGTCAGCAGCTGCACTGCAAAGGAGTGCAAAAACTGTGCAAAGGCAATACATGAAGACACTTGAGGTGTTTCAGGCTCGCTCGACACCCAGGTTATTTAGGAAATGTGAGCACTCCTGGGTTCAGAGCAATCTTGGGGTAGGCGATCTCTCGCAACGACTCAGAATAAATAGAAGGGCTTTGTCTTCCCTTTAGGAAACCAACACAGATCTCTCTGCCTCATTTGGGCACCACACTGGGCAAATCTGGAGTGATTGTGGGTGGAACTGAAACCAGGCAAACTCTGGGTCCAAGTGCTGATCCCTATGTGATTCCAGGGACACCACTGGATCCTGAAGCTTTCAGGGCCAGGTATCACTGGAAGTGCTTCTTGTCCTTGGTCCATAGAATCTCAATGGCCTGGTCCAATGCTGGAGAGGGGAATCGCTCCACAAAGGACTGTATGATCCCAGCATGAGTGGCTGGGAAGCTCTTCAGCTTCGCCTGGTTACCTGCAGGACAAGCAGCATCATGCCCATTACTGATACTTCATACCCCAAACATTTCCACTCTTGATGTGAACATCAGTGGTCTTGGCATGTACGGAACAAGGTTCAATATACGAACAGAAAAACATTACTACAGAAACCAATGAATCCAATGAACACTTTTTAGGCAGTGTAGTGTGTTCACCCTGTCTGTGCAAGTCAAGACACACATTCATGCTTTGTCAATTTCACAAGTTCAAGGTCATATCCAGATGTGCATATGCAAATGCCCCTGATTTCTATTTTAATCAACAGCATACATCCTTACATACATGTACATGAACAATTTATGTGGATTCCATCCAAACAGGTATGATCTTGACAACAACTATGCCTCTATGTCATACATAAATTCCTATTTTCTGCAGAGTTAATCATCGTGGTAGACAAATCTCAAGATGTCCCTCATACTTCATGAAAGGACTTTGTTGGAGCTTCCACACAAACACAGGCTCCTCGGCCCATACCTTCAATGAAAGTGTGGTGCTGGACAAACATCCTCCTTGGGGATTTTTGGTTCAACACAATCTTTCGAATGGTGAGGAAGTGAGGCTCGGCATTGTCGCTGACTTCTGAGTAGTGTAAGTACAGTTTCCTTGCAGCAGGGTGGTCTCCTGTGGACTTATACACCTGGAGCAAAGCACTGCAATCAGATTCTGACTGTGAAAAAGGAAGTATGCCTATGGTCTGTTTCTTCACTGGGCAAAAGGCCATGAAGTCAATTGTGGCGAGTTTATGAGACTGGAGTGAAATGTGAAATCCACATGAAGAAATTTAATAGGGAGTGGTAAATAAATGTAACCTGAATCCTGATTGAGCAACTATTAAGCAGTGCATCTGAGTAATACATTATGTGATACTTGAAAGCATAATGACAAAACCTCTGCATGTATTAAAACAATAAAATTAACAGGCAAGTTCATCAGTTTAAATTGCAAAGATCTGGGAACATTTTCAGATTTGCCTATAGAGCTAAAACATTAAACACACAGATAACAACTATGTATCAAACCATGCAGTATCACTCATAGTGTTTACTCTGTATTTGCCGTGACTGACTTAAAGTTAAACTCCAAACAAAATGTCATGATAGAAAACACATTTCAAAAAGATTATTTAAAAAGTATACACAAAGAACTTCTAAAATATGAATGCATCCATTTTAGACAACTAGCTCCATGTTTCACATCAACCAACCTGCATCTTCTGGAGGAACCTGCCAAGTGCAGGCCTGCCAACAGATTCCAACTTGGTCCTGTCCAGAGTGAGACGGACATCAGGCTCACCATCTTCCCCCGTCATTGACTCCAGCTTCACAAAGCCTTCCCCAGCTTCCAGTATCACTTGCAGCACGACATAGCTGGCGTTCATGTGCACCTGCAAGTATCAGCAGCTTGATGAGTAAAATGCTGCCACTAATGAGGAACAGCGCTCAGTTGTCATTCAAGAATTGTCCCTTTGTAAGAGAGTTTTGTCTTTTACACTGCACACTACACTCAGGGGCACATTAGCTGTGTCAATATGTCTGTGTTTTGTGTAGAATAGACAGAATTTATTCTCCATGAAATGTCTCAGGTGGATCTCACTAGGCACTGAAAATGTGGGTGTTTGTATATTACTAAATTTTTCTATGAGAATTCCTTGAGGGAAATATTTTACCACTGTCCCTCATGCATTTTTGAAAAACACAACTGTTGCCTCTTCCCCATGCATGCTTTTCCTCCAATCCTGCATAATAAACATACACACACAGACATGCCCATGCAGGCATATGATCACACACATGCCGGCAACAACCCAATATGACTCCTGTTTTATCCTCAGACTTGCACTTTGCTATCGTCATCAACACCACTGAACTCATCAGCCACAAGAGCAGTCAAACACATCATCTCTCAAGTGTCTCAAGACCTGACCGACTTCTAAGCACACTGATAAATGTCATGAATGTCACCACTCTCAACCTGCCTTACTGTTGGGATCATGAGAATATTTCAATTTACAAGTCATACACTCCATGAAAGTTTGGATTTGTTCTACGCAAGGCATTGAGATCAAGACTTCACCTGACGCCAGGACTTGGTTGCAGGCGTGTAGTACTCCAAGGCCGACAGACCACTGTGGGCCAGATCAAGCCAGATGACATACACGATGTCCTCAGCCGCCTTCCCAGTGTGGCCGAAAATCCTTGGACACAAACATCATCCTGTATGTGTGAGTACAAAATTGTTTTTTGTGTGTTTGTGTGTGTGTGTGTGTGTGTGTGTTATTGTGCGTACGTGTTAGTATGTGTGTGTTAGTGTGTGTGTTAGTGTGTGTGTTAGCGTGTGTGTGCGTGTTAGTGTGTGTGTGTGTGCTATTGTGTGTGTGTGTGTTATTGTGTGTGTGTGTGTGTGTGTGTGTGTATGTGTGTGTGTGTGTGTATGTGTGTGTGTGTGCGCGCGCGCATGTGCGCGTGTGTTATAAGTTTTTGACATCTGTATTCTACAGAAGTAAGTACAGGGATGCCTAAAAACTCAGTGAAATTATCATTAACAATCTTGTCAACATTGTCTTCAGTTTCATTATAATGACAACAACACCATCAAAGTAATACCAGCACCATTAAGGTGGCTCCCTCTTACACAAATTTCACTTTACAGCACCTCAACCTTTCTCAGTTTCTGGATAGAATACAGAACAAGAAGGGCAAAGCCCATACGACTCACATGCTTGACCTTGACCTTTATATGGTATTGCCTTTCAGGTGACCTTCAAGGTCAAGGTCAAACAACTAAACCTACCAATGACATCATACACTAAGAAATGCTTTACACATTTTTCCTACCAAAATACATGTGACCAAGGTCAAGGTCATCCAAGGTCATGCAACACAAAGCTGTTAATTCAAGACATAGGAAGCACAATGGTGCTTATTGGCACTTTCTACCATGAGATATAGTCACTTTTAGTGGTTCACTACCCCATTTTGGTCCCATTTCATAAGGGTCAGAGTGACCTTGACCTTGATGATATGTGACCAAATGTGTCTCATGATGAAAGTATAACATGTGCCCCACATAATTATTAAGTTTGAAACAGTTATCTTCCATAGTTCAGGGTCAAGGTCACTTCAAAATATGTATACAATCCAACTTTGAAGAGCTCCTGTGACCTTGACCTTGAAGCAAGGTCAACCAAACTGGTATCAAAAGATAGGGCTTGCTTTGACCTATATACCACTTGTAGCTAAGGTCGCCATTCTCAATAACGTGGGAGAAAATTGGGAAAATGTGAAAAATGACTGTTTTTGAGACCACATTTATGGCTCCTGTGACCTTGACCTTGAAGCAAGGTCAAGTCACTATGTATGTTTTTTGAGGCCTTGTCATCATACACCATCATGCCACATTTGGTGTTGATAGACTTAATAGTCTCCGATAAAAATCCAACGTTAAAGTTTTCGGACGCCCGGACGCCCGGACCGGACGCCCGGACGGACGAAAAGGGTGAGTACATAGACTCACTTTTGCTTCACATGTGAGTCAAAAAGCATTCCACAAAAATTTGCCAAAACTTCAGGAGATAAAAAATGTCAGTGTATAATATTTCTTTATCACCATCACACAGAAACTATTGTGTGGTCAGCTACAATATCTGAAGTAAACAAAAGTACCACCTTATGTACGTACTATTAGTCACTGAACTCACAAAGAAATGAGCATTCTCCTGCACTTGATATGAAATGTAAATGTCAGGGACATTTTGAATGTATTAATGCAAAATGTATATTTGAACCACTGATATTTTCATTCAGCTTTTCTTTCCTGCAACTAGAGATAATGGCTGTTTAAATTCCAACATTTCACTTAATCAGTAAACAAGATTCTGCAAATGATATCACCAGAGACAAATGTATGGATATTGACACAAAGAGAACAGAAACAAGATGAAGCATCTGGTGCTTGGCTGACAGCTAGGTCAGAACAGGAGTGGCACCAAGGGCTGGTGAAAGATGGCAGAACATCATGTGTTAACATCAGACAGGAGCCCAACACTCACCTCAGGACATCAGGGTTGAAGCAGAGGTAGAGGCTGACACATTCAGCGCGGCATTCCTCGTATGAAGCACCAATAGCTGGAAACTTTTCATCAAACGTTTCACCCTCTTCATACCAGGTGGTGATCTGCAAAAAGCAGAGGATTTAAATCTCATAAGGTAAATGGCATTCTCCATCTGAATTATTAGTCATACAAAAAAGATGAGAAGTGTTTTCTTCTGTCATATTTTACACAAATGCTCAGTAAAATCAATTTTATGCAGCGGTCGAAAACAAAAAGTAATCATACCAAAGTGGTGGCAAATGAAGGATTGATTCTTCAAATATTTCAAACTAATCCTCAGCAAATCAATTTCATATAACTATCAAAAACAAAGTGTAATAAAACAGAAATAAGTAAATGATTTTCATCATGTAATCAATGACTGACATTGTGGAGAGACAATCCCTTTTTGGACAACACCCATCCTGACATTGGTATCGGTTTAATGGATCCTAGCTCCCAACACTGAGCCAATCACCCAGCAGGGCAGACAGAAATAGATGTGGACCTCAAGCAGGGACCCAACCCAATACCTCCCAAAGTAAGGCTGTGTGCTTTAACCACTGAGCTACTAAGGTTTTCAACTATTTTTGTATGCACTGCCAATTTATTTATGTCACTCATTTTATTGCTTTCAGCCAATGAAGAAATGCAGTTTTATTTTGTACTAACTATTACAGAAACATTACTCATACTGACTGGTTTTCCTGTCTCTGGATGCTTGACATTCTTGATGTCGAAGTTGAATGTTTCATTTTTCAGCTGCAAAAGAATGATCAAAGCATAATTATTCAGAGCTGAAACGTCACAAGCAAAAACTCTTATTGCACACAATGACAACCACACAGCGTTTGCATATCAGTGGATCTACTCATTATCGTTATGAAAAATGATAAAGGCAAATCACCAACCACACACATTTATTCACAAACTGTTTACAAAACAATTCCCACCACACCAAGATTGAAGAATGATAAAAGGAGGAACTAAAACATAGGTCATCAATTAATTCCAAAGAGCACTTAGGAAACCAAAGCCATTACAAAATAAGTATATGGTGCCTCAGCATTTCTCCAGATGCTGGATGCCTAGCTGATGGCCAGTTTGCTGCAGTCATGCAGAAGGCACTCACCTTTCTGAACAGTTTTCCACTTCCGTGGCCCAGGAGCTCATGCAAGGCGAGCTGCACTTCAAAGGCTTGGACCCGTAGAGTGGCATACAGTTCCTGCACAAAGGAGCAGTGTCAGTCTCAAAGCAACACACTTTCATCTCTATAACAGCCACAGCAGCTATTTTCTTTCCTTTTTTTTTAGTGGAGAAACACACACACAGACACGCACACACACACACACACACACACACACACACACACACACACACACACACACACACACACACACACAACACACACAGACACACACACACACACACAAACCTGTGCTGACCCTGGACACATGGTCTGTGGTAGGCTGCTGCTTAATGCATTCCTCTCATCCAGTATCTATCATTACTCATAATGTAACTGTTTACAGATATTCATTCAAACAAAGCTCATGGACAATGAGGTATCATTTAATAAGTACCAAGATCAACTGAAGGCTGACAAAGGAACCTCTTGCACTGTTTCAATGAATTCTGGAGATTCCTTGATCTCCACACTTCAGAGGCCATCATGTCCTATTCAGAAAGTTAATTTGAACCATTATATCTTCTCTGAATGCTTCCAACCCTGAGGAATTGCAATCATTTTTAATTTTCACAGTGAAAAATTATGTTGGTCACTGATTACTGAGTAAATTAAAAGTCAATTCCATTTAATAAATACAATTAAAGCGAAAAAAGGAAAAGGAAAGAAAATTGCCTTACATTGTCTGCAGCAGACAAAAATGTGTACTTGGATCCAACTTCTCTTGCTCTGAAAACATTCCCAAATGAGAGGTTTTTGAAGCCCTCATCCTGACGGATCTCATCATCTGCAAATAAGCAGAAGATATTGAACAAACAACACCATTAATTAAGCAGACTTTGATTAAATTTAAGCAAAATAATCTTTTCCCTTTCAACACTTCAAAAAGATAGCAGATTATTTACAGTCATTTTCAACATTACTGAGTGTGCTTTTTGAAACATAATCATGTTAAAAAAACTCACTGATTATACATGTAATACTGAACTTGTCTTACATGGATACTAGTCACATATTATTTCTAAAGCTTAAAGCTTCTGAATCCACTACTAGGAAGCATGAAATTTTTAAATATGTTTATTGAAATTTTTTTGTTTCATTGACATGAAAGAACTCATAACAGTTAATCAAAACATCAAAGTTTGACAGTAATTAGAATTATGGGTAATCCAAAATGGCCGCCTAACATGCAAAAATATGCAAATTTCTGTATCTTTTTAAATTTCTATAACTTCTTAACTACTTGATATTTATTGAAAATTCTTTTTGCATTAAAATTGTACACTCTTTATCTTTAAATGTACAGAAGATTATGTTTGTAATGCAAAAAGTAAAAAAAATTGTACTTATTGCTTCCACATCAATATCCGAATTGCAGATAAAGTAGGTTCAACATCAAAGAAAAAAAATCATATCTGGCCAAATAATCAGTTTACAGCAAAAAGTGTCTGTATGTTCATAAATTATTATACATGTAACATACCTGCAAAATTACAAGTCATCATCATCATCCTGTGATGAGTTTTAGTAATTAATTGATTTGAACTCTACGAAAAAAACACATTTTGAGAAAATGGCAAAAACAACTTTTAGTCATGCATAAGTCCTTCTAAAACTATCCATGATGGCTAAAACTTGTTTCATTTATTCATACATTCATCCAGCAGGACTACACATGCTAAAAAAATGAAACTGAACTTACAGTTTCCAGTTTTTAGTGTTTTTGTGCAGTGAGTACAAAAAAAATGCAGGGATGGGAAAGTTCATGCTCAAGAGGAAAGGATCAGCCCTACTACTACACAGGAAATGCCAAGGTCAATAAAGGCAACTTCAGAGACACATGCTGTGAATGAGTCAACAACAAGTCAGTTTGCCATTCCAGCACCATAGGTTTCCCCTTCTTCTTCCTCCTGAAGCCTCCTCTTCTGATGCCTTGAGTTGAAGGCATGAAGCCACATACTGACATAGTGTAGGCGCTGTTGCTATGCCTGAACAGAGGCTGCCACATTAGCTTTCTTCATTCTTCTGGCATCACAGGCTCCACATTTCAAGCAAAGTTTTCTGGCTAAGCCATTGTCTTCATCGTATAGTATGCTGAAGGTGAGACCAGACCGAAAACAGTTCGGGCAAAGAACATCGTTCATTAGTTCACTCAGCTGATCTAAGTGCACGTTGACCCACTTATGATCGGTTTCAATCGGCTGCTTCGCTTCTGCCTGCATCATCTGTATCTTCCTCCTTGATGCCGATGTGTTTGAAGTTTCTTCCGGAATCGAGGCAGTTGAGATGGAGGGACGAGGAGGCAGCAATCGCGATGGCACTGTCAACGCAGGCGTTGACGAAGTAGAACTAGACTTTCGACCTTGACCGCGAAGTATTTTCGAGGTGCGTGCAGCCGAAAGCTGCTCTCTTCGCCCACTATTTTTCGGTCGCGGCATAATGTTGAGTTTATTCACTCATGGGCATTCTCTGATTGTTTGATTGAAGTCGAATTTATTCGATTTGGTGCAAAACATAAACTAACTGAGAGAATTAGCGTTGAAGCGGCAGCCATGTTTACGATGCATTGTGGGCCAGGGAATCCTCGCTTTGGAGTCTCTGATTGGTTGAAACAAGTGGAATTCCCTCTCTAAGCTCAATGATTGGCTAGTGAGTTTGCAAACAACCCTGTGTACGCTGTTTGAAATCATCAACTAAAAATAGACCACTATAGTTGGCAGAGTGATTTCCCTTGCTGTGCTCGATCGAAAAGACGAGCTTTCCAACGGTACCGGGCGTGAACCTCTTCGTAGAATAGATCGAAAGTTACAATTTTTCCAAAAGTCATAAAATACGATGCATCAATGACGTTTTTAACGTTTTTTACGAGGAGTGATGTTTTTAAAAGCCATTTTATTCAACTAATTATCGAATGACAGGTCGAAAAAAACACGTGGGGGCATTTGCAAGTGTTTGAACTACTCAAAACTGATGTTATCTCAAAAACGTCCAGATATGAAATTTTCCCAACTTTTCGACCCGTGTCTTTCTAAAGCTTAAAGCTTCTGAATCCACTCTATGAGCCATCATATAAACCACAAAAACAACTCATCCAAACATTTCAAATGCTTTTTCCCATCCACTTTAACTGCCTCCCTTTCTCCATTGTCCTTACTTCCATCTCTGACAATCATGCAGAATGCACTGAAGTTGTATCACCACCACCACCAGCACCACCATCACCAGCACCATCATCATCATCACCACCACCACCACCACCAGCACCAGCACCAGCACCAGCACCAACACCAGCACCACCACCACCAGCACCACCACCACCACCACCACCAGCACCAGCACCACCACCACCACCACCAGCACCACCACCACCACCACCACCAGCACCAGCACCACCACCACCACCACCACCAGCACCACCTCTTCATCATTACCACTATGAACACTGTGCAGCCCTCATTTAACTATGAATATTGTAATCTCTTCAAGTAAACCTCACTCACAGTTGGGGATGTTGACGCCACTGTAGACGTTGCTGCCAGCATAGGTTACAACGTCCAGAGAGGTGAAGTCTGGCGCCAGGAACCGATTCTTCTCAAACTCCTTCGGCCAGGGCAGCAGTGGTAACAGTTGCTCTCCAATTTCAACCAGGTCTTTGAACCTTTGAGTCAGTTCCTTGTTCACCACTCCCACAAATGCTGCAAATGGATTGATCTGTTACCTCCCACTGCATTCATACTTCCACCAGTCTTGCAACACATGTCTTTAGGCAAAATTCTCTTGTGAATATATATGAGTATGCTCATTTGGACTGGAGCAACTATTAAGCAAGCAAACTCAAGAGGAGTCTGAAATTTCCGTTTGATATGGCAAAAGCAGGTTTTCCAGATGAATACACAGTGGCCCTTGAAACCATTCCCAAGCTGCCCCTCATCACCAATGACAATGTGGGCTAGCTCTGGGGCGCGTTCATGATGGACGCTACGGAGCGGTACAGAGCTGTACATGAGTGAGGCGCACACCAGTCAGTGAGAGTGGCACAACAACAATCAGTGAACAAGAGTAGCAAAACTTGATTGGCGCACGGTCATCTTGACTGTTGGACTCTTTGTTCTACATATACCAACCATGTGAGGAACAAGATGCATCTTTGCCTCTGGGCTGTCACATGAGGGCTCAATTTAAAACAATGAGTTTAAGAAAAAACAAGAAGGGCAAACCCCATATGACTCACATGCTTGAACTTGACCTTTACATGACCTTGACCTTCAGGTGACCCAAAGGTCAAGGTCAAACAACTACACCTAGCAGTGACATACACTAAGAAATGCTTTACACATTTTTCCTACCAAAATACATGTGGCCTTGACCCAAGGTCAAGGTCATCCAAGGTCATGCAACACAAAGCTGTTAATTCAAGACATAGGAAGCACAATGGTGCTTATTGGCACTTTCTACCATGAGATATGGTCACTTTTAGTGGTTCACTACCCCATTTTGGTCCCATTTCTTAAGGGTCAAAGTGACCTTGACCTTGAGGATATGTGACCAAATGTGTCTCATGATGAAAGTATAACATGTGCCCCACATAATTATTAAGTTTGAAACAGTTATCTTCCATAGTTCAGGGTCAAGGTCACTTCAAAATATGTATACAATCGAACTTTGAAGAGCTCCTGTGACCTTGACCTTGAAGCAAGGTCAACCAAACTGGTATCAAAAGATAGGTATTACTTTGTTCTATATACCATATATAGGTGAGGTATCCAATCTCAAAAACTTCAGAGAAAATTGGGAAAATGTGAAAAATGGCTGTTTTTTAGACAACATTTATGACCCCTGCGACCTTGACCTTGAAGCAAGGTCAAGTCACCATGTATGTTTTTTGAGACCTTGTCATCATACACCATCATGCCAAATTGGGTGTTGGTAGATTTAATAGTCTCCGAGAAAAATCCAACGTTAAAGTTTTAAACGGACGCCCGGACGGACGAAACGGGTGAGTACATAGACTCACTTTTGCTTCGCATGTGAGTCAAAAATGCAGTAGGAGTAACTGGGTGTTGCTGGCAGCTGGGGGTGGAGTGGGAATGGCAACAAGAGGAGATTGGAAGAATGGAACAATATGTGTTGAAAGTTCACAATGGTTAAACCTAAATGTCATTAAACTTGTTGCATTGGGTCTACAATATTTGTTTGTTAATAAACTTAACAAAATCTTGGGGAAGATTTTCCCATGGTACAATCGTTAAACTGTTCTCATGAACTCTTTCCCAATCATTCCCCTTTGCTTCTTAGGAGACATGACTTCCAGCAATGTGGTCAGTCTGATGGTCGAGACAACAAAAGGAGAGCTGCCCTTCGCACTACTGAACAAGGTGAACCAATTAGCCAGTGTGAAATATGCCTTTGATTTACTATGTTTTCTTTGCCCAGTTGAGGATCAAGAAGAGGATAATCTGCATTCATGAAGTCAGACCTCTATATATTATCACCAGGGCAATTATATGATTAATGAGTCCAATAGTTAATGAGAAAACATTTGTTTTAACAGATTTCTTCTCAGCTGATTAAAAATCCGGGCTTGAGATCATGATAAATAAATGTGGTATTTGAGTTTACAAATTCTTGTATATGACTTTCCCATGACATTTCCAACCACTGGAACTACAGATGTGCAGAACATGCCTATATTGAAATGCTGCTCACAGCCATCCATTTATCCAGTAATTCAATTGAAATGACCAAATGTGATCTCAGTTTGTAGAGGTTTTTATGTAGCACAGTACTTCTCAAAGTTCATACTTCCTGGGCAAACAGCACCATAGGAAATGCAAACATAAAAGCTTTAGCTCTTGACAGAGGCAAATGGATGCACTCACACAGGCTGCTCTGACAAATACTGTTTACCTCAGTAAAGATACAGTGTGCATGCATTTGGTCAACAGAAAGAATGTCTTACCTTCAAATTCACCACGGATTCCAAAGGGGTCACGGTATGGTTCTAGGAATGCCATGTACCTGAAGTAGATCCAATGGAACCATCAGCATGCATGCAGTGGAGCCATACTAAGACGAGCACACACTCCTGCCATTGCATATAATGAGCAGATTTGGAAACATGCACTAAAGAAGAAAAAAAAATGACAAGAAGAAAAATCTTATTTTCTATACAGAGAATCACAAATGACAGTTGCCACTAGATTTCAAGAGCAATATATGTCGTCTATTCTAAAATTGTGTCATACTTGTAAAAACTGGTGCATTCCAATAGGAAACATTTTTTGTACTGGAACAACAAACCATTAAGTTTCCACCAGTTGGTTCATCTGTCCAGTCATTCTCAATGGTTTAAAAACGAATCTGGATAACAGCACTTTCATTTGCTTAAAGTCGTCTGAGAAAGCTTTGCTCACGTCTCCACTCTTGGTAGCTTGTTCTTGATCCAGGCTCTGGAAGCATTCATGTGGGCTGGGACTGATCCAGTGGCAAAGCTTTTGATGTAGTCATCCAGCATTTCCCTCTCATTGTCATTGGAGGCATACTTCTGATGAAAGCAAGAGGAACAAAGGCATGTGCTACAGCTACACTGGATGCTCTGACAAGCCTGACAATGAGCCACACTGAACAAGTCATCCAACAGCAGAGTTTCCCAGACCTAAGTAAGGGACATCATGAAATTTTCCCATAGGTCTTCATTCATTTCTCGCAGTATTAAATTAAGAGACCAGGATAGCAAAAACTAATTTTCCACAGCATGATCTTCCAACAAGCATGAGCAATTCATTAGAGGTCAAAATCAAGTGCATCTTAGATTGTAGATAAGAATAGATTCATAAGGCCAAATGAATTTTAGATCATATAATCAGCACGTTCAAAAAGACAGTGGTTTCTGTTTACAAATATAACATACATGTATTTATGCATTATCTTAAGTACTTGTCAACAGATCACACACACACACACACACACACACACACACACACACACACGCACGCTCACATGCACACGTGTGCATGCACGCAAACACACACATTCAAAGTTTCATCCTCCAGTAGGTTGGGGTAAAAATAGACCCACTATATCTCCACGTGCAACTCGTAAAAGGCAAATGACTGGGGAGAAAGACTCCTGTCTCACTCACATTTAAACCAACACTAATTACATTCGTACTTAATGGTCTTAAATAGCCTGTTCTGTCTCACTCACATTTAAACCAACACTAATTACATTCGTACTTAATGGTCTTAAATAGCCTGTTCTGTCTCACTCACATTTAAACCAACACTAATTACATTCGTACTTAATGGTCTTAAATAGCCTGTTGTGGATAAGCCTTAGAGCCTCACCCATCCATTCAGCAACCTGAACTGACACACAACAAAGTGTCCCTCACATCTTCTTCCCCTCCCTCCCTCCCTCCCTCCCTCCCTCCCTCCCTCCCTCCCTCTCTCTCTCCCGCCCTCCCTCCCTCCCTCCCTCCCTCCCTCCCTCCCTCCCTCCCTCCCTCCCTCCCTCCCTCCCTCCCTCCCTCCCTCCCTCCCTCCCTCCCTCCCCCCCCCCCTCCCGAATTCCTGACTGTAAAAGCAAACAGCACATCCCTGGTCAGTCTTCATACCTTGGCTTCTGCCAGATTCTCACACACACTCTCCAGTAGGCTGGAGTAATCTCCCCTGGTCAATTTGATGATCATAGGTTTCATTGCTTCCTTCCCTTGAAACTTGTGAATGCCAAGGGGACACTCCATGCCTGGTACTTCACCATCTGCCAACAAAGCATGGACACAAATTCATAGTTGACAACTTTGATCAGTGAGTATGAGTACATTTTACAAAAAGTTCATGCACACACACAAACACACACACACATGCATACACACCATGGCACCACCCTCTCAACCACTACTGATGCTACCATCACCAATCCAAGACATTTTCAAAATAAAATTATCAAAGCCTACTTATTCCAGAAAGAACTAGTTTGAAACAGGAAAATAAGCAGTTTCTGTGTACATCCCCCTCTAAAATTACCATGGTTTGGTGAAAGGACTGTGAAGGAGTTGGAAAAACACTATTCTTTAAAAACGCCAGTTTTGTTTACTGTGATGAAGAAAAAGAACACTATTCTCTATTTTAAAAACTTGCGTTTTTGAAAGGACTGCGAAGGAGTTAAAGAACACTATTCTCTAAAAACACCACAGTTTAGTGAAAAGACTGTGATGAAGTTAAAGAACACTATTCTCTAAAAACACCACAGTTTAGTGAAAAGACTGTGATGAAGTTAAAGAACACTATTTTCTAAAAACACCACAGTTTAGTGAAAAGACTGTGATGAAGTTAAAGAACACTATTTTCTAAAAACACCACAGTTTAGTGAAAAGACTGTGATGAAGTTAAAGAATACTATTCTCTAAAAACACCACGGTTTAGTGAAAAGACTGTGATGAAGTTCAAGAACACTATTCTCTAAAAACACCATGGTTTAGTGAAAGGACTGCAAAGGAGTTAAAGAACACTATTCTCAAAAAACACCACGGTTTAGTGAAAGGACTGCGAAGGAGTTAAAGAACACTATTCTCTAAAAATACCACAGTTTAGTGAAAGAATTGTAATGAGGTTAAAGCATATCAAGCATGCACATACACATAACTGCCATTTCCACATACCAGGTATATGTCAGCATGGCAAGACTAACACAAACCAGACTGGTCTTTTTCAATGCATGGCAACAACTGCTCTTTTTCAATGCAGGGCAGCAACTGCTCTTTTTCAATACATGGCAACGACAACAAGGAAACATCTGATAATCTGACATTCAATGACACTTGTCTGATCCAAGCAGTCATATGACTTCATAGCAGTAGAAGTTGTCTCCCCTTCACTACAGGTTTCTTACTACAGTACAACCCACCTGCTGCTGGGTGGTGGGGCTATGGGGCTGCCCTGAAACACCTCAATCTTTCCCTCAACACTCCGTGATCACTACAGGAAAGGCCAAACTGTTGTTGCTGAAGAGGATATCAACACCACTGTCTGTAGAGACACGTAATTACATGGTTTCAAATATTGGCAGGCATCCCACATTGACATCAAACAGCCAACTCTTGTAGACATCCCACCCACACATGAACATCATCAGTCTAGCCCTGTAGACATGCCACCCACACATGAACATAATCAGACTAGCCCTGTAGACATCCCACCCACACATGAACATAATCAGTCTAGCCCTGTAGACATCCCACCCACACATGAACATAATCAGTCTAGCCCTGTAGACATCCCACCCACACATGAACATAATCAGTCTAGTTCTGTAGACATCCCACCCACACATGAACATAATCAGTCTAGCCCTGTAGACATGCCACCCACACATGAACATAATCAGTCTAGTTCTGTAGACATCCCACCCACACATGAACATAATCAGTCTAGCCCTGTAGACATCCCACCCACACATGAACATAATCAGTCTAGCCCTGTAGACATCCCACCCACACATGAACATAATCAGTCTAGCCCTGTAGACATCCCACCCACACATGAACATAATCAATCTAGCCCTGAAGACATCCCACCCACACATGAACATAATCAGTCTAGTTCTGTAGACATCCCACCCACACATGAACACAATCAGTCTAGCCCTGTAGACATGCCACCCACACATGAACATAATCAATCTAGCCCTGAAGACATGCCACCCACACATGAACATAATCAGTCTAGTTCTGTAGTCATCCCACCCACACATGAACATAATCAGTCTAGCTCTGTAGACATGCCACCCACATATGAACATAATCAGTCTAGCCCTGTAGACATCCCACCCACACATGAACATAATCAGTCTAGCCCTGTAGACATCCCACCCACACATGAACATTATCAGTCTAGTTCTGTAGACATCCCACCCACACATGAACATAATTAGTCTAGTTCTGTAGACATCCCACCCACACATGAACATTATCAGTCTAGTTCTGTAGGCATCCCACCCACACATGAACATTATCAGTCTAGCCCTGTAGACATGCCACCCACATATGAACATAATCAGTCTAGTCCTGTAGACATCCCACCCACATACGAACATAATCAGTCTAGTTCTGTAGACATCCCACCCACACATGAACATTATCAGTCTAGTTCTGTAGACATCCCACCCACACATGAACATAATCAGTCTAGTCCGTTAGACATCCCACCCACACATGAACATAATCAGTCTAGTCTGTTAGACATCCCACCCACACATGAACATTATCAGTCTAGCCCTGTAGACATCCCACCCAACGCTCAAGCTGCTGTTTCTACTGCATCCTAAACTCCTTTTCTGCACAGTAAGTGAGCAACATGATCACATGATAAGGAATCACAAATGACACTACAAACTACTATCTTGATGTGGGCAACAAAGTAATGGGTGAAGATCAGCATCTTCCCCATTATGCTAATAACAGACTCTAAAGAAGCAAACACAAGCATGATGATGGCTCTTTCTGATTACTTAAAAAAAAGAAGCTCATCACTGCAACCAGTACTCTTTCTATTCTAGATTGTGATCAATGAGAACAGGATTGTATAAAGCACAAATCACTAAATTATCCAATCACACGTTTACTCACTAGCATGATTTCTTTGGGTGAGTATTTAGTTAGTTTCCAAATTCCAGTGTGCATGTAATTTCTATCTGGTTAGTTTTTGTAAGCCAGAAAACCTGACGATAAAACTAGCAGTGTAAAACAAAATTGAATGAAAAGTGCTAGAATAAATCAACAACAACAAAGTCAAAGAAAAATGAAGCCTAAGGATGAAATCATGACGAGAACACCTTTGAAGCAAAAGTTCATTTCCTACCAGATGTCTCAGCAGACGCCAGCCTCACTTCATACACGGGTGACTTGCTGCTGGGGTCCTCAGTCTTAAACACTCGGGTGTTGTAGGGACTGATATCCTGCAAGCCAGGGGGAATGAGGGGGTGTTTATAAGCTTTGCTGGCAGTGGAGCAGGTGTTGAGCACACTGTTGCACATAGATAATGGTGACTATGATGTAGCCAACTGACACAACCCAACTCTAACATTAAGGAAAGTACAGAAGACAACACAACAAGAAAAGTATATCTCAGAGAGAGAGAGAGGGGGGGAGGGGGGGATGGATGGACGGAAGACAACATGACAAGAAAAATATATCTCAGAGAGAGAGAAAGAGAGAGGGAGCGGGGGAGGGGGGGAGGAGGGGACAGACGGATGGACGGAGTTGGGGAGGAGGATGAAATGAGGAAAGATAATTTAAAATGGACAGACATACAAGCATGTGAACAAATACATGGACCAATATACCAATCAATTTAAATTTTAAGTAATGGATGACACATTAGGTAACTATATGAATACAACCAACACAGTGAGGAGGGGATGGAGAAGGGGACATTTGTCCTCTAAGATGAAACAAATTCATCGCTAAGTAAAACAACCATATTGTTCAGGATGCTATCACGCAATGGGCCTACAAAAGGCAGTCAACCCTTTGAGTAAACACATGTAAACTTACATTATTGAATCCAAACTTTCATGACAATATGAAAATGCTTCAAACTGTATCTAACCTTCTCCACAAGAAATTCCACAGACAACTCAGCATCTGTTTCTGTGCAGTTGGATGAGACATATGTTGTGATTCCCTATGGGGAAGAAAAAAAGCAACATAAAATCAAAAGATTACATGGGGGGGAAAAGGGCATCATAAGGATTTTTACAATGGAAGACTGAAACCATAACAAGAACAGTGGGTGTATTTCTCTGATTGTCATCATAAAAATCAGTAACACAGCATGGTAAGCAGATATGAATGAAAGGAGAGAAACACAAATGTAAACAGGTGATACTTCAAACTGGAAGATGCTGATGCTGATGAAAATGCTGCTGCTGCTGCTGCTGCTGATGATGATGATGACGACATGGATGATGATGATGATGATGATGATGATGATGATGATGATGATGATGATGATGATGATGAGGATGATGATGACGATGATGATGATGATGATGAAGAAGTTTAACAGCCTAGCAGCCATTTCAGGCTCTGTAATGCCCCTAACCACAAAAGTTACTGGAGCAATTCAAGTCATAATTTCTCTAGTCATTTTCCTCTCACAAATCAAGAAGGAGAAATGGTGGGTCTGTCCTTACCCCCAACCCACAGGGGTCTGTCCTTACCCCCAACCCACAGGGGTCTGTCCTTACCCCCAACCCACAGGGTGTCTGTCCTCACCCCCAACCCACAGGGTGTCTGTCCTTACCCCCAACCCACAGGGTGTCTGTCCTCACCCCCAACCCACAGGGGTCTGTCCTTACCCCCAACCCACAGGGGTCTGTCCTTACCCCCAACCCACAGGGGTCTGTCCTTACCCCCAACCCACAGGGGTCTGTCCTTACCCCAACCCACAGGGGTCTGTCCTTACCCCCAACCCACAGGGTGTCTGTCCTCACCCCCAACCCACAGGGTGTCTGTCCTTACCCCCAACCCACAGGGGTCTGTCCTTACCCCCAACCCACAGGGGTCTGTCCTTACCCCCAACCCACAGGGTGTCTGTCCTCACCCCCAACCCACAGGGTGTCTGTCCTTACCCCCAACCCACAGGGTGTCTGTCCTCACCCCCAACCCACAGGGGTCTGTCCTTACCCCCAACCCACAGGGGTCTGTCTTTACCCCCAACCCACAGGGCGATCTAACTAGGAAATAGAGGGTAAAAAAAGATGCACATTGCCAGTAAGCCAAATCAATGTCCCCTCTAAATCACACATATCATGGACTTGAATTTGTTCCAGTAAAAATCAACACAGACTGAAGAACACAGCCAAGTCCAGAGGGCTGGAGCAGACTCAGCACTGAATAATTCCATCAATAAATGCAAGGAGGGATACATTTCTTTGTTTGTGTAGATGTGTGTGTGTGCATGCATGCATGTGTATGTGTCGGTGTGTGTGTGTGTGTGTGCATGTGCATGAATGCACCTGATCAAGTGTGTGTAAGTGTGTGAGCATAGGAGTCAAACATTGAGAAAATCGGCATTTGCCTCTCCTTGATAACAAGACATGCAAAAATTGCACATTGCATTGGTCGTTGATGTGGACGTGCCTTAGTTTGCCTCGCAGCCACAGGTTCAACCCATGTGAGGTTATACTGCTATATGGTATATCATTCTTCAGCATTGTTGACATCTTTATCAAAATCAACAGACCCACCATGCATGCGTGCACCTGCCTGAGGTGGGTGGGGGAAAGATGATGAGAAAAGAGGGTGGGGTAGATCAGAACACACAGACAAGAACAAGCACAACATTACTCCTACCAAGAGCACTACAAGCAGGGGGACAGAATGCAGACTGCTGGGGGCCAAGCCCTACCTTGGGGGGAAACTCCAGTTCTCTCTCATGCTCCTCCAGGGAGAAGATTCGAACCAGGACTGAGTCCAGGAGAGATTTGATGCCAGCAGGATCAGCCGCAGCAGCTGTGCTCTTCATCACTAAAGCCTCAAACTTTTCCTGCAAGTCGAGGTCAGCAAGAGAAGGGTGACGAATGACGTCTGGCGATGCGAAGTTGCAGGGGCAAGCTTTCCAAGAATTAACTCCTTCTTCAGGTCTAGTGCAAGTTGCAAAGCATGCAACCAGTCAGACCACTGCAATTAACCCTCACCCTGGAAGTGGTGACACATTCTCCCAGGTCGTGATTGGGCAAAGGTAGTCACAGCGTATGCTGCGAGGGATGAGGGGGGAAGGTAATGAAATGCGATTTCTAAAAATTACCCCCAAAATCTACATTAATATTTCCCCGATACAATGACATGGATTTGTTCTATCTTTAATTGTGAATACTTCTGATATAGGTTTTGCTATATTTTGTTGAAATGTTTGAAGGGCATGTGCAGGAGAATAGGGTGAGGTAAGTGTCTTGTCCTTGAAATGTAGCTTTCTTTTTTTTTGTACCATTGACAGACCAAACAGTCCCAACTGTAACACCAAAGTAAGGGTGTTATAACTGCAGTATTTACTCCCTGCCTAACTAGCCTCCAGTGCACAACACAACACAGGAACAGTAGGCCTACTAAAGTTGCAATTATAGACAAGAGGTTCTAAAGACTTAACTATAAGATCCTGTACCGCCCACCCTGCTCAATCCTGTACCGCCCATAGCCGCCCACCCCATGTGGCTGTTACTTGACTGATATGATTTTTCTCTACAAATTGCATAATCCTTACAGGACTGGGGAATGAAACACGTGAATGACTTACAGGACCTTAAGGGTTAAAAAGCATACAGCTACATTTTGTCTAGTTGTTTAGCCTCTCTGTATAAAAGTTTCATATCCTTAGGAGGAATCTTTAGTCAAGCCTCATTAAGGAAAACAAAATGTTTGTGGTTAGGGTAACCTGACAGACCCTATTTGTTTCGGCCAACCCTAACCAAAAAGGAAATTGAAGATAAACAACGAACTGCATTCGTCCCATCTTCCCTGCCCTATGAGCACTCAGGGAATCCACTATTTAAGTTTCATAAAAGCATTTTCAGTGAAAGAAAGTTTGGTTTACGTTCAATTTTGCCTCTTTTACTTAAATTTTTAAAAAGTTCAGGCTGACCTAGCAACCCTAATTTTTTGGGCCACATTACCTCAACCATAATATTTTGTGTGTGTGAGGTTTTCCCAGAAATCAGTTGATAAATGTGATCAATGGTCATCCTGACCTCACATAATGGTGTCGGAGAAAGCAAGTCTTGCACTTCTGATGCCAACATGAGGCATGAAATATGACTACAGCCAAAAAGATCACTGCATGCTTGACTCGCAATGCAGACAGGAGGCCTTCAACCTTCAAGGAGCCAACATGACCTCATTTCAAAATCCCGGGAGAGTTGGAGAGGATGTTCAGTTATTACTAGTGGTGGTAAACAATGAGCAAGCATACTGGGGAAAAAAACCCAACAAAACTTGTCAAACGTGAACTTGCAATACCACAATTGAAGCCTGAGCAAATTTTATGTGAATAAATAAAATGCAATCTGAAACAGCAAACCCGAGAACGAAACTGACTTTGGGCAGGCTGGGCACAAACTTGATGTCACCATAGGCCTTGTAGTTCCCCATGTTGGAGTAGACACCAGCAGCATAAATAATCAGGGCCTGAAAGACCAGACAACAGACCAGGCTTACTTAAACCACAGTACACAGCATAGATTTATGATCTACAGACAAAAATAATGCACCACAGTAGCAAAAGCTCTCTAAACCATACAGCAGCATTACATTCTGCATTGCCATCTTTAAAAAGTGTGCTTTACAAAGTAACATACTAAGCCTTCCACAGCTACAGTTGAATGGCTAGTTGTGTGCAGGCAATATGAAATCCAATCAATTACCTGCACAGGGATATTACTTTTTTACACTTTAAAAATTGACAGATCTATTTAATATTTGCACACTAGTGTTATCAATTTGCCTACTTTAAATTGAACACTCCATATCAGAAAAACTTTTCATGTAAACAAGGTTTTTTTAGAAGTGTGACCGTGTGAAGTGAAGCCCAAAGTTTTTACATGGACTCCCCCCCCCCCCCTCCCCCAAGACATTGCATGGTTTCCCTCTCTCCTCCCTCTATCATGTATCCTGCGTCTCAGACGCCCATGTTATATATGTTGTAAGACCAGCCTACTATGTAGCTTATTAGTCCAGGAGGGTCGCAGAGCGGCCTTTCCTTGTCATTTGTTAATTGAACTTGACATGTGACCACGGACAGTTCCCTCCTGTCGTTCTCCCACGCTATGCCTAAATTGTTAGATACAAGAGACAAATTTGATGCTTTCTCTAAATTAAGACATCTGATTGCAATGGTGCAATATTCATTCGGTTGACTTTGTTATGCCTATCGAGGCAACACTTGGTGTGAATAATTTCAAGTAAATATGAGGCAGCAATGAGCCTTTTTCTATCAATAGGAAAACACAACCCAGAGACAGGCTGAGATCACCACCACCAGATCCCAAGCTGGCTCCAGTGAGGTCCGCACATTTCTTTGATAAGGAGGGACTGTTGGCAGGTGGAGAGGACCCCATCCCGATCTGTGGGAGAGACCACTGCCACCATGGTCTTGGGTTGGTCCAGGCCATTATCATCAGGCCTCAGACCAGCCAGGAGCTCCTATACCCATGGGTAACAATAAAGTTGTGGAAAGCAGCAGCGATTTTGTCTCATGCCTGGGCCCTTGTACCATCAAACCTTGCCTGCAACCCCATCACAAATGGCGCTGTGGAGCAGGGTGAGACAACGTGCTCTTTCCAGAACTTTTCTGAATACCATCGGAGCCTGACGCTTTCCACAGAGGAAAAGACTAACAAGAAGGGCAAAGCCCATACGACTCACATGCTTGACCTTGACCTTTATATGAACTTGACCTTCAGGTGACCTTCAAGGTCAAGGTCAAACAACTAAACCTACCAATGACATCATACACTAAGAAATGCTTTACACATTTTCCCTACCAAAATACATGTGACCTTGACCCAAGGTCAAGGTCATCCAAGGTCATGCAACACAAAGCTGTTAATTCAAGACATAGGAAGCACAATGGTGCTTATTGGCACTTTCTACCATGAGATATAGTCACTTTTAGTGGTTCACTACCCCATTTTGGTCACATTTCATAAGGGTCAAAGTGACCTTGACCTTGATGATATGTGACCAAATGTGTCTCATGATGAAAGTATAACATGTGCCCCACATAATTATTAAGTTTGAAACAGTTATCTTCCATAGTTAAGGGTCAAGGTCACTTCAAAATATGTATACAATCCAACTTTGAAGAGCTCCTGTGACCTTGACCTTGAAGCAAGGTCAACCAAACTGGTATCAAAAGATAGGGCTTGCTTTGACCTATATACCACTTGTAGCTAAGGTCGCCATTCTCAATAACGTGGGAGAAAATTGGGAAAATGTGAAAAATGACTGTTTTTGAGACCACATTTATGGCTCCTGTGACCTTGACCTTGAAGCAAGGTCAAGTCATTATGTATGTTTTTTGAGGCCTTGTCATCATACACCATCATGCCACATTTGGTGTTGATAGACTTAATAGTCTCTGAGAAAAATCCAATGTTTAAGTTTTTTACGGACGGACGGACGGACGGACACGGCTGAGTACATAGACTCACTTTTGCTTCGCATGTGAGTCAAAAACTACCGCCTCCATTTCGCCATCAGACGCCTCCAGCTGGAAGTATCCGCCATCTCTGCCACTTTCGAGACTTGGCCTCAACCTCCGCTTCACCGACAGGAAAATGGTCAGTGCCACGCTGCAGTGCACCACCTCCTCAGTAGCCTGCCACTCGCCGTTTGATTCCTTGTCATCACCTGAGCATCCCTGCCACAACATCATCCTGAAGTAGAGCCACAACATGCAGCTGTCTCTCCAGGGGGCACCCATCCAACCTGCCTTTGATGAGACTGGAACCACCCAGCCAAGCCCCTCATCACCCGAAGATAGCAGACGCCTTCATTGGAATGCTAAAACAACGGCTGGCATTCCACACGCCTGCCTCCAGGACTCATTCCCGTCATGAACATTTCGGTATTGTGTGACTGCCGTCTTCGTTTGCGTTTTTGTGTGTGTGTGTGTGCTGAGAGACAACGAACAGTTTTGTGAAGACACACGGATGTGATTCCCTTCATTGGAATGAACACTCCAATGTAATGAAGAAAAAAAACGGAAAAAGGTATATACAGTGTAATACAATTTTTCTGTTGAAGTTGCTTTAGAAGTAATATACTTATCACTTGATATATTCAGTATATCATATTTGTAATGAAATGTTACCATCGTAGTGTGAAAATTGGTTCATATGTTGATTGTAAGTGGTCATTCTGACTGTACAGTTTCATTGTTGTGCGTGTCAAATACCACCCAAGGTCTCGTTCGTGGGATGTAACCACCTGTCTTGTTCCAATGCATCCCGGACTAATGTCTTTGTCTGCTGCTGTTATGGTTTGCAATGGCAGAACGTCCATTGCGGTGGCACCGTAATTGGTCTTATTACGGGGGAATTCGTAATGCTGTCAGAGCATTGCGGGGTGTTGCGGTTGAGTGTAGCACCACTATTTAGTGTTTAACCTGTGGCTTCATTGCATCTAGTTGAAGGGTTAAGACCGCTTCTAGGTTGTAGGTTGAGAGAGACCCCATCCCGATCTGGGGGAGAGACCACTGCCACCATGGTCTTGGGTTGGTCCAGGCCATTATCATCAGCAGGCCTCAGACCAGCCAGGAGCTCCTATACCCATGGGTAACAATAAAGTTGTGGAAAGCAGCAGCGATTTTATCTCATACCTGGGCCCTTGTACCATCAAACCTGGCCTCCAACCCCATCACAGAAGTATGATATCACAAAAGCAAACATATCTAAGTAGAGCGATGGCAGAACATTTGAATGATAAAAGGTGTGTTTTTAAATACTGGATCTAGCTATTTACATGACACACTTTATGACAAATGACCACTGTGTTCATTAACAGGCAATTTAACAGCTTCATCAAGACCGAGATATAATGGTACCAAATCCAGATCAAAATGGTTGCTTGGCAGAAGGAATCGCAATTCAGCAGAAGCTCAACTGACTTTGTCAACACCTTTCATTAAAAAAAGTATTAAACAATATTGAGATATGTCAATATTATTACCTTGACTTCATCTTTAGTAAATCCAATAGATTTAGCGAGGTCTTCAATAACTGCAGGAGTTTGGGCACGGAAGATCTTTTGCAGCAAAAGGAAAATTCCTGGAGACTCAGGAGATGTCTGTAATAACAAAGATGCACGTCACTCATGAGTCAGACGTCAGGCAATGTCAGTATCAGGTTTTTCTCAGACCACATAGAGTGAGAGGGGTTAGGTATGTCAGTATTGAAAATGTGATATATTTTGGAACCTACATGCATTTGTTTATAGCACACCATTGTATTTTTCTGAGTTTTCCATTGGCAGCTGTCAAGCTGATCAGCCAAGCCGATATACCACATTCAAAATAGCCAATGTGATGACAAGATTGTGTTGCCTTAAAAACACATTGCCTAAACTTTAAAACCCATTTTCATAAAGAGTCATACCCGTGGGAATCAGTCTTCAGTAGCTCACAACTTTGTCACTGTGACGGATTCATACTTTTCACCCTCTTTATTGTCTTGATGATTTGAGTGGGTTATTTTTTTAAGACTGAAGCATCACACCACTACCACTATGAATTGTGTGTTTATGCATGTTTTAAGTAAGGAATACTTAAGGATATAGAAGCCAGCCAGACCTCAACTAAATGTAGTTTATTAAGCAACCAGCCATGCCTTTAGAATATTACTGTGTTGGAGTGAACAGTTTTCAAGTTGGGCGCCAAGCTTGTGCTGCTGAGAGACTTTGAACACAGTGGGACGAAAATGCGCCAATTTTCTCTTCTTTCCCATTGGCCCAGAGTAGTGAACTTTTAAGAGTTTGGGCGGTAGAAAAGTGCTTAGTCAGCAGGCGCCAAACATCCCCTTCTTCCCATTGGTGAGTCTCTGAGACTCTCAATGGAGACATGGGAGCAGGGGATAAATACAGACAGCAGTCTGCTAGTGGGACTGGCGTGTGGCGTGTTTGGGGACTGGGTGTTTGCCCCTCTGCTGGGAGCGAGAGAATACAATCATGGTATCAATTAAGGCCAGGCTGACCTAGGGGAGGACAGGGAATGGTTTCCCTCCCCACCCCCCTTCAACCCACCGCCTCCAGCCCCCCTGGATGGAGGAGATGCGCTGACAAGCTGCAACCGAAGCGGAGATGACCCTGACCCCGCCACCAGACACGGGACGAGAGGAGAGATGAGGCCAGTTCAACCTCCCCTCTGCAGGCCCACCCCTGCATCAGTCGACACCCCCTCCACACCCAAGACAACCCCCTTCTGGAGCAGCCACAGGGTCAACTGCCCTGACCCCCTTCAGCAGAGACCACCACAGGGTCACGCTGCCATGACACCCTTCATCATTCCTCCACAGAACGGACTCAGTGAACTCAGATAAGTTTTACCGTGATATAGAAAAAGGCTGGCTGGCTAAAATTAGGATTGAACAAAGGAGTTTCATGCATGCAAATTGATTTACCAATCATTATTTTGAATCACTTCCAGAATCATTAAAGTTCCTTCTTAATTATCACCTTGTGTCCTCTTGCGTCATTGCATGAGTTTGAAAGGAAAATTAACCTGTGCGTTCCTCCTCCACAAGAATTAATCCCCTAGACAAGTGCATGTAGCACCGAGCCTGTGTTTTCCCATAACACAGGAGGAGGCAACGTCACAGTCACTGTTTCTCCTACTTTCAAGTTTTTACATTCTTGGATAGAAAAATGTCTCCCCTTTCTGATCATAAGCAAAGCTCAGAATTTCTTAAAGTAAACATCCTATTGGTTTTGTGGTGGAAGATCAAATATATTATTGCATTTTCCTTTATTCTACCCATATCATCCACCGCCCTAAACTGGTTCACGAGTTACTTGACGGGGAGATCACAAAAGGTGAAGATAGGGGATTCATCATCAAAAGATCTTTCTCTCATTTGTGGAGTGCCCCAGGGATCAATCTTGGGACCTCTCCTGTATTCATTTTATACGCAACCCCTGAGTGAGCGCATCGACCAGCACAGCATCCCTCACCATCTATTCACCGACGACACAAAGCAGATCATGAATCCTTTGCTGTGAACATGTCCACAGTGCAAAACTGCTGTAGTGACATCGAGGAATGGATGTCAGCCCATCACCTCAAACGCAATGAAGACAAGACTGAAGTGATTCTCATTGGTAGGGAAAATAGAAGGCAAATGATCATAGACACACATATATTAACATAGTGGGGGCAAACATAGCATTTGCCACAAGTGCGAAATATCTCGGGGTCATGTTAGATCAAAACTTGTCACCAGAACCCCAAATTCGTAAAAGCATCTCCTCAGGCTACATGCGCCTACACAGCATTTGGAGTATCAGGGATTGTCTGACTGAAAAGACCGCTGCAGCCCTGGTGGTGACCCTTGTGCTGCCCCATCTTGATTACTGCAATAGTCTGCTGACTGCTGCAACCAACGGTCAATTGCAGAGACTTCAGCAACTTCAGAATTCTGCAGCTAGGGTAGTGAAACGACTGCCAAGGTGGGCTCGCATAACCCCTGTGCTCAGTGACCTCCATTGGCTTCCAGTTCGCCAACGGGTGGAATTTAAGACCCTCTCCATCATGTTTAAGTGTGAAACTGTTGCAGCCCAACCTACCTCAGAGAACTCCTTAGACCTCACAACCCCACAAGGAGTCTCCGTTCCTCAAATAAAAGACTCTTGACTGTCCCACAAACAAGGTTACGGAGCTTCGGTGACCACTTTTTCAGTGTTGTTGGACCGAGACTCTAGAACCAACTTCCTGTGGGTCTGAGGGCTAGTTCATCCTTGGTCGCCTTTAAAACTGGCCTCAAAACTTTTTTATTTCGTCTTGTCGCGCCATGAGCATGTTTATCGTGATAATGGCGCAGTAAAAAATGAATACATACATACATAAAAAGTTGATTTAAAAAATGGCTAATCACAGGCACAGACTAATTCTGGCTGTAGTTTTAATGTTTTCATCACTACCTCACTCCTGCTGCTTACTATGTGATCAAATCTGAACATCGAGAACACAAGAAAGGAGCAGGGCAGACATCTAGTCAAGACTTGACAAAATACTAACCTTGGGTGCATGTCAGTTGGCATTTCTTCTAAGGCCGCCCCAAAATTAAAGTTTGGTTAAGGTAACGGCGCGACAACAACAAAATAAAAAGAGTCCGCAGGTCGGCCAGAACTCTTTCTCTCTCTCTCTCACACACACACACACACACACACACACACACACACACACACACACACACACACACACACACACACACACACATATGCACACTGTCACGGCTCAGTTTTTAATATTTTTTTTAATAAAGAAATTTATAAAGAGAAATGTTGTGGCATGTGGTGGTACTTTAAGTCCACCTTGCCATATTACACCTTTAAGTGTTTTGCAAGGTCAGCACTTGGTGACTAAGCATATTTCAGAACGTTTTGCACGTGCTTCTCTACCTTCATGCTGCCATTCTGAACACAGAGATGTAGTATCTCTGACACAGGTTGGTCACGTGACTTCGGCTCCACATTCCAATGATTTTACCAATCAAAATTTAGCATGATCAAAAGCCCATTGAGAGTAAAAAGAGACGATTCTATTTCACTCCAATTATTTATCCCAATAGATAAACACAAATTTGGTGTTGTAATAAAACTATTCTATGAGATTTTCAGGAAATCATTTGAGAACTACTTTTAGCGCGAACGTCGTCTATAAGGTTGCAAACTGCCTTGAGCACGTGCGATTGTGTATATAGTAATACACGCAATCTTTGGACCTACTATAAATGCAGCGAAAAGGATTCCTATGGCTCCGGGCTGGTTTCGTGAATCTATGGATATACTCTCGCAAGTAAATGCTTTCTGGCCGGAAGCTGTGGTTTAACTGCCTTCACACTGTTTGACGAGCTCCTGGAGTCCACACTTCGATCATTCGTGTATCGACTGATCTAGAAGGAAGATTTTACTCACTGTTGTCTGTGTTGAACGTTGATCAAATGGAAGTTTCTTCTCTAGGAATCCGTCCGATTCCGAAGTTCGATATCATCGGAGAGCTCAGAAGCAGTTTTTCTAAGTTTAATCCTTCTAAGCATACATTAAATTAATGATTCCTCATCAGTAAAAGCACTCAGCGGGTTTCTGTGTGTATCGGTCCAAAAGATTATGCAGACGGGATCGGTTGCCTTACTCGCTCAATGAAGTATAATTGTTGATGTTGTATTCAAAGTCCTTATAATTAGTAGAGTTCACAATATTACACTCTTGTGATTCGAATTTTACCGCATACAAGTTTTACATTTATGGGAAAACGATGTTTAGAAAATGAATTGACGAAAAGATGGCTGCCAGTATCGAGTGTGTCACAACAAGCGGAGGAATACACTCAACGATGTGGTATGCCATTCAGCGTGGCTGAGACTCAGTGTTCAGAATTGTGGTATGCATGTTATGGAAGAATTAAGGCTATCACGTGACCAACCTGTTGCTGAGACTATATTCACTATAGTCTCAGCCACGCTGAATGTCATGCTGCGTGTCCCCTGTTGCATGATATCTGCGGGTTCTGGCGCAGGGAATTAATTATATAAAGACCAGTTTTTATTTCCCCAGGAGACAGAAGAAGAATAAAAGATGATAAACTAAGAGCTTTTTAAATGTAAGCCCGGTGTGGGCGTTTTTGTAAATTTAGATTTCTTATTAGTAATGTTTCCCCTGTGGGTTCGGGGTAAGAATTGACCCACCGCGTCTCTCTGCACGTTTCTTGAGAGGCGAAAACCTAAGAACACCGTGACTTGGTTAGTGTTTGCTCTGGACTGTTCTGGTGATTTTCGTGCCCGGTGGCCTTGCATGGCCTACAGGGGCTGATGGGCCGTGTGGCTCCATCCATACAGTCCATTGTGGTGTTGGGTGTTTTCAGTTAAGAGATGGAGATGGAAAAAGATAATTGACTGGGGACTGTGGTGTTAGCCCCGCTGGGCAATTTTTAAAGGTTTTTAATTTGTAACTTCTTTCATTTTTCATTTGTATGTTCTGTTAGTGGGAGTTTTGTTTGAAAGAGGTTTATGAGTAATTGTGTCGATTGTTTTACGTCGTATTTGGTTTAAGTGGCGTCATTGTCTTTAAATGTGATTAGTGACTGAGGAAGGAATTTCCCTTTTTTTTACTGTCTGGTTGGGGATCGAGCCACTTTCCATCTACCCCAACCGTCACACACACACACGCGCGCGCGCGCGCGCACACACACACACACACCTGTTTTAGAAGAGGGCAGACCGAACATACAAAGGGGCACAACTCCAATTAGGTTGATATGCAGAATACTCTTATAATTATGTGATGGGGTGGAGGCAAGGTTTGATGGTACAAAATGCCCAGGCATGAGACAAAATCGCTGCTGCTTTTAACAACTTTATTGTTACCCATGGGTATAGGAGCTCCTGGCTGGTCTGAGGCCTGATGATAATGGCCTGGACCAACCCAAGACCATGGTGGCAGTGGTCTCTCCCCCAGATGGGATGGGGTCTCTCTCATCTGCCAACAGTCCCTCCTTATCAAAGAAATGCGCGGACCTCAGAGGAACCAGGCTTGGGATCGGCGGTCTTGATCTCAGCCTGTCTCTGGGTTGTGTTTTCCTAATGATAGAAACAGGCTTATTGCTGCCTTATACTTACTCGAAATTATTCATACCAAGTGTTGCTTTGATAGGCATAACAAAGTCAACCAAATGAATATTGCACCATTGCAATCAGATGTCTTAATTTAGAGAAAGCATCACATTTGTCTCTTGTATCTAACAATTTAGGCATAGCGCGCGAGACCGACAGGAGGGAACTGTCCATGGTCACAAGTCAAGTTCAATTAACAAACGATAAGGAAAGGCTGCTCTGCGACCCTCCCGGAATGATAAGCTACATAGTAGGCTGGTCTTACAACCTAGACGACCTGGACATCTGAGACCAGGATACATGATAGAGGGAGGAGAGAGGGGAACACATCTCTGAGTGGAGAGAGAGAGAGAGAGAGAGAGAGAGAGAGAGAGAGAGAGAGAGAGAGAGAGAGAGAGTCCATGTAAAGACTTCCTGCTTCACTTCACCCGGTCACATATCCCCCCAATCTAACAGTGCTTCGCCCTCGAAGTACAAGAAAACAATGCCTAGCCTAATCTGGTTCGTTCAGTTGATTACCAGTAGTCATTCAACATAGAAAACAAAAATAGCATCCGAACTTGATACAGCATGTTGGGTCAGACATCTTGAAGCGGTCTTAACCATTCAGCAAGTGTCATCAACCTGACATAAAACATACACAACGTGTGCCTCAAATACTAGCTAGAAGCGGACTTAACCCTTCAACTACATGCAATGAAGCCACAGGTTAAACACTAAATAGTGGTGCTGCACTCAACAGCAACACCCCGCAATGCTCTGACGGCATTACGAATTCCACCGTAATAAGACCAATTACGGTGCCACCGCAATATACGTTCTGCCATTATGAACCATAACAGCAGTAGACAAAGACATAAATCCGGCAGGTGGGAGGTTACATCCCACGAACGAGACCTTGGGTGGTATGTGACCTGAATCCACAAGGCTGTTCAGCCCAGAATACAACATGCACAACAATGAAACTACAGTCAGAATGACCACTTACAATCAACATATGAACCAATTTTCACACTACGATGCTAACATTTCATTACAAATATGATATATTCAGTATATATTTGATAAGTATATTACTTCTAAAGCAACTTTAACAGAAAAATTGTATTACACTGTACTTTTTTTTTCATTACAACTACGTATATGGAAACACAAGTAGACAACGATCTTCCATTTACAAATCAAAATAGCGACTGCAGAAATTGCCTGTTTCGTTGATCAAATTAATTACTTACAATTGGAGTGTTCATTCCAATGAAGGGAATCGCATCCGCGAGTCTTCACAAAACTGTTCGTTGTCTCTCAGCACACACACACAACAAGAAGGGCAAAGCCCATACGACTCACATGCTTGACCTTGATCTTTACATGACCTTGACCTTAAGGTGACCTTCAAGGTCAAGGTCAAACAACTAAACCTAGCAATGACATCATACACTAAGAAATGCTTACACATTTTTCTACCAAAATACATGTGACCTTGACCCAAGGTCAAGGTCATCCAAGGTCATGCAACACAAAGCTGTTAATTCAAGACATAGGAAGCACAATGGTGCTTATTGGCACTTTCTACCATGAGATATAGTCACTTTTAGTGGTTCACTACCCCATTTTGGTCACATTTCATAAGAGTCAAAGTGACCTTGACCTTGATGATATGAGACCAAATGTGCCTCATGATGAAAGTATAACATGTGCCCCACATAATTATTAAGTTTGAAACAGTTACCTTCCATAGTTCAGGGTCAAGGTCACTTCAAAGTATGTATACAATCCAACTTTGAAGAGCTCTTGTGACCTTGACCTTGAAGCAAGGTCAACCAAACTGGTATTAAAAGATAGGGCATACTTTGCCCTATGTCACGACTCGAGGTGAAATGTGTTATTTTGTTAAGAAGTTTATCATAACCAGGGAGTGCGTTCTATCGATATCGTCTGGGACGAGGTTTGGTGACATTATTTCGTTGACAAAGGAACGGAGTACTTGCTAAATGTTCGTCTAATAGTAGGGAAACTATTTCGTTGTTAGCAAGAGGCCAAATGAGAATGGCTATGAGGTTTTTTTTTCAAGGTTAAGAGAAGTGACGTAATAGGAGAGGAGGAGACGTCACGAGAGAGGGGGAGATGGAGGGAGAAAAAACGGCACGGGAGTGGATGGTTGGCAAAGGATTGGACTGTGGAGATTGAGGAGGTATGATTTGTGAGTTGGACTGTTGCGGGGAAAAGTGATTGAGGCAGTGAAGAATTTGTGAGTTGGACTGTGGCGGGGAAAAGTGATTGAGGCAGTGAAGTATTGGTGAGTTGGACTGTGGCGGGGTAAGAGATTGAGGTTTGGACTGTGGAAGGGAAGTGTTTTGGGATTTGGACTGTGGAAGAGAAGTGTTTGGTGTTTTGGACTGCGGAGGTGAAGTGTTTTGGGATTTGTGCGGCGGAGGTGAAGGGTTTTGTGATTTGAGCTGTGGAGGATGTTTTTGATTTGAGCTGTGGAGAAGGATTTGCGATTTGTGCTGAGGTGGAGGTTTGGTGAGTTGTGAGGTGGAGGTTTGGTGAGTGGCGATGTGGAGGTGAAGGTTGGTGATTTGTGCGGCGGAGGGGTTGTGATTTTGAGTTGTGAAGGTGGAGGGGTTGTGATTTTGAGTTGTGAAGGTGGAGGGGTTGTGATTTTGAGTTGTAAAGGTTTGGTGGATTGTGATGTGGAGGTGAAGGTTTGGTGGATTGTGATGTGGAGGTGAAGGGTTTGTGGTTGGTTCCGTGAAGTGGTGAAGGATTGGTGATGGTTGCTACAGAGGGGAAGCGGTGAAGTGTTGGTGATTTGTGCTGTGAGCCGAAAGGTGTTGAGTTGTGTGGCGGAGGTGAAGGGTTTTGTGATTCATGCAGTGGAGGTGTAGGGTTTGAGATTTGCATTGTGGATGGGAAGTCGGTGTGTGGAATTGTTTCTTGGGTCCCTATATGTATTAAACCCTTTATTATTCATTTATCTGTGCTTGCGTGTTCTGTAGCGTGTACGTGGTTGTTGTTTTATTTTCCAAGTAGCCCAGGGGTAGGGAAGTGCATTCAATTTACAGGTTGCGTGAGAATTGTTTGACTAGCCAAATCACCGACCTAGCAGTGTCTTGACGACCCTAGTATACCATATATCGGTGAGGTATCCCAATCTCAAAGACGTCAGAGGAAATTTGAGAAAATGGTGACATGGATGGCCATGTTTTTTAGGCACAACCCTTTATGGCCGCTGCGGACCTTGACCTTGAAGCAAGGACAAGTCACTATGTATGTTTTTTTGAGGCCTTGTCATCATACACCATCATGCCACATTTGGTATTGATAGACTTAATGGTCTCCGAGAAAAATCCAACGTTAAAGTTTTTGGACGCCCGGACGCCCGAAACGGGTGATACATAGACTCATCTTTTGCTTCGCACGTGAGTCAAAAAACGCAACCGCGAAGACGGACAGCTCACACAATAACCGATGATGTTTCATCGACGTGCATGCGTCCTGTGAGGCCGGTCGTGTTGAGTCATTGCCCAGCCCGTTGATTTTAGCATTCCCCCCCCCCCCCCAAAAGGTGAGGCATCTGCCTATCTCAGTGGTGATGACGGTGGGCTTGACTGCGTGGTTACCGGTCTCATCAAAGGCAGGTTTGGATCGGGTGTCTCCGGCAGTGGGACGCTGGCATGTTGTCGGCTCAACTTCAGGATGTTGTTGTGGCAAGGGATTGCTCAGTTGCGACAAGGATGGAAGCTGTCGGTGCAGACTACTGAGGGGGTTCGTGAACTGCAGCGTGGCACTGACCATTTTCCTGTCGTTAGCGGAGGTTGAGGGCAAGTCCGAAAAAGTTGTCAAGATGGCGGATGCTTCCAGCTGGAGGCGTCTGAATTGCGAATGGAGGAAGGGACTTTTAGTCTTTCCTTTCCATGAAAGCGTTAGGCTCCGCTGTTATTCAGAAAGTTCTGGAACGAGCACGTTGTCTCACCCTGCTCCGCAGGACCATTTGTGATGGGGTGGAGCAGGTTTGTGGTACAAGGCCCGGATGAGACAAAATCGCTCTGCTTTTACAACTTTATTGTTCCTCGTGGTAGGGCTCCTGGCTGTCTGGGCCTGACGATAATGGCCTGGACTAACCCAGACCGTGGTGGCAGTGGTTCTCTCCTCTATATCAGGATCGGTCTGGTGACAGTGGTCTTCTCCCCAGATGGGATGAGGTCTCTCTCGACCTCCCGACAGTCCCTCCTTATCAAAGAAATGCGTGGACCTCAGGGGAGCCAGGCTTGGGATCATCAGCCTGTCTCTGGATTGTGTTTTCCTAATGATAGAAAACGGCTCATTGCTGCCTTATACTTATTGGAAATTATTCACACCAAGTGTTGCCTCGATAGGCATAACAAAGTCAACCGAATGAATATTGCACCATTGCAATCAGATGTCTTAATTTAGAGAAAGCATCAAAATTGTCTCTTGTATTTAACAATTTAGGCATAGAGCGCAAGAACAACAGGAGGGAACTGTCCGTGGTCACATGTCAAGTTCAGTTAACAAACGATAAGGAAAGGCCACTCTGTGACCCTCCCGGACTGATAAGCCACATAGTAGGCTGGTCTTACACCTAGACGACCTGGGCTCTGAGACCAGGATACAATGATAGAGGGAGGCGAGTAGGGGGAACCACATGTCTGAGGGTGGGAGTGGGTGGGGGGTGGGTGGTGGGTGGGTGGGGAGGGGGAGAGAGAGAGGAGAGAGGTAGAGGGAGAGAGAGAGAGAGAAGAGAGGGCGAGAGAGAGAGAGAGAGAGAGAGAGAAGAGAGAGAGAGGAGAGAGAGAGAGAGAGAGAGATAGTCCATGTAAAGACTTCGGGCTTCGACTTTAGCCAGCGTAGTTCCCAATTAATACAACCCTAATCAATCCCAACATTCTCTCTCTCTCTTCCTCTCGCTCGCATCTGCTCTCTCGTCTCTCTCTCTCTCTCTATCTTGTTTTTTGGTCTCACACACAAAGAGGTAGCCAGTCTGCTACTCACCTGGAAGAGACAAATGAGTCCCCCGTGGAAGGCTGCTTGAGAGAGGTAATGCATATACTTCTTCTCCTGCTCACTCAGGCCTGCAAATGCTTCCCTGCAGTCCAGCAGGCACACCTCTGTCTCCGTGGAGATGATGTGCTGGCCCAGTTCATCATCCATCCTCTTGGTATACTGAAATATGGATGGACATTTTCTTCATTTGAGTGGGAGGGCGTTGGTGAATCAGGCTCATTTATTCCAATATTGCCTACCCAGCACACACACACATACACACACACACACACACACACACACGTGCTTGTGGGTGCCTGTGCATGCATGCATGCATCTGTGTGTGTGTGTGTGTGTGAGTGTGTGTGTGTGTGCATGTGCAAGTGTGTGCATGCATCTTCTGTTTTCCCATTTTTATGGTTGGTGTTCCTAGAGAAAAGTGATTTACAGATAAGCATCCAATGATGGATGCTAACAATATCAATTGATCTGAATAAAGGGACATTTGACTCAAGAAAGTAATTGTCAAGCTTAAGCTTACTTTGCCAATAAAGTACTCAGCATCAGAGGCAACTGTGCTAGAATTCTGAAAGCCAAACTTCCTTCCCCATTCCAACCTCCCCTACACCCTGTTGATATGCTGTGTTTTCAGCTTAAGGCACTAGCAATGGCTACACTTCTCTCAAACGCAAAGCAAGCTCTTGAAAAACACACTGAAAAGACAGTTAACCTGTCCTTCGGGGTCCCGGAAGTTCATCAGCCACTGGAGGGAGGAGTGATCGGTCCTCAAGGTGAAGTGTCGCCTGTATAGGTACGGACGAAAGTGGGCAACGCCCTCCACTACTGCCAGCAGCTCTGGACGTGTGACGCAATAACGTCGCTGCGTCTTGTCCAGGCGCTTGCTGTAGTACTCGATGACTCGCTCCTTCCCGTCCTGCACTTGGCTTAGTACGGCCAAAGATTATAGGTTACACAAAGATAGCTAATGCCGAGCTTTTGCTATATAAAGTTACAAGACGCTCGGAAACGTAGCGCCCCAAGCGGCTAGAACTATGGGGGAGTAATCACAACGCTTAGAGACATGTAAAAGTGCTTGTTTGTCGACGCGTTTCTGATGCGTTCCGATCATGTTTGTGAATACATTTACGGTGTAATGTGTAATAAAATGATTTGCTGCAATAATGGGAGTGTTTTGGCTTTGTTTTTTGTAGCAGGCGTTGTGAAATCGAAATATTTGGTTCATCGAAATGTGAGCCTATAGTCCGTTTCAACATTGCTCTGTCAGTGGAGACAAAGATTATTCGTCTGCTAGTCGTACATACGGTGAGGTTTGTTTACTTATCTTCTGTGGGTTTTGTGCAGAAAGTATACGTTAAAACAGTCTAATATGACTATTTTCGATGAGTTTTTAATCTTATTAATATTTTTGCATGCTTTAACGCGGCCGGATCTTTGGCATAACTCCCCGGGCGTGCGAAGTCAGTATCGATAGCGTCTCCACTGACCGAGCAATGTTTAAACGGACTATAGGCTCACGCGCATGCGCAGAACCATCCATTTCGATGAACCAAATATTTCGATTTCACAACGCCTGCTACAAAAAACAAAGCCAAAACACCCCCATTATTGCAGCAAATCATTTTATTACACATTACACCGTAAATGTATTCACAAACATGATCGGAACGCATCAGAAATGCGTCGACAAACAAGCACTTTTACATGTCTCTAAGCGTTGTGATTACTTCCCCATAGTTCTAGCCGCTTGGGGCGCAACGTGTCTCGATCCTCACAACAATGAGCTAATGAGCTAACTTTGTGTAACCTATAATCTTTGGTACGGCCCCGATTCCTTCCCTACTGGCATCGGTGTCGAGGATGAAGGGTCCCTCGTGTCCCGGGTAGGCTAATATCGGGGCGGTCGTCAGGGCCCCTTTGAAGTGGCAAAAGGCCTCTTCGCTCTCGCTCTCCTTCCGTATGCTCGGCGGGACCTGCTTGCTCGTGCCAACGTCCAGCTTTACAGTGGTGCCCCCCACGCGCAGGGTCCTCTCGGGTAGGCTGATAACACAGTCATGTCGCAGGAGGAAATCTGCACCAAGAATGACATCATTTTTAACATCTGCCACTACGAAGGCATGGTCAGCGTGGAAGCCACCCATAAGCACCGTCGTCATCAGCGACCCGTAAACTGGGATTTCCCCATCGCACGCGTCGACCAACCTCATCTCCACTCCCTGGAGCCTGTCTCTAGGGAGGAGCTCTCGACGCATCACGCTGATGGCAGCTCCAGTGTCAAGCAGGGCCTTGTATCCTCTAACATCGATGAGGACCTCTATCGTGACCTCGGTCCCTCCGCTGACGATTGGATGCAGGCAGATTGTCTCTAACTGTGGGGCGTATGAGACAGAGGCAGCCAGGTTTTGCCCCCCAAGCCTGGCCTGCTCTAGTTTCCCTGGGGGTGGGGTGGGGGTGGGGGGGTGGGGGTGGGGGAGCAGCCTCACGCTGCTCCCTTCGCTCCCTTCCCTTATCGGGAAGTCCCAGACTCATTCAAGACCGCCATTGTCAAACCTCTTCTGAAGAAACCGTCACTCGATTCCAACGTCCTAGGCAATTTCCGCCCTGTCTCAAACCTATCCTTTATCTCCAAACTTCTGGAAAGAATAGTCCTCAACCAACTCTGCTGACCCACAAACTCCGAAACTATGGTGTCCAGGGCGCTGCCCTCGCGTGGATCCAGAGCTTCCTTCAACGCCGGCGGCAGGCTGTGGTGGTGAACGGCAGTTGCTCCTCCTTCGTTGACGTCCGCTCAGGGGTGCCACAAGGCTCGGTTCTCGGGCCGACGCTATTTTTAGCCTATATCAACGATCTACCCAGGAGACTGACGGCACTGGCACGTCTGTTTGCGGACAATACTGCAGTCTACAGGACGGTGACCAACGACATCGACCAGGCCCAACTACAACAAGACCTCCAATACCTAGCGGAGTGGGAGAAGAGCTGGGACATGCAGTTCCATCCTGCCAAGTGCAATACCTTGCCAGTTACGAGGAGCAGACGCCCACTACAGCCCTCCTACCAGCTTCACGGACATACCCTAGAGACAGTGAGGGCGGCCAGGTACCTGGGTGTGATCATACAGGATGACCTCTGCTGGGACGACCATATCAACAGCATCGTCAGCAGGGCAAACCAGACCCTAGGCTTCCTCCGGCGCAACCTCAAGATCTCTTCAAGAGCAGTCAAAGAAAGGGCATACAAGGCCTTTGTCAGGCCTACTCTCGAGTATGCCTCGTCGGTATGGGATCCTCATTCCCAGAAGCACATCGACAAGGTCGAGGCTGTCCAGAGACGTGCTGCCCGTTTCGTCTGCAACCGCTACCATAACACTTCAAGTGTCAGCCAGATGCTGGACTCCCTTGGGTGGCAGTCCCTGGAGGAACGCAGGAAGCTTGCTCGCCTGTCGATGCTGTATAAGATCAAACACAGCATCGTCCACTGTCCTGGCATCAAGTCAAAGCTGGTTCCCCCACCACCACGCCAGCGACGATGTCATAGCCAGCAGTTCAGCCTCATCACCTGCCGAACGCAGTACCGGAGTGCAGCCTTCCTCCCCAGAACAATAAGGGACTGGAATGCCCTACCTCCAGCCGTGGTTGAGGCCAGCACTGTCGAGACGTTCGTGTCGCGTGCCTCCCGCTAGGACGGGACCACTGTGACTCTTCCCCCCCCCCCCCCCCCCCCCCACCTCCCCAGACTCCCCAACCTGTAAAAAATTCACGTGCCAAAGTAATCACTATTGATGATCGTGGGCAGGATGGGAAAGAAGAAGAAGAAGAACTCAACTCTCACCTCCTGTACCACAATCTTCTCTCTCCTCTTCAATCAGCCTATCGACCCAACCACTCCACCGAAACTGCCCTTCTAAAGATCACAAATGACCTTCTCCTGGCCGCTGACAAAGGTCAAATCTCTGCCCTCGCCCTCCTGGATCTATCGGCTGCATTTGATACGGTTGACCACAACATTCTTCTTCAACGTCTTCAACATACTTTTGGCATCCATTGCACTGTCCTCTCTTGGTTCTCTTCCTATCTCACTAACCGCTATCAGGCTGTTTCCATTGACAACCTGACTTCAGACCCCATCAGGTTCGAGTGTGGAGTGCCTCAAGGGTCTGTACTTGGGCCTGTTTTGTTCACCCTCTACACTCAACCTCTTGACCATATCTTTGACCGACACAATGTTCTCCACCACTCTTTTGCCGATGACTCTCAGCTCCACAACAACTCTTCTCCTAATCAATCTGACTCTCTCCTAGCTGCTCTCTCTGACACTATCACCGACGTACAGAACTGGATGACTGAAAACAAGCTTCAACTTAACGGCAGCAAGACTGAAGCCATTCTGACAGGCACCACTTCCAAGCTCTCCAAAGCCACCTCTACTTCTCTTGAACTCTCTGATTCATCTATCCCTCTGTCTGTTTCTGTCAAGAATCTTGGTGTCACCCTAGACAACACCCTCTCAATGAAAAAACACATCTCTTCAGTCTCAAGCACCTGTTATTTTCAACTCCGCCGCATTGCCACCATCCGCAAGTACCTCACCAAAGACGCCGCAACCAAACTTGTCACTTCTACTATTCTGTCCCGTCTCGACTACTGCAATTCTCTTTTTGCTGGACTCCCCTCTTGTTCTATCTCGCGTTTACAGCGCATTCAAAACTCCTCTGCACGCCTTATACTAAAGAAGAAAAAGAAAGACCACATCACCCCCATGCTACAGGACCTCCATTGGCTACCTGTTTCAGACAGAATCAAATACAAGCTCAACACGCTCACATACAAATGCCTCAACAATCTTGCTCCTTCCTATCTGTCTACCTCTCTCAAACTCTGTAGACCTGTCCGATCACTCCGCTCTTCTCTAGACACTCTCAGACTCGACATCCCTCCACAAAGACTCACAACCGTAGGCGGACGCTCCTTCACATTCCAAGCGCCCACCCAATGGAACACACTACCTCTCAGCCTTCGTCAGAAACCGACCTTAGCTTCTTTTAAATCAAGCCTAAAAACCTTCCTTTTTCCCAAGACGGAGAAAACTCCACCATACCATCCGTCACACTGATGCAGTGCAAACCTAGTGCCAGAGCATGAGTGATAGCCATGTATGCTGGTATTTATTGTAATTATTACATATGTTATGTGTGATTGTTGTGTGCATGTTGGCACCTTTAATATGTTTTGTATTAGGGTGTGTATCGTTTTCTTTTGTTTATGGGTGTAAATGTGTGTGTGAGCGCCTTGAGTCGCCTAAGTGGTGAGATATGTGCGCTTTATAAGTTATCGTATTATTATTATTATTATTATTTATTATTATTATTATTATTATTATTATTATTATTATTATTATCATCATTATTATTATTATTATTATCGGATGGCCGTCTCGGCTTGGGCCAGTGGCGAGCGATATGCCCTGTGTCTCCTTAATCGAAGCAGGGGCAGTGGCGTGCGATGTGCCCCTTTTCACCGCAATTGAAGCAGATGATGGAGGCGTTTCGCCCGCGGGCCCTGCTCCTTTGCTCTGACGGCGTCGGGCGATTCTCCGCAGATAATTAAGGTCCGCACCGCATGGCGCGATGTTGCGCCCCAACCTCCACCACGTAAAAGGGTAGAATGAAGCGCCTCATGAATAGGGCTGAAATGGTCGAAGTCGGTGGTTATTCTGACCTTTGACCGCACCCGCCACTCTGCCTGACTAACTTCGCACGCCCAGGGAGTTATGCTAAGATCCGGCCGCGTTAATGTATCTGCGTTTTGTGACAAACGTCTTGCTCGGCGGTACTGTACTCCATGCACCTTATCGATCCGCGTGATTCGGGTGTAATCTTAAGCTAAACGACGTTTATTGGCAGTATTACACGGAGCACCAACTTTGCGCAGCTGAGTTCGAGCTGAGTCTGGGTCTCGTGGCGGCGTCTATTTTCAAGGCTCGTGATTGGCAGACTCAAAGGCGCTTCATTCTGCCCATTTTCACCCTCCGGCGTCCTGCAGTGTTAGAGGCTCAAGAGCCCTCAGCATCCCTCGCAGGTGGCCATCTGCCAAGGCGCAAACTCAATAATCCTTGGCCAACGCATCGGCCTGGGGGTGGTCGGAAAGTACCTGCCTGACCAGGAACTCCACGTCGGCGGCCAGGTCATGAAGCGCCTACCTCGGCTTTTGCCTCCTCTCCTGCAGAGCGGTCACAACGTCCAATGTCCTTCTGTCTGCAAACTGCTGACGTAGGGTGGCTACGATGGCGTTGTACTGATCGTTTCTGTGCCGGAGAGAGGGTCTGTAGTATTTCCACTGCGCGTCCCGTCAGGCTAGTGCCCAAGAAGCGAGCCTTCTCCTCTTCCCTCCACCGGTTCAATTCGCTCGTCATCTCGAATTGTGTAAGGTACGCCTCGAGTGACGTTTTGCCATCGTAGCTGTTGGGGCGCATGACCGGACGCACCTCTGCCGTCCTATGGTAGGGAATCAGGAGTGGGGTAGGGGGGATGATCATGCCCTCCGTCTCTCCAGGCGAGATTGCCCGCGGGCCAACTGTAGTGGCGTTCGCTGGGGGCTCGAACTCCTCCTCTGTCCTTTCCCTGCCAAGGTACAGGGGCTGTACCCGCGATGTCGCGCCCTCCAGGTGTGCCTCCCATCCATCGAGGCGTTGCATGACATCGCTCACTTTGGTATGGACTTCCTCCATCTCCCTCTCCATCCTTACTATGTCCTCTTCCATCTCTTTCTCCCGTTGCAGCCTTTCCTGCTTCCTCTGTCTCTCGCGTCGCTGACTGTCCTCCTCTCTTCTTCTCTCTCGCTCCAGCTTGTCCTGCGCCCTCTCCCGCTGCATGTCTTCCCTCAGCCGCAGGAATTCCTCTCGTAATTCTCGAAGGAGCCCGGCATCACTTGCATTTGTTGTCTCGCTGCTGTCCTGGGTGGGGGTAGCCTTCGCGGGAGCGGGCAGGGAGGAGAGTAGAGGTATGAGGGGGAGAGTGGTATCCAGCGAGAGAGAGAATGCTGAGCGGGTATTCACGTTATAAATACCATCAACCGGGATGCGTGATGGATGCCTCGGCCGAGGCATCTCATGAGAACAAAGGAGAGTTCGAACATTCTAAAAGAAACCTGGTTGTTCCATTATTCAGTTACTATGGGTGCTGGACGTTTCGCCCCAATTGCGACATTCGGAACGTCGTTTTGCTAAGATCCGGCCGCATTAATGTATCTGCGTTTTGTGACAAACGTCTTGCTCGGCGGTACTGTACTCCATGCACCTGAACGGTGCGCGTGATTCGGGTGTAATCTTAAGCTAAACGACGTTCCGAATGTCGCAATTGGGGCGAAACGTCCATGACCCGTTACTATTTCGGGGAGGTGATTCATGCTGGTTGCTCTGAGATATGCAGGGCGGGGGTTAGAACAAAGGAGGGTCGGAACGTTTTGGCAAGTTCCCTGACTGAACAAAGACTTCACAACAAGTGCACCGAAAACAACACCGCTAGCGCGCGATTTGAGTGATGTAAACTTCATTAAGACGTTCACGTGTGCGATGAACTTAGGTGCAGGACTTTCAGTCACTCATGTATGACCCTTAGCAGGGGCGGATCTGGGTTTTGAAAGGGGGGGGTGCAAAGTTCTTTTTTTTGTATCTTATCAGCGAAGGCGCGAAGCGCCGAACCGACGGCGCGAAGCGCAGAGCATGCTAGGGGGGTCCGGGGGCATGCCCCCCCGGAATTTTTTAATAAAAAGGAAGCAAAATGGTGCAATCTGGTGCAATCTGAGCGTGTAAAGTGCTATTTTCAGGCGATACATTTTGCCACTGATGTGGTGGGGGGTGGAGATAGGACCAACTGTCTCTCTCTTGGGAAGCACATGCTCGAAAATGTACAGTGCTAAATAAGTTCGATGTTAATAATAAAGAATCACAATTCACAAAAACAACATGAGGAAAAAGTCTTTGCAACAAGATCATACCTCGAATTTAATAATCTTTATATGGGGGTGGGGGTGCAATTACATTTAATTTTACTAGTGCATTCCTATATTTATCAGCATCTCTCTCTCTGCACCCACCCACCCCTTTTTATTTTGGCTGGGGGGGGGGGGGGGGGGTGCAATTACATCACTATATTTATCAACATATTTCTCTTTCCATTTTTTTATTTATGTATTATCATTGTTTATGTATTTTATTTCTTTAATTTATTTAGTTAGTTTTTTGGCTGGGGGTGGAATTACATTTACATTACTATATTTATCAGCATCTCTTTCTCTTTTTTGTTCTGCCGAGGGAGGGGGGGGGGTGCAATTACATTTACATTACTATATTTATCAGCTTCTCTCTTTCTTTTTTTTTAAGCCGAGGAGGGGGGGGGGGTGCAATTATATTTACATTCCAATATTTATCAACATCTCTTTCCCTGAGTCTCTCTCTCATTTTTTTGTCTTTTTGCTTGGGGGGGGGGGGGGGTGCAATTACATTTACATTACTACATTATCAACATATCTCTTTTTTTTTCTTTTTTTTTTTTTTTTGTCCCGCTGGGGGGGGGTGCAATTGCACCCATTGCACCCCCCCCCAGATCCGCCCCTGCTTAGGGTTGTTGTGTTATGCCTCTTGATAACACAATAAGTCGGGGCTCAGGTACTGAAAGGTACGGGGTTTATTCATGAAGAGAACCGAACTAAGATCTGGTCTAGACCGGTTTTAAGTGGTCAGAGAAAAGGGAAATAACTCTCTTGGTGAGTTATGCACATAACAGAAACAACGACACAAGGGTGACCGTGAAGGCTTTTGATGATAAATGCTGCTGACAGTGACAGCGAGCGAAGGATGATATAGGATTAGCCTTAGGATAATCACACCGCTACCTTCCTTGCGTCCTTCATCGGAAAACCAAACAAAACGTATTCAAAATCCAAACACAACAAGTGCAGCATCAATCAAACTAGAAGGAGAAAGAAACTCTTACCGTATGTACCTACAACTTCTTATTCACCCCGAACTGGCTAGTTCTGGCAGAGCGCCGGTTTTTCGAACCCGTCCTGCCAGACTTGACTGACAGGGGAGGTTACTCTAACCTGTTGGAAACAGTATCTACGTACTTGTACTTGCACTTGTACTTGTACTTGTACTTGTAAGATGCTTGAGGCCATTAAGGCCTGTTCATCCTTCCAGGTTCGTCTTAATTGTACTTTTTAGGCATGCGTGGTGGGATCGAGCCCTTAAGACAGTTAAGTTACAAGTAGCACTCTGGTTCGTAAATAGAAGGGAGGTCTGTCCAGTGGGCGTCCAAACTGGCCTTAAAGGCATTCACAGATGGTGCAGTCACGACGTGGTACGTCGGGCAGGCTGTTCCAGATGTTCACAACCCTCTCGCTGAAGAAATTTCCTCTGACATTGAGTCTGTAGCGGGGCTTGTCTAGCTTCAGGCTGTTTCCTCTGGTGTCTCTGCCAGTGAAAAGGGAGAACTGGGGGCGCTGTGTCCGGTAGATGCCATGTAGGTATTTGTAGACTTCAATCATGTCCCCCCTCTTACGTCGATGCTCCAGACAGGGAAGTTTCAGTGCGGCCAGTCGTTCACTGTAGGATTTTTCTTTCAGCGAGCCTATCAGCTTGGTTGCCCTTTGCTGTACATTCTCCACCTCCTGACAAATGGTTTTGTGTTGCGGTTGCCATACAGCGTGGCCATACTCGAGATTCGGACGAACGAGGGACTTGTAGAGCTGCAGGAAAACCTCTTCTGCGAGGTAGTCGAACGACCGTCGGATGACCCCCATGACTCTGTTGGCTTTCGCTGCTGACAAGGCGACGTGTTTGCTGAAGGTTGTTGTCCACGTAGACCCCTAGGTCTTTCTCGAAGTCGGTTTCTTCTAATGCAATGCTGCAGTCTTCACCTGCCGCGTTCCTCCCAGTCATGTAGTAGATAGCCTCTGACCTCTTATTCCCCAGCTTCAGGACATGACATTTCTCTGGGTGGAAGTTCAGAAGCCACTGTTGAGACCAGTCCTGGAGACTATCCAAATCGTTCTGCATGGTTTGTGGGGCTCCCTCAATGTCACTTCTGGTGTAGTCCTTGGTGTCGTCAGCGAACATCCGTACGTAGTTTGAGACAACGTTAGGTAGGTCGTTTATGTACAAAACGAACAGCATAGGTCCAAGAACGCTTCCTTGGGGAATACCACTCGTCACTTTGGCCTCCGATGACTGCGCTCCATTGACTTCTTCCGCTCAGGAAGTCCGCAATCCAGGCCAGAACCTTTCCGCTGATGCCATGGGCTTCCGTCTTTAGGACAAGGCGTCTATGGGGCACACTATCAAACACCTTTTTAAAGTCCATGTACACTGCGTCAACCGTGCCGCCTTTGTCGAGAATCTCGGTCCATGTGTCAAGAACATCAAGTAGCTGGGTGACACAAGAGCGGCCCTGAACAAAACCGTGCTGCTTGTCTGTAATGAGATCGTTCTGCTGTAGATGCATTATGAGTTGCTCCCGGACTAGAGTCTCCATGACCTTACACAGGATGTAAGTGAGGCTGACTGGTCTATAGTTGTTCGCGGAGAGTTTGCTGCCTTTCTTGAAAATAGGTGTCACTCGTGCATGTCGCCATTTCTCAGGTATCCTGCCGTCGTCAAGAGACCTCCTGAAGAGCATAGCTACTGGTTGGGCTAGGGCATCTGCTGTCTTGGATAGAAGTAGTGGAGTCAAGCCGTCTGGACCGGGTGCTTTCCCTGTCTGTAGACCTTCAAGCAGCTTCGTCACCTTCTCTGGCGTGATTTCGAAGTCGTGGAGTTCTGATGTGACGTTGTACTCTGGTGGGTCTGGGAGGTCTCCGTCAGCCTCTGTTGTAAAGACGCTCTCAAAGAATGCATTGAGTACCTCTGCCTTCTCCTGGTCAGATGTGGTTCTGGTGCCGTCCTCCTTTTGGAGGTCCCCTATCCCTGATTTGGTCTTGGTTTTATTCTTCACATAAGACCAGAAAGCCTTTGGGTTACGTTTAGCCTGTTTTGCCACTGTCTCTTCTAATTTCCGTTGTGCCTTTCTGCAAGCCCGTCTTGCCTGATTTCTGGCTCTCAGGTATTCCCGGTACACTTTGCCATCTCGCGTTTCCAGCCACCTTCTAAACAACTTGTGTTTAATCCGCACGGTGTTCAGAGTGCCTTTATCCATCCACTTCTTTGTGGCTCTGCCACTGAACCTGGTCGTCGGAACATGCCGCTCTGTGGCAGTCTGTATCCTCTCGTTCAGCTTTTTCCAGGTGTCATCCACTGACAGGTTGGCGAACTCAATCTCCCAGTTCACCTCCTACTTATCTACTTACGTATCTACTTACCTTGTTTCAGGTGGTTAGAGGTAAAATACATTGCGCTGCTATGTGAAGTTCTTCAGGCCTTTAAAACCCAGATTTAGTACCATTCCCCTACACACACCACCCCCCCCCCCCCCCCCCCCTCCCGTTTATCCTGACCATATTTTCCGCTAGTTACCTGATAAACATTCCCCTCCAAATCCTGAAAATTGCTTCACTTCGCAACCTCTCTCCGCGTCTGCAGAATCTTCACTTTGCTGAAGGTGGCAGTCTAAAGAAAGAAGAAGAAGAAAGAAGAAGAAGAAGTAACGACAGTGTGATCAACAAACGAAGGCGAGAAATTCGGGCTGCAATGGAGTCCACCTACGGAAAGAGGGTCAAATTGACTCCAATTTATACAAGACGAAGTTGAGTTTATGTTTCAAACAAAACAGATGTAGGCATATGTAATTATGTTCTTATTGAACAATAAAAATCGTTTATTTCAGAACTGGACGGTGCACTGAAAGCTTATGTTTGTCCGCGTGAATATGTCCATGTGTGTACGTGCTTGCATATGTCTTCAGGCATGTACATGTATGTGGGGAGGTTCGGGGACTGCATGGGCCTAACGTCCCGCTCAACAAAGATCGAAGATGTGGCGCAAAATATATAGCCTCTCTTTTTCCAGGTGTAGTGAAAGCTGTAGTGACCCATGCTACACAAGTTTGTCCATAGCAGCACCTTCACGTGGTCCCCCTGTTTCTACAAAGTATATGCATGTGGTGCGGCCTTGTGCCCGCGACGGTATATATACTGGGTCAGGCTGGACTGAGCCTTCAACCCACCAGGTTGTAAATCTGTCATAGGAGAAGGAAATCTCTGATTTTAAAACCCGGGTAGATGGAGTCCGACAGCCTTGGCTGGGAACCGTCTTGGGACCCTGCTCACCCGAAGTTGTAGTCATGAACCTACACGTAGGCGGCCTTGGACATTGGTCGTTCGCCATCGTATCGGGGCAGCGGAGACGTCAAGCAGCATCCTTGGCGACGGAGCAGCCCTCTTCAGGACAGCACTGCTCACCCTAGTAAGGGAGGGGCCCAGAAAAGGTGGCCTAAACATTGCCTGCCCTACCTAGCTGTAACTGGCTAGCTTGCCGCGGCTAGCAGATCATCCACTGTGCGATCGAAATGAAAACAGAAAAAGAAAACTTGTTTTAGGAACATGGAACGTCAGGACATTTTTGGACAGAGACGATGCAGCAAGACCCCAGAGGAGAACAGCCGTGGTTGCCAAAGAACTGGCTCGCTACAATATTGATATTGCGGCCCTCAGTGAAACCAGGCTTGCAGAGGAAAGCTCCCTCACAGAGCTCAACAGCGGCTACACCTTCTTCTGGAAGGGGAAGGCACAGAATGAGGACGGGGCCATGGAGTTGGCCTTGCAGTCAAGACACGTCTCATGAGGCAGCTTCCAGACTTGCCCACTGGAATCGATGAAAGGCTCAAGAAAGTTCGCCTATCCATGCATCAGCCACAAACGGCATACAACAATCATCAGCGCATGTGCCCCAACCCTGACGAGCACAGAGGAGACAATCGAGCGATTCTACGCCGACGTCAGTTTTGTCCTGAGCACCATTCCGGCCAATGACAAGCTAACACTGCTTGGAGACTTTAACACCCGAGTTGGTCGAGACCACTGCCGATGGGAAGGTGTACTTGGCAAACACGGCACTGGCAATAGGAACACCAATTAATGGCCTCCTTTTGGTGAGCAAGTGTGCAGAACATGACCTCGTCATCACGAACACCGTGTTCAGAATGGCAAATACGAGGCTACATGGGTGCATCCCAGATCCAAACAATGGCACCTGATTGATTACGTCATTGTCCGTCAGCGTGACATTCGGGACACTCTTGTCACTAGACCCATGCGAGGAGCAGAATGTTGGACTGATCACAGACTTGTCCACACCACTCTGAAACTGCACATTGCTCGGCACCACCCAAAACGCCAAAAACTTGTGTGTACTGCTTTCAATACGGCCAGACTCCAACAGCGCTTCATCCTCCACAAGTTCCAGTCCACTCTGGATGAGAAGCTGTCTACCGATGGACCACTGACTGGAGACCCAACTGGAAAGTGGAATCAGTTCAGAGAAGTGGTGACACAGACAGGAAAATTAATGCTAGGCCTCAAACGAAGGCTTTCGATACCGTCAACAAAGCTGCACTGTGGACCATTCTGGGAAAACTCGGCTGCCCTGCTAAGTTCACCACCCTCATACGGCTGTTTCACGATGGTATGTCAGGAGAAGTCCTATCAGATGCAGAACCATCTGAGAAATTCAGCATCTCCAATGGCGTGAAGCAGGGCTGCGTCCTTGCTCCCGTCCTCTTCAACCTCTTCTGTACCCAAGTGCTGCTGCGAGCTGTCAGTGATCTCAATCTTGGTATCTACATAAGATACTGTCTGGACGGATCACTGTTCGATCTGAGGCGCCTCACGGCAAAAACCAAGACACTGGAAAGGCCGATTACAGAAGCCCTGTTTGCGGATGACTGTGCCTTGAAGGCTCACAAGGAGAACCACCTTCAGATGATAGTCGACAAGTTCTCTGAAGCGTCCAGAGTGTTTGGTCTGGTGATCAGCATCAGCAAGACGGAGGCCCTCTTCCAGCCTGCTCCAATCAGCATTCCGCACTCGGCATGCATCACTATAGATGGCACGCAGCTGAGGAATGTTGACAGTTTCAAGTACTTGGGCAGCACCATTTCTTCTGACAGATCCCTTGACAATGAGATTGCAGCAAGGATCCAGAAAGCAAGCCAGGCACTAGGGAGACTCCAAACCAGAGTCTTGCAACACAGAGACATCTGCCTCTCAACCAAACTCAAGGAGTACAAGGCAGAGGTCCTCACTTCACTGCTCTATGGTTGCAAGACATGGACTGCCCGCCCTGCGGTCAATCATGTGGACAAGCAGGCAGGACCACGTCACCAACCAGGAGGTCCTTGACAGAGCCGGCTCCACAAGCATTGATGCCAAGATCCTCAATGCCCAGCTTCGATGGTCCAGGCATGTCATCCGCATGCAGGAATCCAGAATCCCGTGGTAGCTCTTCTATGGCGAGTTGGCTCAGGGAAGTTGGAATCAAGGAGGCCCAAAGAAAAGGTACAAGGACAACCTCAAGGCGAATATCAAATGGGCAAACCTCCAACCACGGCACCTTGAGGCCACTGCTGCCGACAGAACCCTCTGGCGTACCACTACCGAAATTCTGCAAGAGCTTTTGAAGATGGTCGCCGTTGTCGCCTTGAAGCTGCGCGAGCAAGGCGACACTGAGCTGCTTCAACCACAGTCCAGATCGGTGTTCCTTGCCCCACCTGCAGCCGCCTGTGTGCAGCGAAGTGTGGATTTCAGAGATTGGATTGGATTGATGGTGTTTTATGCCCTATCAGCCCATGTAGGCTATGTAAGGCCAGTAAGCACAAAAATCACTAGAACAGTTTACAGTAAACGCAAATCAAGTCACGGTGTCCCTAGTTATTCGCCTCTTACGAATCGGGTAGGGAGACGTGGTGGGTCAATTCTTACCCTGAACCCACAGGGGAATGGATTTTGGAGCCATATGCGCATCCACAGATGATGGCACAGTGCGTTGTCTTCCTCGACACCCGAGTGACAACCAAGAAGAAGACATGTATGTGTTCGCCTGTGTGCAAGCAGGTGTGTGTTTATGTGCGTATATAAGTTAGTGTGCATGCGCGCGTGCGTGTGTGTGTGTTTGTGAGAGAGAGAGAGAGAGAAGCGGGGGGGGGGGGGGGGGAGGGGGGATGAAGGGAAGGAAGGAAGAGAGAAAGAGAGCGTGCGTGCGTACATACTCTACAACGTACTATATGTATTTTTCTAAAGAGCAACGAAGAGAGAGAGGGGGGGGGGGGGAAGGAGAGGGGATGAAGGGAAGAAAGGAAAGAGAGAGAGATAGAGAGCGTGCGTGCCTGCGTACATACTCTACAACGTACTATATGTATTTTTCTAAAGAGCAACGAAGAGAGAGGGAGTCAAATGTTTCTAAGTCCAGTGAGTACAGTGTATTCGCTTTCCTGTGACAAATAAGACGTGTGCGAAAAAGGCTCTGTGCATTTCAGCTCGGACTGCGGTCTCATCTGCGCCAATGACGTCTGTCTCTCAAAAATGAATTCTTGTTGAAGCACAGCTCAAAGTTGTAAACAGACATAAGTATCTGAACTTTTTTCAACCAAACTGCCCGATACTGTGACCCTAGGAAACCAAAATGTGAAAGCCAGATAAAGAATTGTATCTCTTGTGCAGTCAATGTATTGTATCCTAAACCATGGTATTTTTTTCGCCTATTAGACAATCAAATACTTCCTGTCTTAATCTATGGTGCAGAATTCCGATATATTAGTTGACATGAAGCGATTGAAAAAGCACGTTTGCTCGTAAGCGATTCATGAACCATGTTTGATCTATAGCATGAAATATAGCTTACTTGCTTAACCAAAAGCCTCAGGGTGGACGGTGTTGTGGGTAAATCCTCATAGCAGCGAGTAAATGAAGAGTGATCAGGCTTGTCCTACTCTGCTTTATCAGCTTTGAAGTGCAGAGATAGTGTGTGTGTGTGTGTGTGTGTGTGTGTGTGTGTGTGTCTGTGAGAGAGAGAGAGAGATCTTTACTGAGAGGGACTATAAGCATGCTCCTCATCCCTGCCATGGGTGACCACTTCTGGGGGCCGAACTCAAGCAAAGGGCCAACATGGCCTTGAGCCTAATGTTTAAAAAAACAAACTGTAAAAACATTGGCTCCTAATGTTACCACAAAGGTTGATAGCCTATAAATTTATTTCTGGCACCTAGATGATGTGTCAAGTTTGAATCTAGCAGTGTAAGAGGTGTGGGACTGCATAGCAACAAAAGCATGCACACACACACACACACACACACACACAAACACATTTCCCTTTTATATGTACAGAAGATTAAGAAGAAAACAAAACACTGGAGCATTTCCACATATCGTTTTTATGAATGCTTAACATTTCATGCCATGAAGATCAATATGACATCTATAGCAAGCAGCTGAATAACTCTATAATTATAGCAGGCAAAGTACCCATTCCATTAGAGTGAATGAATATAATGTATTTTCACAGACTCCATCTACCAATGTCTTTAAACATATTGAAGTTTGAAGTGTGTATCAAAATAAACCAAACTCACAATCTTGCATATGGTGTAGGCCGACATGATATCCCACTACTGTCTGGATATCAAATGGAATAGCTCCAAATTCAATAAATAAGTTCTTGGAGTATCAAACAACACCAAACAGATTACATTGAGCCTTCAAAATATTCTTTTCTGACCCCAAAACTTTCATCACAGCAAAAACAAACAACTGAATTCAAACAAATATAATATTTTTCAACATAGAAAAAAAACACATTCAAACCAAGCCTCCAAACAAACATTTTGCATATATTTTTGCATTTCTGCAAAAGCTGTACAATTAAAAATATGGCACATCACAGCTTTACCAAATCTGTAATGATTTGTAAAACAAAATCTACATCATACACAGAGATAACTATACCATTCTTGAAAAATGTGGGAGATTGCAGCAATTAATTAATGCATGCTAAATTGATAAACATTTGCTTTGGAAACACCAGAAAATTTGTGTTCTAATATGTGGCTTCCTTATAAAACAAAAACAAAAACAAAAACAAAACACACACACACACACACACACACTTTTATATGTGGTCAACTGGTGATAGTCTGCACATCAAGATAATAAGAAAGCACTCATTAACCGAAAAGAAGTTTCCTCTTGCATAAGGTCAACATAGCAAATAGCAATCATTATGCTATCAGGTTCATAACCATTTCATTTGTGAGATCATTTCTGCACAGGAAATGTACAAGGAATTTTGCTGCATTATTCTTCTGTTCAAATTTTTGCAAGCATTCTTGGAAAAATCCAGACCAGGACACAATGGTGGTTTATCTGAGGAAATTTCATTGCGTCATCATCACACATGAAATCATTTGTCAGGATGTGCTTCAATGCAGGACATGACTGGCAGAATTATTTGAGGAAAATTTCAAAAACAGTATCTCCATATCCATTTGGGCCGTTTACCACAGAACTGTGCTGAATAGATACCGAAGAAAGACTACATATAAATGCAATAGGCTGTGGAATGCATAAAGGAGAGTAACTTCTCTTTATATTCTTCCACATCTACCAGGCCTGCAATTGACAACACAACAACAGTGTCCCTCCACAACAGACCAGTTCTTTTCTGCACCATGTCAGGTTTCCTGCAATCAAAGATTGCTCAAAAGATTAATAAACCAACATCTGCAAGAAATTGGAAATACATGGACATGTAAGTTTGACAAGCACATGACAAAACTCAACAAGATCTCAGCAGCTGAAGTGAAATTTTGAGCATCACTTCCAACTGTGCTGCTTCAAACAGTTGTCAGATAACAAACATTTAACAATGAAACATAACAAAAACTTTTCCCTACAGATTGACAGAATATGAGTTGAAAATTTCTGTCACTCATGATACCAACACAGTAAATGTTCAAAATCTTATTAATGCCAATAATATTTACATCCACCAATCCCCTGCAACGGGAAATAATAACAGTCTGGCCAATAAAGCCAAGTTTCAATTCTCCTGAGTGTAACAGACTGAGCCTCTTTACAGCTTCCATTACTTCCTTGTGACATTTTTGTCAACACTTCTTGATCATTAATACCCTAAATTAAATTTTTAACAAAAAACAACAACAAAAACACATGCTCTCACACACAACACGTTTGGACAGAACTTAAGGAAAAGCAGCAAATTTTAAAAAAAGATATGAAGAAATTATGGGGTGTTACATGTGCCTACAACATTAGATCTCTTCACTTGTGGAGGCAAAAGTAGGATACAAATATAATAAGTTGTCATGAAAAACCAATAAAAGATCTGACAATGAAAATACTTTCAGTCTTCAGTTTCCTCATCCCACATAATGAAGAACAAATAATCTAGTCATATCAAATGGCCTTGCACAATAATTTTTCAAGGAATAATAAGAGGTTCAAAGTGTTACAACAATTTTCAACATCAACTATGATGAGCTCTTCCTGACAGCTGTGAAAGTCAACCAGTTGGAAACAGGATATTGATTCATCTTGACAGCACGTGTATAAATAGATATAAAAACAGCACAACATTGATACATTACAGTGCACAAATGTTTTGCAAGAAACGAGTCACGCCAGTGAAACTTTGTGTCACTATTTACTTCAGTGAAAAAAAGAATGAAATACACTGCTTCCTTCAATATCTAAATTGGAAACAGGAAAACAATTTACAAAAATGTTTCTGTATCTTACAATAATTTTGCAAAAAACGACAAAACAGTCAAACTGTCACCATATCTTTCCAAAAGGTCAAAGACCATTTCTTGTCTCTTTCTTTCCCATGACACTGAAAGCCTGCCATCATCCCTACTCGATCCACATGCAACAAAAATGAGCTTGAAGGAGTCCTGTGGTGCGATAAGAATAACTTCCATGGTGAAACTCCACGTCAGCAGTTTGGCTGAGAGCACTGCAAACTTCCTACCAGGTCAGCCTGGGAATTATTTTCTGCTATTGCCACCATTCTCCACCATCCCTGTGCTGTACTGTGGCAACAGTAGTGAAGCTCCTCATCTTCTGAAGCTGATGATCACTGTTCTCATCCATCTCACTGTTCCATTAGTTCAAGTATTTATTTCCAGCAAGAAAGAGAGCTACAACTACTAGTATGGCTTTGAAAACAAGATGAAACTCAAAAGTTTGGCAATATAACCATGGTGAGGCAGGGAGGAACATTTTTGAACATAAATTGTTTCCTAATAAGTTAGTTGTCAGTGTAAATTTGGCCAGATACGTCATATCATAGAATATGACTCCTCATGTCTTTCCCTGCAAGTCAATTTTACAAATCAGGATTTTGGGATTAATTCCCTGTATTAAGGAAAACGATTTGCATTGGCTTTCTCTACTTCCAATTACAAGGAAATGTGACCATTAGGATGGTTCTATGCTCATAACGGTGTTTTTGTAATCAGTATATAATTAACTGACAAAAACCGATGCAGCAACTGACAGTTATAAGATTAATATAAACAGATAAACTTAAGTGAAATGCACACATGTATTTTTGGCTAGAAATTCTGGTAAGTAAATGTAATTTTATCATGATGAATTCTGAATATCTGACAAGTTATTTCTTTTTCATGGCAAAAAACCAAATAGGAATTAAAGCAAACATATATCTATGGATCTAAAATGGTCTCTTCCAAAAAGAGATGTCAGCAAAGTAAGGTTAACACTATGCTTTCAATACCACAAAACATGTAGTGATGATTCATAATCACACAGGCAATATTAACACACACACAAATGCTGAGGTAACAGGTACTCTACTTGGATCAAGAGGGAACCAATCCCACTCCCCTCCACCAACAACTCTTTGGCTTCAAATTTCACCGTCCTCTACAGCGCTGACATGAGAATCTTGCTCCCTTCACACCGGGTCTCTACAGCGCTGACACGAGATGCTTGCTCCCTTCACACCGGGTCTCTGCAGTGATGGAGAGGTGGCTGGGAGAAGCTCCCCTAGAAGTGGTGTTTCTGTTGCTCCCAGAGCTCTTCAATGATATCATCGATGTCATGGGACACAAACCTTGCTCCGAAGGACTCCACCACGCCAGCAGCAGTGTCTTCAAAGCTCTTCAGTTTCACTTGGTCATCTGAAGCATGACATTGAGCAAATCCACCATAAATGTCACGGCTGAAATATGTACCCTACAAAACAGTTTTGGACTCAGGACAGAAGGTGAGACATGCATGACGATTTTGAACATTCATGTACATTTGCTTACACACACACATACACATGCAAATGAACATACACACAGACACACACACAGACACACACACACAGACACACACATACATACAAACACACACACATACATGCAAACACATGCACACATGCAAACACACACGCATACACCAAATACAAACACATACATGCAAACACACACACATACATGCAACACACATGCACAAATGCAAACACACACGCATACAACCAATACAATGCATACATGCAAACACACACACATACATGCAAACACACACACATACATGCACACACACACACATGCACACACACGCACATGCACACACACACACACACATACATTTGTGTCCCATCCCTTTGCTGAGTTACCCCACATATTCATTTTTATTGTTTCTTTCAGCTGAAAAAAGCACAAAGATGGGACCATTTATTCAATGGGTGTGATGCTGTACAAACCTTCAATGTACCTGTGATACTGTACAAACCTTCAATGTAGGTGTGATGCTGTACAAACCTTCAATGTATGTGTGATGCTGAACAAACCTTCAATGTAGGTGTGATGTTGTACAAACCTTCAATGTAGGTGTGACGCTGTACAAACCTTCCATGTAGGTGTGATGTTGTACAAACCTTCAATGTAGGTGTGATGCTGTACAAACCTTCAATGTAGGTGTGATGCTGTACAAACCTTCAATGTAGGTGTGATGCTGTACAAACCTTCAATGTAGGTGTGATGCTGTACAAACCTTCAATGTAGGTGTGATGCTGTACAAACCTTCAATGTATGTGTGATGCTGAACAAACCTTCAATGTTGAAAACAGGAGGCCGGTGTTGGACTCGTAGGCGAGTAGAAAAGAAGTACTGGAGACCTTTGTCCAACTCCAAAATTTTTTTATTCCAGAGCTTTCGGGGCCAAGTAGGCTCCTTCGTCAGTGAATTAAAAGGCTATGTGCGGACGTGTCTGCCCTAGTATCCGTGCATTCCTTTCTTTTCCTAGGACAGACACGTTCGCACATAGCCTTTCAATTCACTGACGAAGGAGCCTACTTGGCCCCGAAAGCTCTGGAATAAAAAAATTTTGGAGTTGGACAAAGGTCTCCAGTACTTCTTTTCTATAAACCTTCAATGTAGGTGTGATGTTGTACAAACCTTCAATGTAGGTGTGATGCTGAACAAACCTTCAATGTAGGTGTGATGCTGTACAAACCTTCAATGTAGGTGTGATGCGGTACAAACCTTCAATGTAGGTGTGATGCGGTACAAACCTTCAATGTAGGTGTGACGCTGTACAAACCTTCAATGTACGTGTGATGCTGTACAAACCTTCAATGTAGGTGTGATACTGTACAAACCTTCAATGTAGGTGTGATGTTGTACAAACCTTCAATGTAGGTGTGATGTTGTACAAACCTTCAATGTAGGTGTGATGCTGTACAAACCTTCAATGTACGTGTAATGCTGTACAAACCTTCAATGTAGGTGTGATGCTGTACAAACCTTCAATATAGGTGTGATGCTGTACAAACCTTCAATGTATGTGCGATGCTGTACAAACCTTCAATGTAGGTGTGATGCTGTACAAACCTTCAATGTAGGTGTGATGTTGTACAAACCTTCAATGTAGGTGTGATGTTGTACAAACCTTCAATGTAGGTGTGATGCTGTACAAACCTTCCATGCATGTGTGATGCTGTACAAACCTTCAATGTATGTGTGATGCTGTACAAACCTTCAATGTATGTGTGATGCTGTACAAACCTTTAATGTATGTGTGATGCAGTACAAACCTTCAATGTAGGTGTGATGCTGAACAAACATCTTCCGAGGCAATCGTCGCATCAGCACAGTCTGGCGCAACCTCATGAAGTGAGGCTTCTCCTCCTCTGTGAAGGTGGTGTACTTCTCAAACAGCCTCTTCCCTGCAGCATAGTCCCCAGTGGACCTGTACACCTGCAATACAGAGAAGAAGAAGAAGAAGAAGAAGATGATGATGATGATGATGATGATGATGATGATGATGATGATGATGATGATGATGATGATGATGATGATGATGATGATGATGATGATGAAGAAGAAGAAGAAGAAGAAGAAGAAGAAGAAGAAGAAGAAGAAGAAGAAGAAGAAGAAGAAGAAGAAGAAAGAAGAAAGGAGAAAGAAGAAGAAGAAGAAGAAGAAGAAGAAGAAGAAGAAGAAGAAGAAGAAGAAGAAGAAGAAGAAGAAGAAGAAGAAGAAGAAGAAGAAGAAGAAGAAGAAGAAGAAAGATGAAAGGAAAAAGAAGAAGAAAGAAGAAGAAAAAAATGGGAGAAGAAAGACGAAGGAGAAGAAAAAGAAAGGAGAAAGAGGAAAGAGGAAAAAAGAAAGAAAGAAAGAAGGAAGAGAGAAGAAAGACAAAAGAAGACAGAAGAAAGGAAGAAAGAAAAGAAAGAAGAATTAAAAGAAGAAAGAAGAAGAAAGATGGATAAAGAAGGAGAAAGAATAAGAGAGCAGAAGAAAGAAGAAAGGAGAAAGAAGATGAAAGGAAAAAAAGATGGGAGAAGAAAGAAAAAAGAAAGAATACGAAAGGAGAAGAAAGAAAAAAGAAAGAATACGAAAGGAGAAAGGAGAAAAAAGAAGAAAAAGTAAGAAGAAAGAAGAAAGAAAAAAGAAAAAGAAAAAGAGAGAAGAAGAAGAGAGAAGGAGAGAGAAGAAGAGAGAAGAAGAATGGCAAGGTAGAGCAAATTCCTGCAATTTGTTGTTCAATGAATCCAACTATGCCTCTTGGGCAATCTTTCCATCCTAAATTTCCTAGAAGGCATCAACACTGCTTTGAAGACATTTGATGCATGAGGGCATGAACTCAATATCTATTCCCCAGCCAATGTATGAGACCTCCAACAACCAATACCTGAAGCAGACTTACCTGGAGCTTTCTGAGGAAGTTGCCGATGGCTGGCTTGCCCACAGACACAATCTTGTTTCTGTCCATGGTCAGTAGGATGTCGGGTTCTCCATCATCCCCCTCAGTTTCCTCCAGTGTCACAAAGTCCTCGCCAGCCTCGATCAGCACCCGCAGAATGGCAAACAGGCCTGGAGCATGGACCTAAGGTAAGACAAAAGGTTCAAGCTCATACAAGGGAGTCATTGGGAACACTACAAATGTTTGCTGAATTTGTGTGTGCATGCAGGGGGTGGGGATGGATGGGGGTGGGGGTGGATGGGGGTGGGGGTGGATGGGGGTAGGGATGAGGGGTGGAATAATCACTCTCAAAGCATTTAGAACAAAGATGGGACCTGCAACAAAGGCATGCTAAGAGAAATAGTTTGGATTTTTTTAAACACTTTAGATGAGAAACCATGGTATAACATTAACAAGGTAAGTGGATGCATCTGGAAAAATGCCTATTGACGGTGCATTTCATGCATTGCGATATATGCACGGTCCACAACATCCCACCTCAATAGGGCAAAACCTGGAGGACCACACTTATGAATCACACCTTGCTGAGGGGTTTCAAAAGCCACATGTAAATTCTTCAAAAGCCAATATGGCAGTCGAGGTGTGTTCTTCCTCCTTTTGTTATCCTTGTCATGTAAAATTCCCTGTGAAAAAACAAAATAGTAGCCCCTAAAAAAGAAGTTAAGCTCTTAAAGCCGGGCACAAATTCATCAACGCCACAAAAAACAGAATAAAAGAATTAAACAATTCTATCCTCCAAAATGAGAGTGCATGTTTTCATGTGTGTGTTCATAAAAAGCTTACAGATACGTAGATCTTAATCATCATAATATTTCCTATGAAAAACAAACAACTTTTCCTGAGATAACATCCATTCCTGATAGGTATTAAGTCCTGAGTACTGATGACTGGGTTCAGAAAAAAAAATCAAGAGGCCCAAGTCCACAGGGCAAAATATTTGGCCCCTTGGGCAGACTGCAGTGCATGTAAAACTGAAGGTAGAGAAGCAGAGATTCAAAACAGGAGTGGCCACAGTGCACCCATAATTACCTGGCCCCACAGCCCACTCTGGGGGGAGTAGTGCTGCAGGTTGACCATTCCGTATCTGGCCACACTCAACCAGAGAGCATACACGATGTCATCTGCATCCTGGCCCTTGTACCCAAACACTCTGAAACATGCATTGGGCCAATAGCAACTTCTCCATGAATACATGCATCTTCGACCAGTGATCAGTAAAAAGTATCATCAATGTAACGTGACCACCATTCACAATGGGACAAACATTGGGTAACATCTTTCTTACTACACTTTGAGCCATTGTACTTCTCTTCGGACACTCTCCAATCTGCAATAAGTATACTTCTATTGCTCCACTAATGAGCTCTACTTTGCAGGTCTTCATATTTTAAGCAAGATCATGGAAGGGAATGGAAGTTCCTGTAAACACTATTACTTGTGTTTTGCTTTGGCATGTCACATACATTGAACCAATGCTAACACAGTGACACGGGGGGTTGGTGCATTGTAAAGGTTTGTCAAGTATACAGGGGGTATATAGGGGGTAAATGTGTGTGGTTTGAGCATCCATCAATGGGTGAAAATGTTGCAATATAAAAAAGAGCACCTTTACCATTACTCATTCACACATAGAAAGAATTACGCACATGGACAATCATGATATAAGGTCGCAGCAGGTAAGGAATTAACAGGATGCTTAAAAAAACAACTAATTTCTTCTGTCCCAGAGATGGAACAATGGCACTGCGCCTTGCACATCTTCAAACCCCAAAGCATGCTCGCCCATCTCTGCCTGTCAAAAGACAGGGTTTCAAAGAGAGTAGAGATTGTGGGGCTAACCATGCAAGACACAAGGGGAGAGCACCAGGGGGTGGGCTGCCAGGAACTGGTGATCTCTATGTTTAGACAGGATGGAAGGGATGGGATAAATCATGGTTTATATATAGACTCTGCAGGTATTTTTTAACACCTGAAAACCTGTGAATTGAAATACAGCACTTCCCATCTTGATTTGCCAAGTCATCAATGACCTGTTTCCATTGTTATCAAACTAACAACAACAATAATGATGCATGACACATACAGAATCTGAAAGATCAGAAACACAAATCTTGAAAGACACAAACAGAATTAAGTAAGTGTCACGCTAATGGAAAGGACTGGGTGCAACACTATCATAAAACATTGAAAGCTCTAAAAAAAACCAGAGGTGAAGTACAAGGTCTGGCTCAATATGTTTGCTTACCCGTGAACGATGGGGGAGAAGGAGAGGTAGAGGGAGACACTGTTGGCCCGACACTCCTCGTATGCGGCAGCCAGAACAGAAAACCTGCTCTCATAGGTTTCAGCACTTTCATACCAGGACGTGATCTGCAAGTGAAGTACATAAGGAATGTAACATAGAAAGATCAGTACATAAGTGGAAGGACCGCAAGTAGACAACGCATTGAAAAGCATAAGAAAAAGAAAGAAAGAATGACTGAAAGAAAATAGATTGAAAGAAAGAAATGGTAGAAAAAAGAGAGAAAAAATTAAGAAGGCAGGATATACAAAACAAGACAAAAGGACTTGGCAGCTACTGTTTTCAACTGCATTTATGAAGAGAGAGGTCGTTGGTTGGAGAGAGAGGTCGATGGCTGAAGAGAGAGGTCGATGGCTGAAGAGAGTGGTCGATGGCTGAAGAGACACTGGCGGGAGAGAAGTAGGCATTGATTAGGGAGCATTCCCTCATTACAATTTCAAGAAAATTCATATGACCTTTTTGCACACACACCTAATAATGCAAACTTTACAATTCAGTCCCAACATTATCATTTTGAAATTTAATTTGAGCTGATGCATACAATCAAAGAGACTGACCACAGCACTGCAGTTCAAGAACATTATTTAAGTTTTGGGCTACAGCGGCGTACAGACATACCATGCACAAGAGAAACATCATGGCTGGAGCTGCTAGGTGCTCCCTTCATCAGCTGGCACTCCTGGCTGCTAGACTTTCAGATCATGCTACATATGTGTGGTAGAGTGCTTGGTGGGGGTACACCGAGCATTAAAGGCATGAGAGGAACAGTTGGAAGTGGACAGACAACCCGTGTCCAGTCTTCAGGGCTCACACCTCTTTAATGAATTGTTCCTCACTCTCCAGCTGCTCAGAGCCAACTCTCTCGAACTCAACAAGCGCCAAGCAGTTATTCTGTTTCCTGTGGCCTCTGCGTGGGCCTCAAGTTACAGAGTGGACCACGTGGATGGCACCCAGGGTCTCAAGTTACAGAGTGGACCACGTGGATGGCACCCAGGGTCTCAAGTTACAGAGTGGACCACGTGGATGGCACCCAGGGTCTCAAGTTACAGAGTGGACCACGTGGATGGCACCCAGGGTCTCAAGTTACAGAGTCGACCACGTGGATGGCACCCAGGGTCTCAAGTTACAGAGTCGACCACGTGGATGGCACCCAGGGTCTCAAGTCAGAGACAGGGACTTCAGCCTGCTGTGTCAGAGTAGAAACATTAGCCCTAAATAATCAAACGACACATGTCGCATGCTTCCTAGTTCTAATCAATGAATTCTAAACATTACTCCTGATGCCATGGGGGGACAAGGAGGACAGCTGCAACACTCCACACCACCACATATAATTCTTTCTTACACATCTGCTGTTGCATTTAAACTACCTGACAGCTACATGATTTTTTTTCTTCAGGCAGACTGTTCACATAATCATTTTGCTATATGTGCAATGCAGAGTACTTGGTCATTTTTAACTGATTCATGCTGTGACTTGGTACAAAAGAATTTTAACAATAACAAATCTACATCAGAATGGAAAACAAAACTCTAGACACACGCACCTTTTCCTTGGTCACCGGGTGGATGGTGTTTTCAATGTCAAAATTGAACTCTCCATTTTCATCCTGGCAGAAAAATAAAGCAACAACTGTAAAAAAACATCTCTGAATAAGGAAGAAATTTGTCTGGAAAAAAGCAAGTTTTTCATACACAAGATAGTAACTTTCACAGTTTGACAGCAGAGATCAAGTCAGGGCCTGGGCTACTTTCCCGGCAGCTGGCCACCCATCTTCACTCCAGGCAGTGTCAGATGCTGTGCACTGGAGATCGGTAGATCCTTTTATAGCATACTATCTCAGAGATACAGCTAGATGGAGAGAGGAAGGTACCTTGGCATGTTAACCCTTACTGCGGTAGTTGCGGCATAAGCTGTGTGGTCAGGTCTGGGCCAAGCCCACTAGTCGCTGTGTATGTCCCGTGTGATGGGGGGTAAAGGTTGTCTCCTTTTCTCTCTGCTGTGATAGGTTTTGAAACAGATTGTTTGCTTTTACTCTATGGAGGAAGGGTTTGTGCATACCCATACAAGTAGCTGGAGTGGAGATTATGAACTTTTCCCTCAAAGTGGGTCATGGAACACGTCCTAATTATGACACCATGGTTAGGGTTAACAGCTGTTGTCACCCAAGTTGTGATGATTGGAGTGGAGTGACAGGCAGCATGACCCACCTCCTTGCAGAAGACTTTCAGCACGTTTGAAGTGCTGTAAGATGTATAATTAAAATTATAATTTTTACTCTAAATTTGTGTCAAACAAGCATTTATAGCACCCCAACAATACTCCCACCTTCCTACTTACCTGTGGGCTGTAAGGTAAGATGATCGTTCCACTCTTCCACTCTTGCGGAGTGGAGTTGAGGGGGTAAGGGAGGCAACTTTGGGCAGATTTGTTGTGGTTGTTTCTTAGTAGGATTGTCCAGCATCAATCGGCCTAAATGCTAAGGAAATAGCACATGTTTGAGGTGCGGTAAGTAGGCTTATCAAACACAAATTTAGGGTAAAAAATTTTATTCTATGTGGATGAGATAAACTCCATCACAGTTTTGTGTTGTAAGATGATTAAAACCCTACCCTGATGAAGAACTTTCCTGTGCCATGTCCCAGCAACTCGTGGAGGCCAACTCGAATGATGTTTGCTGCACGAGCCCACTTCATGTAGAATGCCTGCAAGCACAAATCAGCGCTATTGAACTGGCAAAATAATGCAAAAATCACTGCTAGTGCTTATCAATAAAAGGCAACATCCAGCTGGAGCCGCTGGACGCTTCCCTCGTCAGCGTATCCCTGGCGGCAGGGCCAGGAGCAGCCGAAGAGGCTATACCTGTATTGTTCTAATTGGAACGGAAAAGCACTCAGAGTGCAAACCTCCGTCAAGGCAGCCATAGCAGTGGAGGTAATCAACATACAGTGACCTAGAAAGATCTGTGATGGTGTCTATGATTTCATAATACTGACTCGATGAAAACACAGCAATGTAGCGAGTTAAATCGACGAAATTAATCAAATTCAAGGTGATAACCATGGGGTGGGCAAGGCAGCACTGTGCATGTAGCAGGTGAGATGGGCTGCTGCTGGAGTGGTGGTCTATATAATTTAAGACGTTGTTCTGATAACAAGTGAAGGGTATATCATTGTAACACTTATATTTATAACGGTCCACGAGGGTAGGCAGCCATAGATAACAAAGGTTATTTCATTTTGATGCTTGTAGTAGTTCATGAGGGTGGGAACGTACGCACTAGATGTGATGTATACAATTTCTCTGTATTGTTCCAAGTCCAAAACTAGATAAAAGATAACCTCCAAAATGTTGTGGATTGTTCCTTTGGTGAAACCTTTACCTTCCATCAAATTTAGTCAAAATCAGTTTGGAATTTTTTAAAGTTATTTTGCACACAGAATGACGAAGAAACAAACCAACCAACCATAACAAAAAGCTAATCTCCTTGGTGGAGGTAGTAAAAGGCTGAAGCATCAAGATGCTACTCATGTCTTTTCATAAAGGAGAATGCCATGCATAACAAACCTCATTCAATGTATATCATTATCTATACAGAAATGACATGTCAACCACTGCCTTATCAAGAGTGATCTCCATCTCCATGCTGTGGCAGCATGTCTGCACCACTCACCTTGTCTCTCTTGGAGACCAGAGTTTTGGCTCTGCTGCGAGTCAAGGGGTAGGTGTTCTCGAAGTAGAGATTCTTGAAGCCTTCATTCTGGCGCAGGGCATCATCTGCAGGAATATTAATGACAAACATGTTTTACAGAAATGACTTCTGCATGCTGTGGCATCTGTTTCTAGACCCAAATACTGCTAATCAAAGCTGTTCAAATGAAGTCTGTCTTGTCCCATTTAGGGATATCTATGTACAACTTGAGCCAGTTTTTAATATTCTTATCAAAATCTCATCACACTACACAGTTATTCTGAGCAAAGGCAAAATGATACATGACCACTGAACCATTACTTTCGAGAGAAGACTAATTTGGTGTTTATGCAGTTTCTCTTCCTCACTTGGATGGCAATGGATGGATGGAGTTTTACAGCCTATCAGCCTTTGTAGGCTATGTAAGGCCATTACCACACGAAAATTGCTAGAACAGTTTAGAGTAAACGCAAATCAAGTCACAATGTATTAGTTATTCGCCTCTTACAAATCACATAGGGAGATGCGGCGGTGGGTCACTTGCATGACAAGCAGAAGACATAAGTGTTTCATACCAACAGCCTGAGGACTCTAGTATCATAGGAGAAACTCTGCCAGGCTTTTGTATGATCTGTTGTAGTTTTTTTCCTTGGTTGGATGGCAAGCAGAAGGCTAGCATAGATCCAACAGCCCGTGTACTCCAGTGCCACAGGATAAATTTTGCCAGCTTTTATATGTTCTGTTGTTCTTCTTTCTATGTTGCACAGCAACCAGGACACAAGCTTACATCCCAACAGCCTGAGCAGTTTAGCTGAACCATGAAAACTTTTACAGTATCACAAAGAAGAGTTCATCTAACAACTTTTCATCCAAAATGGACGTTAGAAATGAGTTCACAGGCTGAAAACAAAAAACTCACAGTTGGGGATATTGATGGCACCGTAGACATTGCTTCCAGCATAGCTGAGGACATGGAGGGAGGAGAAGTCCGGGGCCAGGAAGCGGTCCTTTTCAAAGTCATCCCCCCAGGGCAGTAGGGGTATCAGCTCCTTGGACGCCTCCACCAGCTTGGCAAACTTGGCAGTGGTGATGTCGTCCTTCACCCCCACAATGGCTGCAGGCACAATGCACATGGAACAACTTGCACTCATGTCTTCATGGAGTCGGCAAACACACACAGTAAAATGATGTATATGACTCTTTTTTATCATTAATTTAATCAGATATTCAACTGATCCACTGAAATATTTTATCATGTTCTTTTGATAAAAAAGAAGTTTTTACCTAACCATGGTAAATCTGAAAGAATTGCATGTTTATAGGAATGTTCATAATCTTGTCAAATGTAGAAGAGCCACTGGTCTCACCTTCCCATTCGCCACGGGTGCCGTACGGATCTCTGTACGATTCCAGAAATGCCATGTACCTGAAACATGGCATCCAAAGGGTTAGTTTGCAAGCACTCATGTGAACTTTGTTTGAAAACATCTCTGGACATATCATACACACATACATTCTTATTAAAATGCACCAAAGACTGATTATGCCTATTTTCCCACAACTACCCATCTCTCCCTTCCTCTGTCCCGACTTTACTTCTTCCGACAGAGACAATTAAGTCCAAGTGAACAAGAGCAGACAGAAACTCACGTTTCCACTGTGGGCGACTTGTTGTGGATCCAGTGCCTGGAGGCGTTGATGTGGGCAGGGAGGGACCCCGTCTCAAAGCTCTGGATGTACTCTTCTATCATGGCATCCTCCTTCATGTTGGAAGCGTATTTCTGGTGCAGGGAAAACCAACATTACAAAGGCCGATTTTCAAAATGCAGGTCTCTCCATGATAATGAATTAAAAATGAGCATTCAACAGTCATATATTTTTCCTCTGAACCTCTATTCTTCTTCTTGAAAGGATTTCATTGCAATTCAATTGTGACACTGACAACAAATTAGTAATCGGGGTTAACACAGTGCAAAACACATGTTGCTTCACATGAAAGTATAGAAGACCACCATAGATATGTCGATTTATGTAAATGAAACACCATACATGAAACACAATTCCCCTTACAGATACAAACCTTTGCCTGCTTCAGGTTTTCCACAACACATGCCATCAGCTTCGAGTGATCTCCCCTTCTCACCCGAAACCGAACTGACTTTGTTCCATTGCTGCTCTCAAAGTCGTGGTAGCCCAGTATGTTTTCTAGCCCTGGTATGTCTTCTTCATCTGGAATTAGGGCAGTGCTCAGAGCTACTACTCAACACTGCAATCTTATCAGGGATATACAAAAATCTGTGTTGATTAAAGAACAAGCAAAAATGACTATGAAAAGATGTGACTCGGTTATATTTTAAAAAGGTGAAGAGCATGATGTTCAAATACAGTTCTCAAGACTTTATGTTAAATTCAAAATCAAACCTAACTTTGACTCTACACAACATAAATGAAAGATTTTATTAATAGTAATTATCTGAACATTTTGGGAGGAAAGGAAAGTCAACTCTGGAACAGCTTTTGGGGTCAGTTTCTCAACTTGAAACATGAAAGTTCTGGCTACTAGAACCAGTCCAAGATGTTCTCCAAGAGTTAGTCAGAGCTCACCATCAGTCCTGGAGGAGGCCAGCCACACTTCATAGACCACCTTGCCTGTGTCAGGGTCCACAATCTTGACCAGACGAGTGTTGTAGGGGCTGATGTTCTGTGAAAGGCAGGGCACTTGCTGAGGTGGAATCACTCTACCAAGTTGCGTTATAATGTCACAGGAAAGGTGGAAAAGGCATGATTTAAACTTTGGATGAAGAGAGTATAACAATGGTCAAATTATAAAGATAATCAAAGAATAAAAATACAGCTAAGTATTCTCTTACAGTCTACATTTGACAAAGAAGTTTACAATAATGTCAAAGGTGTGATTCATTAATTTGCCATAGATTGTAAAAATAATCAGGTTGTAAAGAGAGGTGGAGGATGACAAGAAGAGGGTGGGGGTGGGGGTGGGGGTGGGGGTGGGGTGGGAGTGGAGGGAGGAGGAGGAGGAATGAGGAGGAATGAGGAGAAAGAGAAAGGAGTGAGGAAGAACAGCAGGAGCAGAGGAAGAAATTGAAGGAGAAGAAGAAAAAGGAGAAGTCAGAGGAAAAGAAGGAGAAAGAGGAGAAGGAGAAGAAGAAGAAGAGTCCATAGAGGTTGTAGCAAAATGTTCCATGGATATTTCTTGTGAAAGGTAGAAAGTAAATGGCATCTTCATATACAGCAAATAAGACATATTATTGTCCATGTGCTGTACAGACTTTCAAATGTTCTTGCCTAAGTCTGACCTCTTCCTTACGACAGACAAAGCTGTAAGTGCTAGGCACTTCATATCACACGTTCTGTTCAGCAAAGATAGAAAATAAACTCAGGGCTGGTAAATCATGAGAAAAATGAGCAGGCTGTGCTGTGTGCATGCAAGTGTAAGACCACACAGATGTTTGCCTGTGAGCATTCACATGTACTTTGCCAATGTAAACACCCTGTGGGTTTGGGATAAGAATTGACCCACTGTGTCTCCCTACTCAATTCTTAAGACGAATAACTAGGGATATAATGCCTGTACTTGCTCTTGCTCATCCTAGCTCCAGTGATTTCATGTCAATGGCCTTACATAGCCTACAAAGGCTGATACATATCATCAATGCATTAATACGAATGCCAATGCAAGTGCCCATCAAATGATATTACATACAACATACTGTGACACATGCCTCTGCAAATTAAATGCAAATGCATAACAATGGATGCAGTCAGATAGTGATTTATATTTTAGTTCAACATAGACATGTCTGCAAGGCAAACCCATCACTTGGTCTATTATTAACACATCTGAAACACACCAGTAATGTTTATACAGAAGTAAGTGGGTGTGAGTTTCTACCTGTCAACCTAAGTTTAGCTACAGGCACAGTTCAGCCTACATGGAAAATTGCCAAGCAACTTTATGCACTGTGGATTGGTCAACTCTATACTTCAGCAAAATCCTAAGCAGGGCACCTTCCCAACTTTGGAGAAAGAACAGCCCTTGAAAGCCTTAGAGAGAGGTGCCTACCAGAGAGCGCAGGGACTACTCACTAGCAACCCAGGGGCCAAGTCAGATTGCCAGCACTGCACACAGGTTGCCTCCCACCAGAAATGGCCGCCACTTCCCAGATCTCTGGACATCCTTCACTCCCTCCTTCACACCATCCCAGCTCTGTACGTCCTCTTAGAGGCCACTAGTCTTTGCTTCTGCACTGGTGGACAGCCCCAGCTCGGCAGAACTTAGCACAGGTCCACCCCATACAGCCCTGGATCTGCACGCTTGAAAGAAGGTAAAAACCTAGACTGTAACATGGTTTGTCATGCAGTGTTCATGCAAACGGATCCTCGTCTTGGTTGCGAAAATAATAGCCATGCTATGATGAAAAAAATAGCCGCGAGAGGAAAATACGTGCTTCAGGAACCGTAGCCAAAACATTAAAGTCATTACACTCATTACCAGACACACACACACACACACTGCCAACAGCAGAGTACATCCCACTGTATCCACATGATAGAAGATAACGCATCATTCACTGAAAACGGCTTGAGAGTCTTTTTCTTTTTTTCACTACATGGCACCATGGTGCTAGTCTCCGATGATTTCCTCTTGGAATCGGAATTCTTCATCAATGACTTGTCATCAACACTTAGCATCCTTCAGAGCTCGCACGTACAGACATTGTTCAAATTTTCTATACTGATCGGCTTCATTTCTGCATCATTTTATAAGAGCATACTGAAGTAGCATTCACTTTTCCATGATTCTACACTTTATATTTTTCTACAATCTATGCCTCTGGGAGTACCATGATTGAATTCCACTAAATGTACTAATTCCTTGCCATCTATTACAAAGAGAGGAAGTGTTGATAAGATTGTTGACTCAGTTGTCTAGAGGGCTTGAGCTGCTGAAAAAAGACAACATAAAGTGGTAAAATCAAGCAGATTATATACAAATAAGGATATCCAAAAAAGAATATATGTGTGTGTGTGTGAGTGTGTCTGTATGTGCACACCTCTTCATGTGTGTGCATGCATGTGTGCGTGTGCAGGCTTGTAATTTTGGATGTGGGCACGCAAACAAAGATTATAGGTTACACAAAGATAGTTCATGCCGAGCTTTTGCTCTTTGAAGTTACAAGCAGCTCAAATTGCAGCGCCCCAAGCGGCTAGCACCAAAGGGTTAGCTTCTGCGCATGTGCGTGATATTGTAGTCCGTTTCAACATTGCACATTTAAAATGGTGGACATAGTCTCGCTTCGCGCAGTAAAAGCTGAATTTGGGGACACTAGAAACCCCATCCAAAGAAAATGTAAACCATGAACAGCATTAATTTATCAAAGCTGTATGTTGAATGCATCAAAAGGTATTGAAAGCTCCTACTTTTTAACAATCGAAATGCAGGTCACTGCAGAACCACGTGTGCACGGTCGGTCGATGTGATGCAACATTTGGTGACCCTGTTCTCTCTGTGTGAAAAATTATTATTCTTCAAATGGTCAAATAGTGACGTCACTCGTTCTTCAACCTTGGTAGTTGATGACATTATGGAAATTTTAGAATTAGGTCCATGCACATCTGTTGCTAGGCCAAAATTCTAGTGACAATTTACTTGAACGAAATTCTTTCTGTTTACTTCTGAAAAGTTAGTGTGAATGTGTTTTGTGGTTCTGTGTTCACTATGAGCCGTCTCCAGTTATACGGCTATACCTCCTGTATAGTTCTGAGTTGCTAAGGGACTAGCTTTAATCTTCTTCCATCAGGAGATAACTTTGCTGTGTTTAGGGTCTATTCTTTGGAAAAATCTTTGCCCTTGTTTAAATAGGTTAGCATAGGTTTCAGCCCCAGCTTAAAAATAGTTACCCGTTCTTTCCTAAAAAGGTGTTATAGGAAAAAGTAACCTTACATTACCCACCTTGCTTTGTCTCTTGGAAACCTGAAGTACGAAAGCTCTGGGCGTTTCTTTCTGTTGTTGCTACAGTTAATAGCGCTGCAGTGGTCACTCGCAAACCTGTGTTTTTCCGCCATGTTTGTGCGAAGTCTCCACTAAATCCTATAATCATGTGACTAAATACAGTGCAATGTTGAAACGGACTATAGGCATCTCCCACAGTGCTAGCCGCTTGGGGCGCAACGTGTCTCGATCCTCACGAGAATGAGCTAATGAACTATCTTTGTGTAACCTATAATCTTTGATGCAAAGGAGACGGAAACGGGAATCCCTTCCCCTGATGGGTCACACTAGTGGACTTGTTGGAGGAAAGGGGTGCAATGTTGGTTGTTTAACTCTTAACGTCCTGCACCGCTCCTAACCGCTCCCGAGTCTAAATCCTATACCACTTGTAACCACTCATGATTCACCACTTAATATCAAGGGAGATAACTCTGGTGAGCTTTCTAGGCACTACTGACTCGGGTTTACAGAATGCTGAATGAGGGTGAAAATGGTCAGAATCTGTTGGTAGGTTCCGTAGCCATAGTTTTTATCAATAACGGGTGAAGCTTTATATTCTAACTCCATCCCAGGTTTGACTCTCAAAGGGTGGTCCCTACGCCCTAACTCCAGGGCCCGACGCTGATGTTGGACACAAACGTGACAAAAAGTAACGCATCCGGGTTTAGGTGAAACTCCCAGGACAGGCCAAGTCAGTCAGGCGGGGTGGTGGGTGCGGCCTAGGCTGAGCGCTATCGGTAAAACCCGATCAGCATTACCAGAATACCAGATTTCTAAACCAGTCCCATATTTTCCTATATTTTACTATATATATACTTTAACTTCTGTAGCTAGAGCACCGAAGTAGCTTGGTACTTGCAGGGCATCTTTTTGTAAGCTCTCTTTTCATTGGTCAGTTGCGCCAACAGATTCTGACCGTTGTCATGCTGGAATGAGGGTGAAAGTGGTCAGAATCTTTTGGTAGGTTCTGTAGCCGTAGTTTTTATCAATAACGAGTGAAGCTTTATATTCTAACTCCACCCCACGTTTGACTCTCAACGGGTGGTCCCTATGCCCTAACTGCAGGGCTCGACGCTGATGTTGGACACAAACGTGACAAAAAGGAATGCTTCCGGATTTAGGTGAAACTCCCAGGACAGGCTAAGTCAGTCAGGCGGGGTGGTGAGTGCGGCCTAGGTTGAGTGCTATCGGTAAAAAAGAACCAACAAGGAACAAAACTCCTACTTGCAAAAAATTGTTATCTCCCATTGCAAACCTTTGTTTTTGGCGATTTAGATGGGTCCAAATACGCGCGAAAGCTTTGTTCTTATTGTTTGGATGATTTAAAATGCAACCAATGCTGATAGAAGAGACATAGCCCGAGGGGTGCACCAAAATGAGGAGAATTCCGAATTTTACCAACGGCCATTTTTATTGACGTTCTAAACTGCGTGACATTGGAGCGAAGTCCCCTGCAAAGCTCGGAAAGCTATTTCTCTCTTTGATAGTGTTGATCTGCTAAAGAGATACAAATTGCAATGGCAGTTCATATATTGCTGATCAGGTGTTAGGAAGCGATGTTGAATCGTCTCGAGTGAGTTCGGAGTGACCTAATTCGTTCGGCCACACCTACAGCTACAGGCTAATGCTGTATGCAGCAGAATGCCTAGTTTTGCCCGCTCAGCAGTGTCAGCAGTCAGCTATCATTAGGTAGAACTATTTAGTGAAACATTTCAAATATGTAAATACTTCAGATTTAACACATTTTATGGTTGGAAAAGAGGTTTCCATTATGGATTTGAACGTCACGTGCAGAAACTGCAATGTCAAGAGGATTACTGATGCCATCAGTTTATGACCAACTGTAAGCTTTGTAAACATGGGCAGATCATGCCCTGTTATTGAATATGAATGAGTGTTTTTGAAGTTGTTGAAATTTTAAAAAAGGTAAAAGCACTGATGTTTTATTTTATTAATGACATTAATGTACTTGGGTAACTTCTAGTCTGTATTATTTTCTTCTCTGGATTGCATGGGTCACAGCAATTTCCTCAATCTTTGATTCATGATCATGGTAATGGAATGTTAAAAAATGATCAGTCAGTGATTGTCTACACCACCAGACATGCAGGGGGCATGTGTGTGTCACTGTGTACACATGTGATATTTCAAAGCCCTGTATAACGTGAAGTTAAGAATCACCAATTCTCATAGCATTAAGCTAAGGCATTTATAGAAAGATTGTACAAAGAACTAATTGTCTTCTTTTATGTATGGAGCAACTGTATTATGTAAGCCATTTACTTGCCAGATATGAAGATGCTGACTTGATTTGCCTTGCTTTCATGATAAGAAAATCATTAACTTAAGTATTCCTGTGTAATATAATATTGATTGGAAGATTTTGTACATAAGTATTCCTTTCAAGTCTGTTTGTGGATTATTCTTGGCCATAAAATTTATTTTGGATGTTTTATAAACCAGAATAAATCAGCAAAAGTGTATTTGTTGAACAGTTTACTGGAATTTAGCTTCTGTTTGGTTCCATCGCATGTTGGACATTTGTAAATTTGTGTTCCTAAAACACTCTTAAAATGCAACTCAACAGCAAATTTATCATTGTGCCTGTTCAAAACAACAATGTGGACATATCCCTTAGGTGAGGGAGAGAAATGGCAATTTACTGAATTCTATTTGTTGATCTACATCATGTAGGCTGCCGGTTTTTCTTGAAAAACCCATTACGGATATCACACAAAAATTAATTACTCACCCCACATCATGGATATCTTCATGAAACTTATTTCCTAGATTTGGGGGTACAAGATCAAATTTAGTGCAAGTTTTGAAGCTCTAGGGCAAACACAATTTTTTTTAATGGACTTGGTACACTTTTTAGGACCTACAATTTTGACTGTCATTTGACCCATATTTTTGAAAATTCATAAAAATCAATAATTGCTTTTAAGTGTTAAACCAAAGTGATTTGGTGTCATTTTGGTGACGTAGTATCTGACTGATAAGAAAAAAGTGCTTGATTTTTTTTTAATGGTTGGTTCATGCTACACTGAAGGAAATGACTGCGATACTCCCGCTTGGTTAGTGCATCTCTGTGAATTTTCAAAAAGAGATTTCAATCAATTTCTACCGAGTTATTAGGCTTTTTCGCTCATTTTTTGTGGGCATTTACCATTGTGAAAATGGCAGACAGTAATGCCGACTATGGTTCAGGCAGCAATTAGTTTTATATCAAAATGGTTAGATCTAGACATGTTAGACTTGAAGAGTCGGCTCAGGATGATACAACGGTTTCCCGTATCCACACACATGAAATATCGGAGTTCCATGAGCAAATTATTTTGACTCTGTCATCGGATGATGATATCAGCTGGTCAGACACTGTCGAGGAGTTTGCTAACGATCCTTTCGTTGAAGCAGTGGTTCACAAAAACCACTCGGACTTGATGCAGAACCAGGAAAGTATTTTCTGCAACTTTTTCCAGAGGAAATGTTCATCATGATCCATGACTAGACTTTAGGTGAGGCAGTATGGCAACGGAAAATTCAAAACCTCCATGGAGGAAATGAAAAACAATCTGGGCATTCTGTTTCTGAAGGGCGTCATTCAGCTGCCAGCGATTGCCGACGTAATGCCGAGGAATCGTTACGAAACCATCACAAATTACAAGCGTTTATATTTATAGAAAAATATTTTTGGATCTATTTCCACTTATTTACCTGAAATTATGTTAATTGCATGCAAATAAAGCAGAGAAAAATATCAAAAACACTCTGCACTTGATCTTAGAATGACCAACATTCATATTCGATGACACACAAACATTTTCTTACAGATCCATACATTATACACTACGCACAAAAAGTTAAGGAGCGGTACAAAAATTTGCTATAAAAGCTGAATGAATAAATATTGAGTAACCATATACATATGCTCGGAAAGAACATTCATTCTTCTTTATGATCCCGTTTACAGATCACGATTATCTTAACTCAGCACTGCGCAGCTAGGAGTCAAAGTGAGTACTACCTGAAAATGAACTTGCAAAACGACTTTTTTCCAATTCTTAAATTCATAAAATAATCAGATGCAACAGTATTTTGTAAAACTAAATGTCAAACGATAGCCCAACCATTTATCTTTAAGACAATATGCGTTTTGAAGAGAAAACAAAAAGGGTGTGTCTTCTACGGGCTTTGAAAGACAGGAGCATTAACACATTTTGCAGGCAAAAATGCTGGTTTTAAGGCCTTTTTTCTCAGGTGATAGTGGGGTAGTGTCCATATCTCAGCGTGTTTACAAGATACAGCAATGGAACTTGGCAGTCATACAAACAAGTCTTTTGGCTAGACGCACACCAAAAATTATGTCAATACCTTAAAAGTACAAGTGTCTACAAGCATCTTAAGGTGGTAATTTAAGGTCGGCGCTAAAACAAAAGTTATAAATGGGGAAAAATTGGGCTTCTGCATGCACATAAAAAACGTTTCAAGGTACCTACGTCTTAAATTTTATTAACTTCGAACCACAGGCTGAGTGCATGGACAAGTTTGAAATTGGGGTAATGTTTTTTTTCGTTTCATGATAGAGACTCATTCTTTATGCTTTGTTAAAGTCAGACAACTCTTCCTCTAAACATTGTCAGATGTAAACATTGAGTTTAACTCTGTCCATGCGCTCAGCCCGTGGTTGGAATTTTCTTAACAAATCAACCATATCATGTGTCATTTTCTCTAAAACCTTACAACTGGGGCTTGTAGTTGTGAAATTCCCTATAGGACGTTAAGAGTTAATCTGCAGTGACTCACACACAGAATGACAACCAAATTACTACTTGCTTGCTAGCTCACATGCGCAATCTTGGATGGTAATTCCACCCACAGAATGACAATAAAGTGTTAATAATTGACAAACTGGTGTATACAATGCACTTTCAGCTGAACTGCGTTACGATGAATATCATATCTGCAGCAGTCGTCAAGGTGATTCAGCTCTGTTTTGAGTAAAAATGCCTATGTAAAAACACAGCCCATCAGATGCCGTGGCCCGCCAGCAGAGCGGGGTCCGCACCCCTTTCCTAAGATGAGTCCTAGTGTGGCCCATCGATGGAAGGGATTCCTGGAAAAGCTTATGGATGAGTACTCCCAGCAATGGCCTGCACAGCCGTTAGTGCCCGCTCTAGGAATGCAAGTGATAAAGCGTCACGGACACTACGTAGTGCTGCAACCTTTACATGCAGGGCTGGGAAACAGGGTTGACAAATCTGAACAGCATCAATAAAAGGTCAAATCACAGTTTTAATCAGTTATAATTCCAGACATTACGCATTACGTACAGAGAGTGTAACTGTTCAGATGTATTTGAGAGCCAGTGGATACTGGCAAGAATTACCTCCCATGCCTAGTGGTGAGGTAAGGTCGGCTAAGACATGATAAGACGCAGAGACCGTTTGATTCAAGATAGTGACTCACATTAATCTTTTGAAGTAAAATAAGCAAAAGAGAAAGTGTAGATGAGAAAGTTATCCAGCCACGCATCATCACTGGCAGTTTGTGTGACCTCAGTTTTCAAAGCTTGTGAATGTCTACATTGAATTCCAAATTAACCAAATAGTCCACTTTAATGCAAAAGCAAACACAAACACACACACACAGACCCACAAACACAAACACATACAGACACACACTCACACACTGACACACAAACACATACAGACACACATGAACACACTCACACACAGACACACAAACACAAACACATACAGACACACACGTACACACTCACACACAGACACACACACACAAACAAACAGACACAGACACACAAACACAAACACATACACACACACACACACACATGCACGTGCGCACACACACACACACACACACATATGCACCCAGACACACATACACACACATGCAAAGTATTACATCAAAGAACTATTCAGTGACCTGGACTGTAAATTTTTCTTGTGGACAGAAGTTTATTTGAAACATCACACTTTGGAAAATGTGATTGCTGTTTCAAATTTTCATCCCTTTTTCAGCCCAAGTTCAGCAGAGGTAAAAGTTGCAGCACCAAAGCATGAGTGTGTGTGCGTGTGTGTGCATTTTGCAGTTCACTGCTTCACTATACTCTGCTCACCATGGCAACAAGGAACTCTTGAGCCAAGTGGGCGTCGGCAATGGTGCAGTTTTTGGAGAAGTAAGTCGTGGTGCCCTGAAAGGAAATGGCAACATTTCACGAATATTTAACACACCACCAAGCACATTGTGCTTTTTTCTGACAATCAACGTGAAGAACACATTATTTTGAATACAATGATCAACTTTACTCAAAGTAGACTTGATGGCAAAAATGGTTTTCTGGACACTGCATGGCTTTACCCAGGAACCAAATCATGCAGTGGAAAACATTCACAAGAGAAGTTGGCATGATGGCACAATCAACCCCTCACAGCTACAGCACTCAACTCTCTCACTTTCAGCTCCCCTAAATCGAAATCACTTGCATACGCTTGAAAAAGAGATCCAGAAGTCTCGACCTGTACGGGTCAAACAGATGAAAAGATCCTCGTGATCTTACCTCACTGCAGTTTACATGACATGGCACAGGCATGAAGGACAGAATCACTCAAACTTGCAACTGACTCCACATATGAGTATCTGGGTTTGTTCCGCTCACCTTGGGTGGGAAAGCAAGCTCCTTCTTGTGCTCCTCCAGGGAGTACATGACATCCAGGACAGACTCCAGCAGAGATTTCATTTCCCCGGGCTCAGCAGCAGCAGCAGCACTCTTCATCACCAGGTCTGCAAATTTTTTCTGAAGACAAAAAGATTCACGTTCAAGGTAATAGCACGACACTGACTCATTTGACGTCTTTCTTCTTCTTTGCTTATTAATACTTCCTTCACTGTCTGGTTCCGCAGAAAGATATCTTCCACCACCACAACATATTTTCAAACACAACGTCACGTCAGCAAGCAAATAAACAAGCAAATAGAAATGTGAAAATCCGTTAGTCAAACAATGTACGTCATGTCTACAAGCTGAGGTAAAAATAATAGAAGTAAATCCCACATACCTTTGGAAGATCAGGTATAAATTTAGTTCCACCAAATGATTTGTAATTGCCCATGTTGGTGTAGAAGCCCGCAGCATACATGACAAAAGCCTGAAAAAACAAATCGTTTTTCAGATCGGCTTGAGCCATGTGTTGGGTCAATCAATATCATGACAATTCAGCACAACGGCAGCAACTACTACAGCAAGTCTCCATCCCCAGTCAGCTGAGAATTACAGGTAAAACTACAGGTACTGGTTTTATGTAGGGACTTGTCACTCATGCCAGGCTCAAAATGGTTTCCAGATTCCACTATTCCCCCTAATCACTGGGCCGCTAGATCAAAGCTGTTCTAAAGCTGTTCTGTCACCTCTTGGCTAACAGTGAGGGGTAGATAGATGTGATGCAGTCAGATGGCAGCTGCATCTCCACTCCCTGAGAGAATTCCAACCCGATGCTTCCTCATGGTCACATAGACAGGTTCAAACCCTCTTCGCCCCAGAAGTCCCGCCGTGTCCCAAAAAAAGGCCCTGCACATGTGAGAGGGATTTGGGAGGGAAACTGGAGTCTAGGGCCAGTATATTTTAATAGATTCTTAGCAATTCGTGTCTGATTTTCTTTTCATGTCCATCATCTGAACCTCACAGGAAAGGTGATTATTTTCTGTGGGGGAGAAATATGTTGTCATTAAGAAGAAAATAAAAGTTAAAACTTGCACCAAAAATAAATTGTCCATTATGCCCCTCCTGAATGAGGTACTGTGTCCTAGACCATATGGATTAACATACATTGTGGTCAAGGGTGAGACTTTTTCCCCCCTCTCCCACTTGCATGAGATTTGAGTGTAGCTGTGCTGTAGATAAGATGTCAGAGGGATTTGGAATGAGATTTGGCATTGAAGGCCTGCTTGCTTTCATTGATTCTGAACTAGTCTAGTATTTCAAAAAAATGTAATGCCCATTATCTGAGCCTCACAGGAAAGATGATTATTTTTATGTAAGAGAAACATGTTATCAAGAGGAAGAAAAAAAGTGTCTGAAAGAAAGAAAGAAAGAAAGAAAGAAAGAAAGAAAGAATTTTAAAAAAAGAATGAAAGAAAGAAAGAATTTAAGGTACCTGTTAAATTTTACAAGGTTGCCTTTCTTAAAGTGGGGTGAAGACAGTTAATTACACTACAGTGTGCCAACAATGCTCTTGCAGATACCCATTTCATTTCTAGGTAGAGAGAGTAAAGCACCATGACCCAAGGATGCAACCTGAGGATCTGTGAAGCTTAGAATGTTGCTACAGCTAGCCACAGCAGCAAGTGCTCGAATCTCTGGACTTGAGCCCAGCCACAGCAGCAAGTGCTCGAATCTCTGGACTTGAGCCCAGCCACAGCAGCAAGTGCTCGAATCTCTGGACTTGAGCCCAGCCACAGCAGCAAGTGCTCGAATCTCTGGACTTGAGCCCAGCCACAGCAGCAAGGGCTCGAATCTCTGGACTTGAGCCCAGCCACAGCAGCAAGTGCTCGAATCTCTGGACTTGAGCCCAGCCACAGCAGCAAGGGCTCGAATCTCTGGACTTGAGCCCAGCCACAGCAGCAAGTGCTTGAATCTCTGGACTTGAGCCCAGCCACAGCAGCAAGGGCTTGAATCTCTGGACTTGAGCCCAGATTTTTATCATGCAGAGCTGCCTCCACTGTTCATGGACAGGTACCCCTAAGCACCCTAAGATGCCATTAGAGAATGAGGAAAGAGATATGACCGTGTGCAAGCCGGAGGGGAGTGTTGGTGAAGGAGGAAGGAAGGAGATGAATGGCGATGGAGAGGAAGGAAGGGCTGAGAGAGGGAATGGAAGTTGGCTGAACACTGATGAATGCATCCATAGTGTGCCAGCACTAGGGTCATCCCTACTTGCATCAAATCATAATCAGTCCTTTTACACTTGAATGATTGTCTCCATTTTTCGTGTGCTGAAGTCAATTTTATATCATCTGTTTTAAAAGTTTTTTTAATATCATCATCCCTCTTGGAAAATATTCTCAGAGAGCAAAACACTTTTCCTTTTGCTTATGTAAGAAAATTCAGATTTGCTAATTACTGGATGCACCAGTTTAACATCAAAATCAGGGATTCAGATTGATTAATTACTAAAATAGCATGTAGATACAAAGACAAACTTGCACATAAAGATTATGGCAACATCATTGATGCATATATATTAATGGTTTGTTTTCATCCTAATGTCTACACAACCACCCCAGCAACTTATTTGAAATTTATCATCAGAAAATCCTAGTTTGTCTTAAGTCTAAACAACTTACTTGAAATTCATCATCAGAAAATCCTAGTTTGTCAATTGCTAATTTCTCCAGTTCCTTGGTAGTCTGAGCACGGAAGAGTTTCTGCAGCAGCAGGTAGATTGGAGGAGATGCTGCAGAAACCTGAAAATTGATAATTCCACATCAGACAGAGATTCATCTGCATCAACAGAGTACAAGAAAGTAAAGTAAACATGTGTATCTCTCTCTCTCTCTCTCTCTCTCTCTCTCTCTCTCTCTCTCTCTCTCTCTCTCTGCATACATCTTTCATTCTCTGACCAGCTGTCTACCCACCTCTTCCATCAATCCTTGTCAGTCTGCCTGCAATCTGGACAATTTTCTGATCTACTTCCTTCCACTCATCTGAATGACTACCAGCTTATCTGTCTGTCCTTCTATCCATATACCTGTCCATTCATCCACTCATCAGTCACTTCTTTAGACTAAGGAACACTACACATCTCTGTATCTCACAAGACTGCATAACTCCCCTCACCTGAAAGAGGCAGGCCAGGCCCCCATGGAACGCAGCCTGGGAGAGATAGTGGATGTATTTCTGCTCCCTGTCTGTCAGACTGCCAAAAGCCTCAGTGCAGTCCAGCATATAGATGTCGGTGTTGTTTGGCACTATGTGCCGCAGGCGGTCAGCCTTATCCATTGGCTGTAAGGTAACGGACAAGAAAAAGGATGTTACCTCAACTACTCTCTTGGAACTGGTGGATTCTAAACTGAACAGAACTGATCAACATTACTGATATTAGAATGCAAACAAAGTGTTCAGTTGATGGTAGTGGCAGTGATATGACAGGTGATGGTGCTGGTGATAATGACAAAGACAACGACAATGATACAGATTATATGGTGACAATAACATGGTGCACTGACCATGGCAGCAGTGGTGGTGAGGTTGCAATTAAGGCAAGGCAAGCCAAAAATAGTTGTGGTTAAGTAAACCTGCAAACCCAAACTTTTTTTAATCAAGCAAAAAAAAAAGAAAACAAAGAGACAATTTACAATGAACTGCGTGCTATTCCATCTTCCCTGCCCTATGAGCACTTAGGGAAATCCACTATTGCCATTTTTTAAAAGCATTATCAGCGAAAAAAAAAGTGTGGGTGAAGCTCAATTTGGCTTCTTTATTAAAATATTTTTTATAGTTCAGGCAGACCTAAAGACACCCACCCACCCCATCCATTGTTTTTTTTTTTTTTTTTTTTTTTTTTTGGGGGGGGGTGTGTATGTTTGGGGTTTTCCCCATGTTTCCTTAACCACAACTTTTTTTCTTTTTTGTCTAATGTAAAATTAATGACAAACATAGTCACACGGAAAGACTTTTGAATCCAAGCTGTGGGTTCCTCATGGGAATTTGTCAACATTTGCACATTAATAAATTCAAAGGCAAAATATGCTTTCATCGTGAAAGTTTGAGATATATGATTTCATCAGAATGTAAGTTTCCACTTGATTTAATTAACTGAACTAGAAGTAGAATGAAAAATGAGAGATGTAGCAAATCAACCATTCTGACACTTCTATTCTTACTTCGTTACTAAACTGCATAGGCAAGAATGCCTGGATTGGATTCGAAAGTCCTACAGAATCTGCTTGTATTCACGACCATTGGAATTGTGGCAAATGCAGTGGTACCATCACTCACCAACTTAGTGGCGAATTGCCTCAGAGGAGCTCTTCGAGCAACACAGAGCGACAAAGTGAGGAATTTCATCTCCCAACTGTAGTTCACTGATTCCTGTGACACAAAGACCTATATATTCACAACCCCGTGAAAAAAGGATAGTCTTGACCAGATTCAGGACACAGATCAGAGTGAGAACAGGCAGAGCTAAAAGTACACTACAGGCACTCGGTGTATGGGCACGCACCAATGAGATTCTAAAGACATTCGATGTGAACATAAAAAACACACCATTCACAGTACACATAAATCATGAACAGGTTTCACTGTAAACAGTTTTTTTACCATCTCCGGCCTCCACCTTTGTCTGCGACCTCAGACAAGAGCAAAAGGGCACAGGATCACTTCCGCCAAACCTACTGTTAATTAATTGATTCGCAGAAAGGATGCATCTTCAAGTTCTTGTGAAGCATCAGCAGATATCCTGAAACGCAGTGATGTGGAGGCACATCGAAGGAGACGTGAAGCGCAGTTATTGTCTTAGTGCGCGGTCATTGCCTTCGCTGTACTGATTCATGCTGAACGTGTGCTGAACACCTATTGACCTACTACTACTACTACGCTTCTTAGCTACACGGGTTCAATCCTGTGCAAAGTCAATAACTAACGCGGTAAACAAGTGCGACCCTATTCTTCTGGGAAACCTACTCGGCAACTATAGATCCTGAATACGGGTGTAAACATTTAAAGTCTTTGATTCAGCTATAGCCGTATAGGGCTACGTACGCGGGATACACGATCTTTGTTTTCTATCCTCACAAATGCATGCAGTGCACCTCCAGTCCAACGTCGGCAACGTAGAAAGAACGGAGCGCGATTACGTCACGACAGATCTCAACAACTAACAAGCACTGCGATTAGATCTCACGCGTACGATTAGCAGCGAAATGATTAAATACCGTGTGCATAATGTTATTGTGAAGAAAGAGGACAGTACTGAGTACTAATCAATTCTAAGGTAAAGTGCCGAGAGGACAATTAATAAAGTTAATCAGACTTACAGATGAAGACAAACGCTTTCTCAAGTCTATATATATGGTAACGGTTCGAGTTTCGATTCCAGTGGGTGATCGAACGCATAATTTCGTTCATTTCAATTTTTAATAAATAATGGGCCTATTAATACTATTTCTTTTCCAAATGCGTTGAATGACAGATTCGATGTCGTGCTCGAGAATCCCTGCATAATCCCCTTAGAGATCAGTTAAAACAGGCCGCAGACGATTAATCAGAACTCACCCGACAGCCGGCTAAGCGTTCAGCAGCCGTATACGTCCGAGAGAAGTCGCGCTGTTGTGCGACTGCTACAGTTGTATACAAACAAGTGTGTGACTGTGTGAGTGGTAACCGGTCGAAAGCGCTTCAGAGTAGCTCGTCATTGCGCATGCGCCCAGGTACTCTCTGACCACATGTAGTGAATCGTCTGCTTGACCTCCGCGCCTCGTACACACTAACACAAGGAAAAAAAAATCGATAGCCCAGCCGGTAATAATTTGTGTTAACTAAATTAATTTTTTTCCTGCTTGAAGTTCTAAAGCATAGGTGGTTCAGTCAACATTACACAACCCTGTACTTAGCAAGGGGTCAAGCATTTTGAACACAGAGATAGTATTGACTAGTCTCAGCCACGTTGAATGGGGATCAAGTGCACCTCTTCACCCCAATCCTAAGTTGAAAACTTCGAATCGTTTGCATGCTGGAGGTGTAGGAATGCTCTCTGGCAACTTATGTCTGAAAGAATATGGAAGTACATGAACACAACAAGAAGGGCAAAGCCCATACGACTCACATGCTTGACCTTGACCTTTATGTGACCTTGACCTTCAGGTGACCTTCAAGGTCAAGGTCAAACAACTAAACCTACCAATGACATCATACACTAAGAAATGCTTTACACATTTTTCCTACCAAAATACATGTGACCTTGACCCAAGGTCAAGGTCATCCAAGGTCATGCAACACAAAGCTGTTAATTCAAGACATAGGAAGCACAATGGTGCTTATTGGCACTTTCTACCATGAGATATAGTCACTTTTAGTGGTTCACTATCCCATTTTGGTCACATTTCATAAGGGTCAAAGTGACCTTGACCTTGATGATATGTGACCAAATGTGTCTCATGATGAAAGTATAACATGTGCCCCACATAATTATTAAGTTTGAAACAGTTATCTTCCATAGTTCAGGGTCAAGGTCACTTCAAAATATGTATACAATCCAACTTTGAAGAGCTCCTGTAACCTTGACCTTGAAGCAAGGTCAACCAAACTGGTATCAAAAGATAGGGCTTGCTTTGACCTATATACCACTTGTAGCTAAGGTCGCCATTCTCAATAACGTGGGAGAAAATTGGGAAAATGTGAAAAATGACTGTTTTTGAGACCACATTTATGGCTTCTGTGACCTTGACCTTGAAGCAAGGTCAAGTCACTATGTATGTTTTTTGAGGCCTTGTCATCATACACCATCATGCCACATTTGGTGTTGATAGACTTAATAGTCTCCGAGAAAAATCCAACGTTTAAGTTTTTTACGCCCGGACGCCCGGACGGACGGACGGACGGACGGACGGACGGACGACACGGCTCAGTACATAGACTCACTTTTGCTTCGCATGTGAGTCAAAAATGACGTTGGTGAATGTTGACTTGTTTTTGTCATGCCATCAACCAAGATATGCAAAATGCACTTCTTAAAGACCTATGTGTCCCTTATCCTGAAAGCACATGAACTAGATAGCTTCTTACACAGCACAAAAAAGGTTTTTTGTTAATAATCGCTTGTTTGCATGGCTAAAAACTAATACAAATCGACAGTGCAAAATTTGGATAATAGTCTTCAATGGGCCCTTTAAAAACTGTTTCTACCTATCATTGCCAGCAGCAGTTTTTGCTATAGAATCCCATTATCCAAAAGTTTATTTCGGATTGTGGGGTTAAGTCAAGAGGAAAGAAACTGAAATGAAATTCATTTCACTTCTTTGGGCAACGTATATTTACATTCATCAAATGTGTCTTCAATAACTATAGCACTGAACACCACCACTACCAAAATTTATTGCTTAGTGTTACTGGCATTAGCCTGTTCCACATTTGCTTTCCAGACCATGTGGTTTTGTTTATGAAGTTTGGTGTAGGCCAACTTCCATTTTGGATTAAAAGGATTTCATTGCATTGTAAATGTAATTATGTGATCTTGATAAGTTGATTTGCATTGAATTGTCAGCATGTGTTAGCATTACCCATTGTCATTAAGGATGCAACACCAATCACTTGGTTTTAATAATTACCATACAGTTGAGGTCTGCAGTTTTGCTACTTTCTCTGCCCAATGAAAACCATTTGCTGCACAAATTGTACGGATTATGACAGAAAGCTTAAAGCAGCAGCCTTTCATTTTTATGTAGCACGAACTGAGGCAGTTCATCAAAAGATTTAAGGTCTTAGAGGCTAACTTCTACATATTTATCAAAATATTATAAATATTGACACGTGGTCTTTGCTTCAACCAGATCTTGACAGCAGTCAAGAGCTTCACTTTTGATGCTTACTGGATGCATAGGAAAGCATTTTGTATTTGACACAACACACGGACATATGGTTCTTCTATGGGGGTCTTTGTGCCAACAACTTCCCTTATTTCTAAGCCATACACGGATTTGTGCATTTGTTGTTTCATGTAATCAGGCTATTGCAGCTGTTAGGGTGCACAATGAATGTCACTCACAGCATGGCAATGTTCATTTCAGAGAGTGACATCATGCCTGACCAGACAGGTTCAATAGTAAATGCTGACTGCCGACATGTAGAGAAGATAGCTGGATATTGATGGAGATTTTTGTTCGGTGCTGCACCAGTCCCACCAAGTCAAAATGGCATTCCGATGTTGGTAGCAAGAGGTAATGTTGTCATTTCTGTTCAGCACATTATTTTTAGAATGATGTGACATTTAATATCCAGCATCAAAATGTCAGCATTACTGGCTAGAAATGGCTTCTGAATGATTTCATTAAAGGCATCGTCATCAAGGCTGTAGAGCCACTGCCACGTGAAAAACAGGTCACTCCCCCTTCAGAACAAAAAATTGGGAATTCCATCTTTGATGAGGCAACTTGCCATCAACACTTTCTGTATTATTGTTGTCCCTGAAATTTGGATCAAATAGTTTTTAAAATATACCATATATAAAAACTACCTTGCCATCAACACTTTCTGTATTATTGTTGTCCCTGAAATTTGGATCAAATAGTTTTTAAAATATACCATATATAAAAACTACCTTGCCATCAACACTTTCTGTATTATTGGTGTCCCTGAAATTTGGATCAAATAGTTTTTAAAATATACCATATATAAAAACTACCTTGCCATCAACACTTTCTGTATTATTGTTGTCCCTGAAATTTGGATCAAATAGTTTTTAAAATATACCATATATAAAAACTACCTTGCCATCAACACTTTCTGTATTATTGTTGTCCCTGAAATTTGGATCAAATAGTTTTTAAAATATACCATATATAAAAACTACCTTGCCATCAACACTTTCTGTATTATTGTTGTCCCTGAAATTTGGATCAAATAGTTTTTAAAATATACCATATATAAAAACTACCTTGCCATCAACACTTTCTGTATTATTGTTGTCCCTGAAATTTGGATCAAATAGTTTTTAAAATATACCATATATAAAAACTACCTTGCCATCAACACTTTCTGTATTATTGTTGTCCCTGAAATTTGGATCAAATAGTTTTTAAAATATACCATATATAAAAACTACCTTGCCATCAACACTTTCTGTATTATTGTTGTCCCTGAAATTTGGATCAAATAGTTTTTAAAATATACCATATATAAAAACTACCTTGCCATCAACACTTTCTGTATTATTGTTGTCCCTGAAATTTGGATCAAGTAGTTTTTAAAATATACCATATATAAAAACTACCTTGCCATCAACACTTTCTGTATTATTGTTGTCCCTGAAATTTGGATCAAATAGTTTTTAAAATATACCATATATAAAAACTACCTTGCCATCAACACTTTCTGTATTATTGTTGTCCCTGACATTTGGATCAAATAGTTTTTAAATATACCATATATAAAAACTACCTTGCCATCAACACTTTCTGTATTATTGTTGTCCCTGAAATTTGGATCAAATAGTTTTTAAAATATACCATATATAAAAACTACCTTGCCATCAACACTTTCTGTATTATTGTTGTCCCTGAAATTTGGATCAAGTAGTTTTTAAAATATACCATATATAAAAACTACCTTGCCATCAACACTTTCTGTATTATTGTTGTCCCTGAAATTTGGATCAAATAGTTTTTAAAATATACCATATATAAAAACTACCTTGCCATCAACACTTTCTGTATTATTGTTGTCCCTGAAATTTGGATCAAGTAGTTTTTAAAATATACCATATATAAAAACTACCTTGCCATCAACACTTTCTGTATTATTGTTGTCCCTGAAATTTGGATCAAGTAGTTTTTAAAATATACCATATATAAAAACTACCTTGCCATCAACACTTTCTGTATTATTGTTGTCCCTGAAATTTGGATCAAATAGTTTTTAAAATATACCATATATAAAAACTACCTTGCCATCAACACTTTCTGTATTATTGTTGTCCCTGAAATTTGGATCAAGTAGTTTTTAAAATATACCATATATAAAAACTACCTTGCCATCAACACTTTCTGTATTATTGTTGTCCCTGAAATTTGGATCAAATAGTTTTTAAAATATACCATATATAAAAACTACCTTGCCATCAACACTTTCTGTATTATTGTTGTCCCTGAAATTTGGATCAAGTAGTTTTTAAAATATACCATATATAAAAACTACCTTGCCACCAACACACATGCCTACATAATAATAATTTTTGCGCATCCACTCTTTCATACAGCATCTGATCTGTAAGTAAGAACTGTGGAAATGGCGGGATTCAGATTTCCCTGCAGGTCCTTCAGCAAACACAGCACTGAGAAGAAAGCCAGTGTGCATTCTAGTTCACTAGAGACTTTGCCTGCTGGCAAAAGTCTCTAGAACAGTTCATATCACATGATGGAATTAAACCGTCCAGAATATTCATGAGGAATATCGATAAGGTTTCACGAGAGGCTTGTGGGATAGCACTCTGCTCCCTGACATACACTGTTAAAGTAGTTCTAAGACTATTTCACACTAAACTCTTAAATTACACTTGTTGAGGCAATAAACAAGCACTTATTCAATAAAATAAAATGTTTGTGTTGAAATGGAAACAAGTTTTGACATCTGAATGATTTCTGTAAAAAGTGGAAAAAATAGTATCCAGGACAAGCTATTTTTGGCACAATGCTGTAATGCGAATTGTCAAGTCTATTATGTATTCATCTCAAACTGCGCCAGAGTCACTAATTGATTCTGGTTCACAGAATGAGTGTGTAGCTCTTGAAAGGAATTGTCAACTTTTTTTCAGGTTCTCCGTGATCAGTCCCACGGCTTTCTATGCTTCATACACTACAGCCTGTGAAAAAATAAAACAAAGATGACATACAGTATGTGAGATTCATCAATACTTTTATTTCAACAAATATAATATTCCATCACTTGTGGACAGCAGTGTGACATAGAGGAATGAAGAGTGAAATCAATTTCCTGCAAGTCAAAATCTCAGGAGTAATTCACACCTATGAGTATATCTCAGTACTGAATACGTTCCTACAACACGATCAATAAATCATTCCATGCACATGTATGTGCTGGGGAAAAACTCATTTGATATGAAATAATCATAACACGATTGACAAAATTATTTTATCTTCAAAATATCTTTTAAGTAATATACTAGAAATCCCAAATAAAAATGTTTGATATTCAAGATTTAGAAAGCCGATTATTTTGAATGAATACTTTTAGGGAGATGTTTGTCCATATATGGAGGACCAGTTTTTACTAGATAACAGCCTGACACTACCACCAATGAGGGAAGGACAGATCTATGGTGACTCACTTTGCCCATACATCCAGTAGGACAGTAGAGGCCAACCTTTACAGCCTGATCCTCTGTATAAGCATCAATGATATTGCACTCTTACACAGGTACAAGCCATCATTTGGTCTCATAAGTAACCAACCCACTCTCAATTTAGAGAATGCCTCCTTCAGAGTCAGAACACACACATGACAACCAAGCATATATATATATATATATGATGCAAGACAGAGCTTTTCTTCAACTATGCCTAGTGTATACTTGAATGAGGAAGAGAAGGAAAGAAATTAGCAGCATCTGGGCTTCTTAATGACAGATCTGTATCCATCATCACATCTGCCAAAAAGGTTAATTTTTTCAGTCAGTTAGTTAGTGCATTTCTTCATTAGTTATTCTGCATAATAACTTTTAAAAGTTCAGAACACATTCTGATGAAATTTGGTGCAAGATCAGGGTTTCACCCATGGAACAATTGATCAAATTTTTTAGGTTATCTGTTATCCATGAACTGAAATTTATCCCCCTAGGCTGCGGCCCCCACACATTCCATAGCCTATTTTTAGCCTCACATGAGATCCTGACCACAGTGCGAGAGGACGAGCGAGCACGCCTGAATATCATCTGCTATGCTTGCGATGTTCAGCTGTGGTACCTCCACCACTGTGGCTGCCTTGGCGGAGGTGTGCACTGTCAGAGCGCCCTCTAGTCTTCCCATGAGACGACAACAAATAAAGACCACGCTCGTCCCGTTTAGACACCACTATTATAGATCTAAGTCCATCGTAATGTGAGTAGTTCTTGCCTCCACCATGAGAAATAGATTTATCAATCCACTTTACAAAGTAAACAGACTTCATCCAAAACCATAAATGCAACAGTTGTTCTATTCCTTGTTCATGACTTGCTTAATCAAGACATGTCGACTAAATACTCTTCATGAGTATCTTTGCAAGCCAGAAAATCACAGACTGAGAAGTACTGCATGCTCACATGCAGATGGCACACTTGTTTCATTCCCATCAAGGAAACAATGTAAATGCCGCAATGGCAAATGTAACATGTGCATGAGGTGATCATAGCTAAATCAAATATCCTTCTCTATGTTCTACCACATATTCAGGTTGAGTGTAAGTCTTCAGTATACTGTAGTCGTGACAAAAGAAAGCAAGAGGATTACAAATTCTGTTCGCCGAGAGGCATCAATGCTTAATTGGTAATATGGCTGAATCTATATATACAATCAAACAAGCAATTTTTATTTTATTTTTTAAGGGGAGGAAAATCTTGGGAGTCAGTGTAATTTCCATTTCCGGCACACAGCTGATTATGCTGGTTTAGCATACTGGAAGTCAGAACAAGTTCAATTTGCATTGATTTTCATCAACTTTACAGCACTAATGTTCGCTGCATCTTGCATTGTGCTGCTTCATGGTTAGAACTAAAATGTTGGAGAAACAAATATGGGACTGGAATAAATAATTCCCTGAGTTACAGGCATAGCCACTGGACACCGGAATTTAAATCATCGGGACAGTATTCTGTAAAATGCATTTAAAGGGGCCTGACAGAGCAGAGCCACAAATGCATCAGCACCAAATGTAGCACTGCATTCAATAACTGGGCAAGGAGTTGCAATGATAAGCAGTTGTCAACCTTCCATGCCGCTCACTGGCCCGGACCCCGACTGATCCTCTTCATCACCTCCATCAAATGTTCACTGAATTTCATGGCATATTCATTAAACTTCATTTTTCACCAAACTTCATTTATTTTTCACTGAACTTCATGGAATATTTATTAAACTTCATTTTTCACTGAACTTTATGGACTTTTCATTGAACTTTATTTTTTATCGAACTTCATTTATTTTTCATAAATTTCTAGGAATTTTCATTAAACTTTATTTTTCACTAAACTTTATTTATTTTTCATTGAACTTCATTACATTTTCATCAAACTTCATTAAATTTTTTATGGAACCTCACAGAACTTTCATTGAACTTAAAATGTGTTTTTGTTAAGCTTCATTGAAAGTTTATCAACTCTCTAGAGAGTTAGAGGCAGTTGTCCAGGGGGAGACAACCTCCTAGAAGTAATGTTTCTGCTGCTCCCACAGCTCCTGGATGATGTTGTCGATGTCAGGGGAGAAAAACCTGGCTCCGTAAGACTGCACAAGACCTGAGGAGCTGGGCTCGAAGGTCTTCATCTTCACCTTGTCCTCTGGAACAAGAGGAAAACTTTCCGAGTCAGGTTCAGGTGACCCCAGTAAGGGATTGATAAAGCTCATGAATATTCAGGGGTACAGCATAAAGCTGTTTGAGCCCCAGCTCTGAGTGATGGGTTGCAATGTAAACCTTGACTCTGAATCAAGGAGCATAGCCACTTTAACACATAAGTATCAATGACTATGCAATGTAAACCTTGACTCTGAATCAAGGAGCACAGCCACTTTAACACATAAGTATCAATGACTATGCAATGTAAACCTTGACTCTGAATCAAGGAGCACAGCCACTTTAACACATAAGTATCAATGACTATGCAATGTAAACCTTGACTCTGAATCAAGGAGCACAGCCACTTTAACACATAAGTATCAATGACTATGCAATGTAAACCTTGACTCTGAATCAAGGAGCACAGCCACTTTAACACATAAGTATCAATGACTATGCAATGTAAACCTTGACTCTGAATCAAGGAGCATAGCCACTTTAACACACAAGTATCAATAACTATGTTGCAGAACTTGATGGTAGAAAAAGTTGTGTCTTCAAATGTGACACACTAGAAGTGATGATGGCTATGAGTGGATGAGTTAATTTTTCAGTGTAAACTTAAGAACTTGTGAGGAAAAATTAAATATGGACCATGAATCCTCAAGACTGTGGTGAGACTGCCCCTCTTACCTTCGATGTATGTGTGGTGCTGCACGAACATCTTGCGTGGCACCAGTCGACTCAGCACAATCTGGCGCATCCTGAGGAAGTGAGGCTTCTCCTCCTCTGTGAAGGTGATGTACTTCTCAAACAGCCTCTTCCCTCCCTCACCATCACCGGTTGATCTGTATGCCTGAAGCAATAAAAAGGCTCCGCATGAATTCTTCCAATGAATTAATGACTGAAAACAAACCTCTAACGCTATAAAATCATCAATTTACTTTCCTTCCTGTGCATATTGTTACAGAGAATGTGGAAATACAGAAGACAATGAATTCATCATAAGGATGGTTGGATGGAGTTTTAAGACCCATCAACCTTCATAGACTCTTTAAGGCAACTGATCACGAAGAACCATGAGAGTTGATTAGAATAAAAGCAAATCAAGTCACAGGAGAATTGGTTAGAACAAAAGCAGGTAGTACTGATTTTCCTATTTGCCTCTTAGGAAACAAGTAGGAAGACACGGTGGGTCAATTCTTACCCCCAACCCACAGGGGGTTTAATGGTGAGGAAATCAGTCACCAATACAACAGATCATTATGACTAACCTGCTTTCAAAATGCATTAGCATGTAAAAGATCTGTGCAATATATGCTGATGTATAGGTAGTCTCAGAACTTCAGCATAAGAAATCATTTTTTTAATGTTTGCTGCACTACAAAAGTATGTGCACTGATCCAGGGTCTGACAAGCGTTGCCCAGGGTAACCAAATGTTCTCTTCAGGCAAGGAAAAGTCAATCTAGACCTGCCCCAACTGGCAACCAAATTTTCCTCCAATTTTATTTTGAGTCAAAGCTCACAATGGCTTGAAAACTGTCATCTCTTGCATTACCAGCAAACTTAGTGATACTGTATACATGTCCAAGACACAACTCATGAACATTTTTAGAGATACTGTTACTTATTTGACTGGTGTGATTACTATGGTGGGGCAAAACTTTTTTCAAGCCAGTGGATTCAGTTTTCCTGTAGGTGAATTTTTTCAATCTATTTGACCAAACAGGCAACTGAATTTGAGAAGTTGTGTTGGACCCTGTGATCATGAATGCATTTTAAAATTGAGAAAAGTACGAGTAAAAAGAAAGCTATTTGTATGCAGTGATGACAGATGAAATAGACATTTCATCTGTGGGTGACATACATGTAACTACAGAAGTGTAGGGCAGCATTACCTGAATCCCGCACACAAACTTGCCAATCGCTGGCCTGCCCACTGACTCCATCTTGGTCCTGTCCATGGTCAGCAGGAAGTCTGGCTTTCCATCCTCCCCCGTGACTTCCTTCACTGTCACAAAGTCCTCGCCAGTCTCCATCAGCACTCGCAGAATGGCAAAAAAGCCTGGAGCGTGCGCCTGTCCAAGACATAACTGTCAGTTTCTGCTCTCCATAGCTATGAAAACATAACTCCCTGTACTGGTCAACTTGTTTGACTTTTGTCTTGAGCACTACTTGAAGACTTTACAGCAAAAAAAAAGAGATACATATTCAGATCCTAAACTGACTCATGAACTTTTCCCAGTTTCAATTATGCATATTCTGTAAGAACATGAAAATTCCTATATTTTTCTCTTTAAGATCATGATGACAGCAACACACTGATAGTGATAGCATTGATAGTGAAAAGGCTTCATATCTTTAGAATTATGAAGTTATAGTACAAGAGCTCATTTACTGGAAAGGACGGGAGGAACCAATGAGGTGAAGTAGAAGCAGCAGAAAAGAAGGATTAGGAGGAAGAGGAGAAGGAACAGATGGACAAAAGGGGTGGGAATTGGGGGTGGGGGGAGGGGGAGAGGGGGAGGGGGGGGGAGGGGGAGGGGGGAGGGGGGAGGGGGGAGGGGGGAGGGGGAGGGGGAGGGGGGAGGGGGGAGGAGGATAAGAGGAAACTGGCAACAGGTGGTCAGTAAGAATGAACTAGACACTAAGCTGAAAGTGCAGCAAAAGAGGATGGTAAAGAGAAAGGCATGACATTTTGACAGACATACTTGTCCCCACTTTCCGGTCTGTGGCGAGTAGTGCTGCAGAGCCAGCACGCCAAAGCGAACGGCTGCCAGCCACAATGCATAGATCGCATCATCTGCATCCTGCCCCTTGTGTCCGAACACACTGCACAATACAGTGATCCAGCGTTAGTCACCATTACAATTTGATCATAAGCTTTCTCTCCAGTATATTGAAGGAATCAATGTCTTAATCTTTCAGAGCAAATATTCTGCTTCAGGCAGCCAGTCATCCACCCAACAAGCCAGTCAGCTAGTCATCATCTGACACCAGGAAAACATAAAGACTGACTTCATATCTGTGTGATGTGGTATACATGCAGCATAAACACATCAGCACTTGCATGCTCATGTGGACTTGGATTCAATCGCAAACGCGAAAGGGAGTCATATCATTTGTACTTGTGACTTGTTGAAACAGTGTATATATATCATTTATCATTATGTATTTTAGAGATTATGAGCTGTAATTGTACCAATGAATTTCCACATCTGGAGAGTAAAGATTGTCTGACTGTCTGTCTGTCTGTCTGTCTGTCAAACATTTTCAACATCATTCATCACAGTCAGTACCACATAGTAGTAGTAGTAGTAGTAGTAGTAGTTGAGAGGCTAGATATAGGCCGTGAAGCCTTTTGAACGCCCCATCGCAATGTGTTCTTCTTCTTCTTCTTAGGTAGCCAACACCAACATACTGGTGAAACTGCTACACTTTTTTGCATGCTGGGTATTTTATCTGTGGCCGGCACTCACCCGTCGAGGACATGAGTGTCAGGATCTTTATAGTGCGCGATTTTTGATGTTTTTGTGAATGCGTATCACACACTAGGCCTCGGTTTATGAAGGTCTCAAACTACTTTGCCTCCAGAACAGAACCCAAGTTTCTGTGTACCTAAAGGTGGTTTTCCCAGGCATAGAGTCTTGTCAGGAAGTTTGCGCAATGAAGCTTTCCACTCTCCTCCTAGATGGCAGTGTGTCACTCAGTCACACAATAACAATACACAATTCAGGAATATTTCACGTCAGAAATTCAAACAACCATGATCAAATTCTCCAATCTTGCATCCTCAATCATCATTACATTACTACAAATTACACATGTTGGCAACTGTCATTTGAAAATGACCCTCCATGCAAGGATGAGGTTCACATCTTGGTTATCACAGTATGAATTAACATTATGATATAAACAGTGGTTTGCTTCAATTTAATAATCAATGGGAAAGTGGGTTTCCCCCCCACCCACCCACCCTACTCCTCAGAAGAGTGCATTTGAAGTGCTTCACTGCTAAACATGCTTACTTCAGAACAATTGGTGAGAAACAGAGGTAGAGGGCCACACTGTTGGCACGACATTCTTCAAGTCCTGCTGCAAGAGCTCCAAACTTGTTCTCGTACGTTTCACCATTCTCATACCAGCTGGTGATCTGTACACACAAAGCAGTCAACTGACAGTGAACACATTTACACATATCTTCACAAGACTGTCAAATTTTCAAGCAGACATTTATTCATTTGCTGCTGAATAGGGTTATGAAGCCCTGGCAGATTCTTGCACTGGTAAAGAGAATACAGGAAGAGAACTTCAGCACTGCCCCCCAGATACAGGATGCACTGGTGGTAGCATTCTTGTCAACTTTACTTTTAGACAAAGCTTTCATCATAAATCACATTCATAGTAGTTTACGGAGATGATGCGATACTTATCAAAATAGTGCACAGAACTTTGAGAAAAACGACAAGCTGTTTACATCTTTCTCAAAAACTGATATTTCAAAATATTATTAGACACAATATATATATATATACAGCTCCTCTAATCTACTCACCTTTTCACCCGACACTGGGTGGATGACTTTGTCTATGTTAAAATTGAAATCACCTTTGTCATCCTAAAGGAAAGAAAATTCATCAGTCAGGTAATGAGGATTAGCAGTGGGCACAGGGTGAAAACATCCACAATTCACAAGAAATTCTAATTACTACCTCTCAACCTTTTAAACAAATATGTAAAATGCTGATGTGAGGAACAAATGCTATCTAGTACAAAATATTAGGAACTGTCTTGCAGAGTATCTTAAATGTATGTGAATCTGATTAATTATTCTACCTTTTCCTGATAAATGTTGTATTTGTGTCCCTTAGCTTGCATCAAACTTTTCCTGATAAATGTTGAATTTGTGTCCCTTTGTTTGCATCATACCCTACGTACAGCTGTCAAAAGGGAATCTGCACAGTTCGAATATTTAACAAGATAAAGAAATAAAACAAAACACAATTCAAACTGACACTAGAGAAATGTGGGTGCAAGAGGCACTCATTCCACGCACCCTGATGAAGAACTTTCCGCTGCCATGGCCAAGCAGTTCATGAAGGCCTACCAGGAGGTGGCTGGTCTCCCTCTCCCACTTCACCAGATGTCCCTGAAACCACACAAACAGAACCTTCTCAACATCCAGGAGTTTGAAGTGTGTTGCTGTCAAAACAGGCTGTGTGTGTGCTTGACCTTTGGATTTGCTACTTTACCACTGGATCATGACAGTGCACCAGAGCAGTACATCACCTGCCTACTACTGTGCAACTTACAGTGAATGAAAGAACAAAAAAAGAACAACAACAAACAAATGAGCAAAACCACAAACCAATGTTTCCAACATCCACAATTATTGCCAACATGCACATTCAAGCACTAGCAGATCTCAACTCAGATGGTATTATCAAAGTCATGTGACCAGAAATGCTAAGGAGCCTCCTTCACTTTCATGTCAGTGACCTGATTGCGCATGGTGCTCCACTCAAACCTTGAGCTACCATGACTGCATTTGGCACTGGCACATCACAGGCATTTTGTATTTCCTGACAAAATGTACTGCTTACAAAGTGTCTTTATTAACAGGTCTGTTCTTCCAACCATCAAACCAAGAATAGGCTTACATACTTACCCTGTCTCCTGGAGCCAAGAAGGTCATAGCCCTCCTTCGAGTTGGAATGAAGTAGTTCTCAAAATAGAGGTTCTTGAATCCCTCATTCTGGCGGATATCATCATCTGAAAATATTACACAAGATAATGATTTACGCCTCAAGCCATATATAGGTGAGGTATCCAATCTTAAAAACTTATGAGAAAATTCAGAAAATGTGAAAAATTTCAGTTTTTATACAACATTTATGGCCCCTGTGACCTTGACCTTGAAGCAAGGTCAAATCACTATGTATGTTTTTTGAGGCCTTGTCATCATACACCATCATGCCACATTTGGTATTGATAGACTTAATAGTCTCTGAGAAAAATCCAACGTTAAAGTTTTTGGACGCCCGGACGGACGAAACAGGTGAGTACATAGACTCACTTTTGCTTCGCATGTGAGTCAAAAAGTGTATAGTTTGTGTACCTTGTGCAAGGGTGTCCCGAGTGTATTCAACATCAGTACCTGCATCCTACATTAGAATGTTTTGTACAAATAAGTGCCATGAGATCAACATCATTATGTTCAACCAGAATTCTGACTGAATCAAAAAGCATTAGCAAAAAACATTAGCAAAAAGCATTAGCAAAGAGCTCATGATTGAAACTAGTAACAGAAGATGAGAAAGGGAACAGTAAATATTGATTTTCTATTTCTTTGTTCTACAAGAATTCCTGGCAGAAGAAATATGCCACCGGACAAAAGGTCAGACAGAGACAGCAGCTCACAGTTGGGGACGTTGATGGCACCGTAGACGCTGCTGCCGGCATAGGCCAGGACCTGCAGGGAGGTGAAGTCCGGGGCCAGGAAGCGGTCCTTCTCAAACTCCCCAGGCCACGGCATCTGCTTCAGCAGCTCCTCTGAGGCCTGCACCAGCCTGGCAAACTTGTCGCTCGTCTCCTTCTTCTTCACCCCTACAAATGCTGAAATGGAGGGCATGGGCTGTGACAGACTCATTCGCTGGACAGAGACTATGTGCATGTACAAGTAAGCTACATCATCCCACAGGAGCTATCAATCCATTCCAAAGGATGAAGACGTGTGGTTGAGAATTAACCTCATCCCTTTACAGGTTTGGTGTCATGGTTAGTAATCTCCAGGTTATTTGATTCGAAGGTAATCTTGAACACGATCACTTGAATACATGATTCACTTGATAAAAACCACAATAGCACTCAGGAAAGAGTTTTGAGTGATATCAGATATAAAGTTCACCTTTTGAAATTGGGTCAAGTAATGTCTGTCAATGGTATTCCTGTACTATTTGAAATGACATCATTGATCTCAAATTTTGGAGACAAAGAGCCCAAACAAGGCAGCTTGAGGTTTCATTGACTGCAGAAGAAAACTGGCAACTTTACATAATTCAAATGCAGAACAGATGTGCATGCTCACACTTTATTTTAAAAAAGAAACAGGAGTGGTATCTTAGTGTCCTTAAATTATGGTGAACCATGACACTAAACCTTTAAAATAAAACTTTAAAGATGAAGTTGTTAATCATTTAACCTTCCAGCTGCATTTCTTACTAATCAAAATCATTGGTGATTAAACAAATGTATAGGCGAGTTGAATAATCTACCACTTGGACATTTTTTTTTAAAGAACGTTAAAATTCAACAACTGTAAATGTCAGAGAAGGCCATCATGGATAGTTTGGCATTCTTGGGACAGGCGTTTGCAAGCAGGGAATTTTTTTTAAATTTTTTTTTTAAACTTTTATTTACAGAAAGAAAGAAACAGAGGGGTGGGTGGGGGATGGAGGCATACACAGTGGTTCTCATCAACATCAATCATCAGCATCAATATTCAGCATCACTCATCAGCATCAATCAACAATCATCTAAATAAAAAGAACAGCAAAGGATGAAGTCTACTGAGTAGTCAAGGGTGTTTGGGAATGGGTGGGTTTATATATATATATATATATTTTTAAATAGAGGGGGTTTATCTCCTTCTAGCCGAAAAAAGAACGAAAGAGAAGGAGATGTATTATAAGTTGTTAAGAGAGAAAGAGTGAGAGAGAGAGAGAGAGAGAGAGAGAGAGAGAGAGAGAGAGAGAGAGAGAGGGGGGGGGGAGGGGCGTATATGAAGGGTATGCAAAATAAGAAAAGTAAGGGCATCTGATGGTGAAGAAGGAATGTTAGGAATGCTGATCGAGTTGGAATGATGGGGATTTCACAGCGACGAATTGTGTCGAGTGGCATTTCCAGTACAAGTCAATGTACTGTAATGTACAGTATATTAATTCATTATATAAAATTGTTCCATTTGGTCTTAAAATGTTCAAGGGTCTGGCCGATTTTTGCGCTATATTTTTCTATTTGAATCACCTCTATTATGTATCTGCTCAAATCTTGGATATTTGGTTTTTCCTCCTTCTGCTTACAATAATAAATATGTTTTCTAGTTAGGGTCAATATGTGATTTACTGCTTTACTTCCCTGCAAAGCTCGAAATAATTTTTCGGAAGTGGTGAATTTGACAACATGATCTAGTTTCTGAGATATAAACAATTCAATATTATCCTAGAGAATATTGGTAAATGGACAATGGAGAAAAACATGTTCTAATGTCTCTCGTACGTTTCTACACATGCTGCACCTGTCGTCGTTTGACAGTCGTCTTGCTTTTAGAAATACATTAGTAGGCAGGATTCTGTGTAAAGCTTGAACTGAAATGATCTTGTCCGTGTGTCTGGGTTGGCCCATTTATTTATTGTGTGATACTTCTTCCATGGAAGGTTGTAGTCGGTCAGGTTTCTTTACCATTTTTCATGTCCTGCAGGTAAAGAGTTATGTTTTGTGAGATTGTCATATAAAAAAGTAATGCCTCTCTTTGCTTTGGTTTCCAATATTTCCTTAATTGGAGGAGATCTGGGAATATCTAGCATAGATTGATTACAGTTACGTGTTAGGATATCTTTCAATCTCCCCGGGATATTATGCACTATTCTGTTGTATAATAAAAATTGTCATTAATCTGGTATTGTGACCTCATTTCAGAAAATAATTTTGGTTGACCTTTCACATTGACGATATCTCTGACTGAATTTATGCCAGCGTTGTACCACTCAAGGTTGAACAAGTACTTATCCTTCAGGAAAGGATTGTTCCACAAAGATTAAGAGAGGACCTGTTCTACCGTTGATGGTTGATCCAATTTGGTTAATATCTCATTCCAATGGCTGAAAACTTCTTTCCAAAATGCAAGCAGGGAAATGCCACGTCCAAACCCAATGAAGGCAAAGTACAGTCCCACATTCTCACAAGTTAAAATTTAAATGGTGGATCTTCTTGAAGGTTGTACAAATGACTAAAACTAAAAGTAACTTCTTAACTCTGTAGGATGTCATCAAGATTCAAATTTGACATCAGGAAAAAGGGCTTCAAAACTTATAAACCTCAAGCCCATATCTAACATTGAAAATATTTACTTATGTCCTGACTGGCTCTAGACAGCTGATAAATTTCAATTTAAAAGTATTATTTAATTCTTAAAATGTCTATTTTTCAATTTCAACAGAAGATAATTTGCCTCACCTTCCCATTCACCCCGAATCCCAGAAGGATCCCGGTACGATTCCAAAAATGCCATGTACCTGTAACGATACAAAATGTCTGACATGATTTCAGAAAAGAAGGAGAAGGAGAAGAAGAAGAGAAGAAGAAAAGAGAGAAGGAGGAGGAGGAGGAGGAGGAGGAGGAGGAGGAGGAGGAGGAGGAGGAGGAGGAGGAGGAGGAGGAGGAGGAGGAGGAGGAGGAGGAGGAGGAGGAGGAGGAGGAGGAGGAGGAGGAGGAGGAGGAGGAGGAGGCAGAGACGACTGATGGATGGATGGATGAATGGATTGATTGATGGATGGATGATGATGATGAAAAATAAGCACCAAAGTACTATTAAACCATGGAATCATAATTCCTGGATGTTTTGTTTGTGTATGTGTGATTACTCAGTTCAGTTTGCCAATGTCTCACAAAGACAACAACATGGAGGTTGCAACGCATTAACGCATTTAGTTACAACAACAACTTTTCATCAGAGGAGTTTCCTTACGTCTGGACACATGAAATCAGACTTTACAGATCCCCTCTTTCTTATCCCATAGTTTTCCATTTATTAACAGCTAGGGAGATGATGCGGACGTGACATAAATTTTATGTATGAGCTCACGTTTCCACTGTGGGCGACTTGTTGTGGATCCAGTGCCTGCAGGCATTGATGTGGGCAGGGAGGGACCCCGTCTCAAAGCTCTGGATGTACTCCTCTATCATGGCATCCTCCTTCTCATTGGAGGTGTATTTCTGATGGAGGAAAAGCAGTTTCATCAACCAAACTTTTGACAATGAGACTATTATGGAGAGAGAAAAGAGGGGAGGGGGGTTTAGAGAACAGTAAGACAGAGGAGAGGAGAGGCAAAGGAGAGGCAAAGGAGAGGCAAAGGAGAGGCAAAGGAGAGGCAAAGGAGAGGCAAAGGAGAGGCAAAGGAGAGGCAAAGGAGAGGCAAAGGAGAGGCAAAGGAGAGGCAAAGGAGAGGCAAAGGAGAGGCAAAGGAGAGGCAAAGGGAGAGGCAAAGGAGAGGCAAAGAGGAGGGGAGGGGAGTGGAGGGGAGTGGAGTGGAGAGTGGAGGGGAGGGGAGGGGAGGGGAGGGGAGTGGAGGGGAGGGGAGGGGAGGGGAGGGGGGTTTAGAGAACAGTAAGACAGAGAGAGCAAAGGAGAGGCAAAGGAGAGGCAAAGGAGAGGCAAAGGAGAGGCAAAGGAGAGGCAAAGGAGAGGCAAAGGAGAGGCAAAGGAGAGGCAAAGAGGAGGGGAGGGGAGTGGAGTGGAGGGGAGGGGAGGGGAGGGGAGGGGAGGGGAGGGGAGGGGAGTGGAGGGGAGGGGAGGGGAGGGGAGGGGAGGGGAGGGGAGGGGAGGGGAGGGGAGGGGAGGGGAGGGGAGGGGAGGGGAGGGGAGAGCTAGGAGGGGAGGGGAGAGCTAAGAGGGGAGGGGAGAGCTAGAGGGGAGGGGAGAGCTAGGAGGGGAGGGGAGGGGAGAGCTAGGAGGGGAGGGGAGAGCTAGGAGGGGAGGGGAGAGCTAGGAGGGGAGGGGAGGGAGAGCTGGAGGGAGGGGAGAGCTAGGAGGGAGGGAGGAGAGCTAGGAGGGGAGGGAGGGAAGAGCTAGGAGGGGAGTGGAGGGAGAGGGAGTGGAGGGGAGGGGAGGGAGGGGAGGGGAGGGGAGGGGAGGGAGGGAGGAGGAGGGGAGGGGAGGAGGAGGGGAGGGGAGGGAGGAGGGAGGGGAGGGGAGGGAGGGGAGGGGAGGGGAGGGGAGGGGAGGGGAGGGAGGGGAGAGCTAGGAGGGGAGGGAGGAGCTAGGAGGGAGGAGGGAGAGCTAGGAGGGAGGGGAGAGAGGAGGGAGGGAGAGCTAGAGGGAGGGGAGAGCTAGGAGGGAGGAGGAGGAGGAGGGGAGGAGGAGGAGGAGAGCTAGGAGGGAGGGGAGGAGGAGGAGGAGGGAGAGCTAGGAGGGAAGGGAGGGGAGGAGAGTAGGAGGGAGGGGGAGAGCTAGGAGGGGAGGGGAGAGCTAGGAGGGGAGGGGAGAGCTAGGAGGGGAGGGGAGAGCTAGGAGGGGAGGGGAGAGCTAAGAGGGGAGGGGAGAGCTAGGAGGGGAGGGGAGATAGGAGAGGAGGGCTAGGAGAAGATGGCTAGGAGAGGAGGGCTAGGAGGGGAGGGCTAGGAGGAGAGGGCTAGAGAGGAGAGGAGAGGAGAGGAGAGGAGAGGAGAGGAGAGGAGAGAGGAGAGGAGAGGAGAGGAGAGGAGAGGAGAGGAGAGGAGAAAAACAAGAGAAAGCAAGAAAGAATGAGATGTTAAAATGAAGAAACAAGAAGGGCAAAGCCCATACGACTCACATGCTTGACCTGGACCTTTATATGACCTTGACCTTCAGGTGACCTTCAAGGTCAAGGTCAAACAACTAAACCTACCAATGACATCATACACTAAGAAATGCTTTACACATTTTTCCTACCAAAATACATGTGACCTTGACCCAAGGTCAAGGTCATCCAAGGTCATGCAACACAAAGCTGTTAATTCAAGACATAGGAAGCACAATGGTGCTTATTGGCACTTTCTACCATGAGATATGGTCACTTTTAGTGGTTCACTACCCCATTTTGGTCACATTTCATAAGGGTCAAAGTGACCTTGACCTTGATGATATGTGACCAAATGTGTCTCATGATGAAAGTATAACATGTGCCCCACATAATTATTAAGTTTGAAACAGTTATCTTCCATAGTTCAGGGTCAGGGTCACTTCAAAATATGTATACAATCCAACTTTGAAGAGCTCCTGTGACCTTGACCTTGAAGCAAGGTCAACCAAACTGGTATCAAAAGATATATAGGTCAGGTATTCAATCTCAAAAACTTCAGAGAAAATTGAGAAAATGTGAAAAATGACTGTTTTTAGACAACATTTATGGCCCCTGCGACCTTGACCTTGAAGCAAGGTTAAGTCACTATGTATGTTTTTTGAGGCCTTGTCATCATACACCATCATACCACATTTCGTATTGATAGACTTCATAGTCTCCGAGAAAAATCCAACGTTAAAGTTTTCGGACGCCCGGACGCCTGGACCGGACGCCCGGACGCCTGGACGCCCGGACGGACGAAAAGGGTGAGTACATAGACTCACTTTTGCTTCGCATGTGAGTAAAAAAGCACATGACAGTAAGGAATGAGCATTATGAATAGAGGAACCTGACAGTAAGGAATGAGCATTATGAATAGAGAAACCTGACAGTAAGGAATGAGCATTATGAAACATAGAGGATAAGATTAACCTCTGTTTTCATTTGTTCACTGTCACCAAAGCTGGCAAAACACACCTGAGCTTCCCGCAAGTACTCCACAACAAGCGCCATCAGCTTGGAGTGGTCCCCTCTCCTGATGCAGAACATCGCTGGTGGATTTCCATTGGAGCGTTTGAATTCATTGAGGCCCAGGATCTTCCCATATCCTGGGATTTCATCATCTGAAATACAATTCACAAGTACAGTAGACCTCGTTGCTCTTTCATGTCTAATGTCCACCACCACCACCACCACTCTACTCCTCAAAGCTGTCTCTTCCAGCTGCCCAGCAAAGGTGTAGCTAGCTCTCCAGATGTCCTGCTCGAGCTCATGCTTTGAAATTTAGCAACTGCATGGGGGACATCAAGCTACACTTCTCCAAAGTCCATCTGACTGCCAAATTTAGAACAATGAGTCAGTGGGTGGAACTATAAAAGGGAGCACCTGCAACTGACAGACAGCTGGGTCAGAGTTGGAATGGCGGCAAGGGGCAGTGAAAGATGGTATGGGACATTGCATCTCAATTCTTAGTACCGCAAATGAGCAAATGGTTTCATACATATATTGCACCTGCAAATCTCCTTAGTTTAGGTCACAATCAGACCAGAAAAACAACCTACTCTAGGCAGAGTGCAGATACGAAAAATAGTTGAAGAGTACATGTTTGCTAAAGACCCACTAATGCAATACCAAGTTAAGTTTACATAGCGGGATGATATCAATAAAAGGGAGAACAGCCTGAGACTGCCTACCATCGGTTCTTGCAGAGGCCAGCCACACTTCATATACCACTTTCTTTGTCTCAGGGTCCACCGTCTTGAACAGCCTGGTGTTGTAGGGGTTGATGCCCTGTAAGAAGATGATGAGTTCATCCCTCAGACAAAGAACCAGAAAGGCTGCTGGGCTTCACAGTACAGAGTTTCATGCCCAAAGCAAAGGACTCTAACTTGGACAATACTGGAACATTAAGGGACCTGCATAGCTGTCAACAGTGTTCATGCTGTCAAACAGGAATATCTATCCCCTTCATTACCTTTGCCATAGAGGTCTTGTTTTTCCGTCAGTTTGTTAGTTCATTAGTTATTCAGCAAAATGACTCCAAAAATTCACAACAGATTCTAATAAAATTTGGTGCAAAGTCCGAGTTTCCCGCAAGGAACAATCCATCAAACTTTTTACGTTATCTGTCATCTCGCTTTGGAATTACAACCCAAGAGAGAAATGTTATCACCTAGACCGTGGACCAGCACAGCACTGCAGCCACAAGCTGGTGTATGTGTTCTACACTCCGAGACTGCTAGCAGGTGTGGCGCTAAATTTAACTAGACTTGCTGCATCAGGCCTGGCTAGCAGAAAATGCTGCCTGAATTGTACAGGCCCTGGAAGGCCATCCATCTATTCAACCACTGTTAGGCATTATAAAGTAACATTCGTGAGTTGAGCAGAACAAAGTCTTAAATTATACAGGCCGCATCACAGCACACTTCCATGAACCACTAGCAGTGCTAAAATTGTCAGGGGACATGTGTAGCTGTCAACAATGTTCATACTGTCAAATAGTAATCTCCAGCCCCTTAATTGAAAAAATGTCAACTTCCAATGGTGGGATATGTTGAAGAATTTCGTACATTGAGCTTGCTAATATGTGATGACATAAATTGCATATGTGCTCTGAAATGTGGAAGCAAGCATGTAATAAAGTCACTCACTTTGGCAACCAGGAATTCTTGGGCCAAGTCAGCATCTGCAGCTGTGCAGTTCTTGGAGAAGTAGGATGTTTTACCCTGGAAAATGAAGCAGTGCTACAATTGGTAATCACTCAAAAATGAACGGGGAAAGGTAGCTTGAACATCAGAGGTCGTTTTGAAATATTTTCAGATCAGACAATCCCCAAAGAATTCTAAATTCAAACCTTCTTCATTATGTGCATTGCCCTGACCACACACTTGTTCATTTCAACAGCAAACCATGCGGTTAATATAATCTCAATAGCTTTAGCACTAAAGCATAGTTTAGGTCAAAATTAACTAAGAAGATGCAAATCCTTCACTTTCTTTTATTTACAACAATAATTTTTTTAAACAAACCTTTCCCTTCAAAGCAGGCTTCTACAGGCCTAACAGCAAGCACCAGGATAATTCAGTGATTTCATAATAGGTTAATGGCTAAATCATGACACACAAATCTAGACCATCTGCTCTGAACATTTTTGTTTCCCAATCAACACATTTACCATATCATGTGCACTGCAAACAGACACCAGCTAAATTTATACCTTGATATGAACTGGTTTGGAAGACATCTTCACTGTCTCCAAGCTTATCTTGGGTGATGACATTCATTTACAAAGTATAATGTATCTTTTTCAAGATTTCCAGTGATTCGTTAAGAACCAGACTGCAGATCTCTCCTCTTGGAAGGAATACTGCACCAGTTTCCCTGAAGGTGAGAGAAGTAGACATGCCCAGAACATCTCCACTTAATTAAGTACAAGGATTCTTTCACCTCTGGGAGACTTCTTTTTACTTTCCTGTGGTTAAATATGTGCGGCAGTCTGGGAAAAGCCAGCAGAATTTGCTGCAGACTTTCCGAGATACAGCTAACAATAGGTGTACAGGTGACCTCTGATCAAAAATGAATTCTTCTCAGAAATGTGTCCAGTGGTATCTCATCTTCCATATATATTCCAATATATTGAAGTCAAGTTTGAATACAAATTTTACTCTTTGCAGTGTTTTAAAATGCTATCCTGTTGTGAAATCTCAGAAATAATTTACTACATTTTCCATGAAGTTCTGACAATTTAATTTTTCTAATGAATCTGTATGCGCATGACAACTCATGTCAGGAAATACTGTATTTTGTGTTTCTGCATGTTTTAAATACTGCTAGAGGCTGTTAAAATGTCGGGGAAACAATAGTTTTCATTTCTGTAAGATATCCTCCATGGTAATTCTTGTGACAACAAACACAATATTTAAATTTATTTGTCTAAAAATGCCAATTTTGCAAATTCACTTCTCTAAGTTCAGTGCAGAATGGGTTCTACTTAGAATATCTTCATGAAAAAAAATGTTTTGAGCTCAGTATAATGTGTAGTATTTGATTCAATTCAAATCTCAATTTTGAAATTCACTACTTCTATTACTACTTAGTTCTATTGCTTTTTCCCAAACTCCCTCACTTGTGTTATAAACAATCACACCATTATGAAATTGACTGTTTTGATTGCAAGTATACACAAGTAAGAGAAAGTTTATTACTGAAGTTATCTTCACTGGGTGAAGCTACCTGGTAGTATTCTGCAAAAACACACAAAAGGGGAAAGGTACAGTAAAACAATTCAAAGTGTTGGCAGCAAAACATAACACCAGTGGGATGTACCAAAAGCAAGAACAGATTCCGACATTGCATAACTCACTCAGCAGCAAATTTGCCAGTGATAATTAACCTCAGTCCACCAGTCCAAACAAGGCAGTGAGAAGAGTACAAGTTGACAGCATCAAGTCAGATAAACAGACTCCCTGGCTACAAAATAGAGGTGACGAGCCGGTGTCAGATTGTCGTAGGCTAAGCTAGGGGAAAAGAAAACAGAAAAAAAGTGACAGGAGTCTGACCAATTGTATTCTCTCTCGAGAAATGACCGGTGTCAGACTGTCGTAGGCTAAGCTAGGGAAAAAGAAAACAGAAAAAAAGTGACCGGAGTCTGACCAATTGTATTCTCTCTCGAGAAATGACCGCTGTCAGACTGTCGTAGGCTACGCTAGGGAAAAAGAAAACAGAAAAAAAGTGACAGGAGTCTGACCAATTGTATTCTCTCTCGAGAAATGACCGCTGTCAGACTGTCGTAGGCTACGCTAGGGAAAAAGAAAACAGAAACAAGAAGGGCAAAGCCCATACGACTCACATGCTTGACCTTGACCTTGACATTCAGTGACCTTCAAGGTCAAGGTCAAACAACTAAACCTAGCAATGACATCATACACTAAGAAATGATTTACACATTTTTTCCTACCAAAAATACACGTGACCTTGACCCAAGGTCAAGATCATCCAATGTCATGCAACACAAAGCTCTTAATTCAAGACATAGGAAGCACAATGGTGCTTATTGGCACTTTCTACCATGAGATATGGTCACTTTTAGTGGTTCACTACCACATTTTGGTCACATTTCATAAGGGTCAAAGTGACCTTGACCTTGATGATATGTGACCAAATGTGTCTCATGATGAAAGTATAACATGTGCCCCACATAATTATTAAGTTTGAAACAGTTATCTGCCATAGTTCAGGGTCAAGGTCACTTCAAAATATGTATACAATCCAACTTTGAAGAGCTCCTGTGACCTTGACCTTGAAGCAAGGTCAACCAAACTGGTATCAATAGATAGGGCTTGCTTTGACCTATATACTACTTGTAGCTAAGGTCGCCATTCTCAATAACGTGGGAGGAAATTGGGAAAATGTGAAAAATGACTGTTTTTGAGACCACATTTATGGCTCCTGTGACCTTGACCTTGAAGCAAGGTCAAGTCACTATGTATGTTTTTTGAGGCCTTGTCATCATACACCATCATGCCACATTTGGTGTTGATAGACTTAATAGTCTCCGAGAAAAATCCAACGTTTAAGTTTTTTACGCCCGGACGGACGGACGAAAAGGCTGAGTACATAGACTCACTTTTGCTTCGCATGTGAGTCAAAAAAGTGACCAGAGTCTGACCAATTGTATTCTCTCTCGAGAAATGACCGCTGTCAGACTGTCGTAGGCTACGCTAGGGAAAAAGAAAACAGAAAAAAAGTGACAGGAGTCTGACCAATTGTATTCTCTCTCGAGAAATGACCGGTGTCAGACTGTCGTAGGCTAAGCTAGGGAAAAAGAAAACAGAAAAAAGTGACCGGAGTCTGACCAATTGTCTTGAGAGAGAATACAATTGGTCAGACTTTGGTCACTTTTTTCTGTTTTCTTTATCCTTGGCTACAAAATGGTTGCAAGGAACAAAATTTTCACCAACGCCACTAAAGCAATATTGGGGTATTGATATGCACATATACTAGCAACCAATTTTTGTAGGGATGAACTGGTAATATACCATGTGGTGCATCATTCAAACCTATACAAATCCCTATATGAATTTTTTTAACCCACATGAAGATCTCTGTGGAGGAATGCATTTCATTTATTCTGCTTTCATTTTCACATGGTTAAGTTAGGACCAAAGCCTCACATTCGGGGGAAGACCTAGTTCTTTCTCATGTCCATCCAGGGAGAACATTTCATCCAGCACTGACTTCAGTAGGCCCTCCATCACCTCAGGTTCTGCTGCTGCTGCAGCACTTTTCTTCACCAGCTCTGCAAACTTCTCCTGCAGACAAACCAAAATCAGTCAACTAGTGAGCGCTCTGAGAGTGCAAACCTCCACCAAGGCCTGTATAATTCAGGCAGGATGTTCTCCTAGCCAGGCTTGATGCTATGAAGTTTACATCATTTTAGCACCTGCTAACAGTCTCTTGAGTGTGGGATGCATACATCAGCATAATCAATGGTTTGATGTCATCAACTTCATGATGTGCAAGATAAAATATCTATTAATGGTTCCAAATCTAAAATTAGATAACATGTAATGACCAAAAGTTAATGGACTGTTCCTTGGGTGAAACCCTTATCTTCCACCAAATTTAATCATAAACTGTTTTGAACTTTTCAAATTATATTGGCGAATAAAGCAAGCACCAACCAACCAACTAAATGAAAAACAGTCTCCTTGGTAGAGGTGATTATTACCTTTCACTGCAAAATGGTAGTAGTGTCATTCTGAATGATGCCAATGTAATTTCTTTTACTAACATTACTTCATGGATCTCCTATCAATTTCTAATCAGGATACAGCAAATAATGGTGATGAGACAGGCAGGTAGGATTGTCCAATCCAAATAGCTGTCATCATCATCATCACACCTGTAGACATTTTCTCTAGAATGAGCTTTCATACATGTACATAGGGTGCCCCTCTTTGAATGCTAGGCTGCAAGTATTAATTAAGCTTGCAGCACCATTCCCAAAATTAATTTAAAAAATTCTGACCAGTTGTTCCCATAATGCTCCCATGGAGAGAATTGATGCACTTCAGACAATGCATCTCAAACATCACAATACTTGCATAATTAATATAAAGCTGTCAAACAAACTAAAATATTTTGTAAATCCATCCCTTCCAACATAACTTGGGCATGACTTGGAAATCTGCACATGCTGTCAGAGAGCATGTATTGCAAGATTTCAGCTGCTTTTGCCACTGTTAATGAGACTCACAGGCCTCTTAACAAGGACGAGCTGTTTGCCAAATTCTGCATCGAGTGAAAATACAGGAATTGTGTATATATATATATATACTAGCCGCTTCGCGCCTAGGCACTGTGCAAAGCGCCAAAGCCACATACAAAGCCAAATTCTTCAGCCGCCATTTAGTTTTTCTCATCACGTAACCATGATAACCAAAAAAAATCGTTCACAGATCTTCATCATTTGACTTTACCTACCCGCACACCAAATTTCGGTCAAATCTTTGAGTTTTCGGCGGCCATCTTGTTTGTGCCCACTTCCGGTTACCATGGCAACACCATTTTTTAATCCCACCATGACCTGACCCCGGCCCACACCTAACCCCATACCAAGTTTTAAGTCGATGGGAACTCCTGTGTCTCACGCGGCTTCGCCGCCTTCGACACAGTCGTCCAAATTCTTCAGGCGCCATCTTGTTTTTCTCGTCACGTAACCATGGTAACCAAAAAATTTGTTCACAGATCTTCATCATCTGACTTTACCTACCCACACACCAAATTTCAGTCAAATCGGAGCACTTTGAGTTTTCGGTGGCCATCTTGTTTGTGCCCACTTCCGGTTACCATGGTGACACCATTTTTTTAACCCCACCATGACCTGACCCCGGCCCACACCTAACCCGATACCAAGTTTTAAGTCGATGGGAATAAAACTGTGTACTCCTGTGTCGAAGGTGGCGCCGCCTTCGACACAGTCGGCCAAATTCTTCAGCCGCCATTTTGTTTTTCTCGTGACGTAACCATGGTAACCGAAATATTTGTTCACAGATCTTCATCATTTGACTTTACCAACCCACACACCAAATTTCGGTCAAATTGGAGCACTTTGAGTTTTCGGCGGCCATATTGTTTGTGCTCACTTCCGGTTACCATGGCAACGCCATTTTTTAAAACCCCACCATGACCTGACCCTGGCTCACATCTAACCCCATTCCAAGTTTTAAGTCGATGGGAACTCCTGCGTCTCAGGCGGCTTTGCCGCCTTCGACACAGTCATCCATTGTTTCCTCAGCCGCCATTTTGTTTTTCTCGTGACGTAACCATGGTAACCGAAAAATTTGTTCACAGATCTTCATCATCTGACTTTACCTACCCACACACCAAATTTCGGTCAAATCGGAGCACTTTGAGTTTTCAGCGGCCATCTTGTTTGTGCCCACTTCCGGTTACCATGGCAACACCTTTTTTTAACCCCACGTTGACCTGACCCCGGTCCACACCTAACCCAATACCAAGTTTCAAGTCGATCGGAATAAAACTGTGGAAACGTATGAGTGTCACACAGACACACAGACAGACAGACACACAGACAGCGAAAATATATATACAGACTAGCCGCTTCGCGGCCAGGCAATGCGCAAAGCGTCAAAGCCACATACAAAGCCAAATTCTTCAGCGAACATTTTGTTTATCTCATTACATAACCATAACCAAAAATGTGTTCACAGATCTTAATCATTTGACTTTACATACCCATACACCAAATTTCGGTCAAATCGAAGCACTTTGAGTTTTCGGCGGCCATCTTGTTTGTGCCCACTTCCGGTTACCATGGCGACACCTTTTTTTAACCCCACCATGACCTGACCCCAGCCCACATCTAACCCCATACCAAGTTTTAAGTCGATGGGAACTCCTGTGTCTCAGGCGGCTTCGCCGCCTTCGACACAGTCGTCCATTGTTTACTCTGCCGCCATTTTGTTTTTCTCGTGACATAACCATGGTAACCGAAAAATTTGTTCACAGATCTTCATCATTTGACTTGACCAACCCACACACCAAACTTTGGTCAAATCGGAGCACTTTGAGTTTTCGGTGGCCATCTTGTTTGTGCCCACTTCCGGTTACCATGGCAACTCCATTTCTTTTAACCCCACCCTGACCTGACCCCGGCCAACACCTAACCCCACACCAAGTTTCACCTACCCACACACCAAATTTAGGTCAAATCGGAGCACTTTGAGTTTTTGGCGGCCATCTTGTTTGTGCCCACTTCCGGTTACCAAGGCGACACCATTTTTTTTACCCCACCATGACCTGACCCCGGCCCACACCTAACCCCATACCAAGTTTTAAGTCGATGGGAACTCCTGTGTCTCAGGCGGCTTCGCCGCCTTCGACACAGTCGTCCAAATTCTTCAGCCGCCATCTTGTTTTTCTCGTGACGTAACCATGGTAACCAAATTTTTTTTCACAGATGTTCATCATTCGACTTTACCAACCCACACACCAAATTTAGGTCAAATCGGAGCACTTTGAGTTTTCGGCGGCCATCTTGTTTGTGCCCACTTCCGGTTACCATGGCAACACCATTTTTTAAACCCCACGTTGACCTGACCCCGGTCCACACCTAACCCCATACCAAGTTTCAAGTCGATCGGAATAAAACTGTTGAAACGTATAAGTGTCACACAGACAGACAGACAGACACACACACAGCTCACTTATATATACAGATGTGTGTGTGTGTGTGTGTGTGTGTGTGTGTGTGTGTGTGTGTGTGTGTGTGTGTGTGTGTGTTAAACGTCCTACAAGTTATTTTTTGGAGAAAGAACAAGCTGTGAAAAAGCTACTAACAAAACACCTGCATATTTCCATTGTGTATGGGATGCTACAACCTTTCCCTGAGATCCGCTGGGAAGCCAGCTTACAATCAATGGCAGGACTGCATTGTTTCACATCTGAAAATGCTCTGTACATTGTATACTTTACAGGATTTGAGGCTTGTAGAGTAGTAGTATCAAATTCCTCAGTTCCTATTCAGGAGCTGAAATAAATTTGTAATGATTTTGGACAAATTTGCATAAAGTTTGCATATGCAGCCAAAATGAATGTAAAACAAAACTTTCAAAGTGCATAAGTTTCACCTATTGATCAGTCATTCCACTGCATCATGGGTGAATGTGCATGCACACACACACACACACACACACACACACACACACACACACACACACACACACACACACACACACACTCACTCACACGCACGCACACAAAGCTCCTTTTTGCTAATTCTAGACCTAATTCTAGACCTGTCTTGAATTATATACACAGATTACAAAATTACACTTGTTGATATAAAAGTGTAATGCATTACTTTTCAAAGGCAAGAAGACACCAACCTTTGGAAGATCAGGCACAAACTTGGTGTCACCGTAGGCTTTGTAGTTGCCCATGTTGCTGTAGATGCCAGCAGAATACATCATCACGGCCTGTAAAATAGGAAAAAATGGATTCTGTCATCAGAGAAACACAGACCAAAACTTAAAACTTTGATAACATTTTTAACCTAATAGCGTGGCTCTCAATTGGTAGTGTCTGTGTTTGAGTGTACAGATATCAAAGAACATGAATGGATGAATCGATGCATGGATGGAAGGATGAATTGATGGACAGATGTGGACAGACATGGATTGACAAGCTGACAGACAGACAGAGAAATGGATGGACTGGTGTATGGATGTACAGGTAGAATTTATTTGTGCAGGAACTGCAATAAATACAATCTTTAATTTCTCTATTTGGAATGATGTCTTCAAAAGATGATGATGATGATGATGATGATGATGATGATGATGATGATGATGATGATGATGATGATGATGATGATGATGATGATGATGATGATGGTGATGATGATGATGATGATGATGATGATGATGATGATGATGATGATGTTGATAAACAGCTTATTTATCAACACTTTTCCCATTAATACATTCAGTGTTTTGCAAAATGTCCTATACACAGAGTTGAAGGAGTGGACTTCCATATTTTTCACTTGGATTTCTGTGTGTTACTGAATAAATCATCACTGCCATAACTACACTGCCCATTGAAGCCAACAAGTCAAGTATGTGATAACTTCTTTTACACATCCTAAAGAATACAAAAACATTTTCTAAATATGTATACTCTATTAAACTTGGCATAATGAAAATGACTCTTTCCATAGCTAGAAATAATCAAACTCATTTTAATAGATCTTTTTACATAGAGCAACGACAAAAAAATACAACGAGTATCGTAATGATGAGAGCTGAAAAGGTTTTTTCAAAGCCAACAAACCTTAAATTCTTGCTCTGTGAATCTCAAATCATCAACTGCCATTTTCTCCAGGTCAGCTGGAGTCTGGGCACGAAACATTTTGTGGAGGAGCAGGAAAATCTCTGGCGAGGATGAGGAAACCTGTCAATACACATTGGGTTACATTCTACACTACAAATCTCTCTCTCTCTCTCTCTCTCTCTCTCTCTCTCTCTCTCTCTCTCTCTCTCTCTCTCTCTCTCTCTCTCTCACCTCTCACACATGCACAAGCTTACATACATACACAAACACACCTATACACACATGCACACATTATACACACACCCACATGTCTCACACACACACACAGAAACACTCACCCACACACATACAAACACGCAATCATACACACACAAAATCAGACACCCCAACATCTCCATCTCTCTCTCTCTCTCTCTCTCTCTCTCTCTCTCTCTCTCTCTCTCTCTCTCTCTCTCTCTCTCTCTCACACACACACACACACACACACACACACACATACACACACACACACAAACACACACACACACACACACACACACACACAAACACACACACAGACAAACACACTCTAACACACTTACAGACACACACATACACACACTAACCCACAGACACACACACACACACACACACACACACACACACACACACACACACACACACACACACACACAAACTAACTCTAACACAAACACTGACACACACTACACACACACACACGCACACACATACACACACAGACACACACACACATACACACACAGACACAGACACACACACACACAGACACATACACGCACAGACACACACACATACACACACACCAAGGAGTACTCTATCTATATCTGATATAGTACTCCTTGACACACACATACACACACAGACACACACACACAGACACACACACACACAGACACACACACACACACACACACACATACACACACACACACACACAGAGGCACAGGCACACACACACACACACACACACACACACAAAGACAACGACACAGGCACACACACACACACACACACACACACACACACACACACACACACACACACACACACACACTCACACACACACACATATCAGTGAGGATTTTACCCACCTGGAAAAGGCAAGCCAAGCTTCCATGGAAGGCTGCCTGTGCAAGGAAGTGTGCATACTTCTTCTGCCTGTCAGTCAGGCTGGCGAAGGCCTCACCACAGTCCAGCAGGTAGATATCCGTATCAAGCGGCAGGATGTGTCTTAATCGGTCACTCATCCTGTTTCTCTGAAAAACAAAATTAAATGACCACACATGTGAAGTGAGTGATTCCTGGAAAGCATGTTTGAGACTGAGCAATGTTTACGGAACGAAAGGAGATTGGTTGGTGAAAGCAGTGAACTTGTACTCAGAAAGTGTTGTTTCACAGTTCACAGTTCACAGTGTTGTTTGGAAACTTGTATGACTAAGGAATAAATGAGTTGCTGTTTGGATCCACTGGTGTCGAGTTGTTCATTCCTTGGATGTGAAGGCCCCACAACCCCGAGTGGGTTACACATGTAAATGAAATGGATTATCAAGTTCTCTCTCTCTCTCTCTCTCTCTCTCTCTCTCTCTCTCTCTCTCTCTCTCTCTCTCTCTCTCTCACTCACTCACTCACTCACACTCACACACACACACACACACACATACACACACACACACACACACACAAAACACACACACACACACTCATACACTTATTCATTGATTCAAAGATTCCTGTTAACATTTACAGTAACAGAATCTTTGAATGACAAAACAGCCTCATGCATTGAACAAGAAAGTTTTGAAAATTGCAAGTTTACACCACATGAAGCAACAGACAAGTCCTCAATGCTACAACATCTCTGGGAGTGACAACTATCAAGAGCACTAACGTCTCTCATTCAATGGCGGCAGTGATGCTGACACTCACCACCAGACTTGGCAACTGCCGGAATGGAGCTCTGCGAGCAACACAGTGCCACAAAGTAGGGATGAACTTCATCCCTGAGAAACTTCACCACTGCTTTAAAAGGCACAGGTATCACACTTAGAGCTTGTGATGAGTCATCTATATATCCCTGAAAATTAATCATATACATTACCACGTCAACAGGTTCAGGGTAGTGACAATCATAATGAAGGTAATGCAATAGGTGACTCATCGTGTGACAAAATTGAAATTGGCAGTATGAAATTCTCTTCTTGGAATCTGCATAGCAATTCATTCATAATTGTGAACATCAAATTAGCGTTTTTCTTGGTGTATACAAGTGAATGCAAATCAGGATGACAAGTTTTGCATGTCATTAGTCATGATTAGTGAACGTCACATGATATGTGATTAGGGCCAGGATTGTCAGCATCCTTTCATCATATATCAAACTAACTGTGACAGTCTACTTTGCACCTTGTGTGACGTGTGCTATGGTCCGTTCATCTCTTTTAACATACTAAGTATTGCTGCTTGATACACAATCCATGCTGGCTGCAGTTTTAAAAAATATGATGTAGCCAAAATATTTGACTTCTTGGACTGCAATGGCGTCTTGTCTGGGTTGAACTTAGGTTCTTTTCTGTTGTTCTCTCGAGCCCTGTTTGCAGATTGCAGATTCTTGTCGTATTCTTGTCGAGTAGTGTCTGTGAAACAGTGATGAGGAGATTATCCTTAAGAGCTGTTGCTCCTGGTATTTCCTCAGAGATTTCGTTCATCTTGCATTGGAATTTGTCCTGGGCATTGACTAGCCCAAATGTCAGTCTGTGAAAAAGGGTGTGTTGAAGGTGGTGAGGAGTGAGGATTCATCACTGCGCATCATCTGGCAGTAACCAGAGCACGCTGAAAGTTAGCTGATGTACTTGGCACCAAACGTTTGTTAGTGCATCCTCCAAGGTAGGCATTGGGTAGTGGGGTCTCTTGATGGATTTGTTGAGGCTCCTCAGGTCAAAGCAGATTCTGAGCTTGCAGCTTGGTTTCTAGACAATAACCGGAGAGTTTACCTAGCCAGTAAGGGTGGGTTACTCTAGAGATGATTCCTGACTCAACTAAGGTTTATGGCTTGTCTTTCAGCTGGTTCCTGAGGGCAACTGGATGGATGACAGGTGTTGTGTCTGGCTTTAGGTAAATTTTCTTTTCACCTTCAGGACATCCAAAACCCATCAACAGGCATTTGTAGTCCTCCAGGACGATGTCCTTGGTCAGAGGCTCTGCTGAAGCACCAAGGGAGGGAATGAGCTGGATCAGCTCCATCTCCAGGCAAGTTTGGAGACCCAGGACAGGCTGGGAGTGGCCCTTGGTATACTCCTCCAGCTCCAGCTCCCGGCAAGTTTGGAGACCCAGGACATGCTGGGAGTGGCCCTTGGTATACTCCTTCAGCTCTTCTTTGATCTAAATGATCAACCAAGTGCTGCAGTACTTCCAATATGCACCAGAGCTAGTGTTTTCTGGTTACTCATGAAGTGCTACAATAGATTGTCTTTAGGAAAACTAACCCTCTTTTTAAAAAATTATAATATGGGATGTAAACAAAAATTTTACAACAGTTTCTGTACGTCCACTAAGAGCGAAGTTATCTCCCTTGTCCATGACGGAGGAAAACGGTCATTAGTATAACCACTATAAGATGCCGTTATCCGTTTGTCTGCACCTAACTTTCGGAAGTTATAGATCTCAAATGTTGGCATACTTGCCTGCCTGTCAACATTTTTCATAACTCGCAGGAGTTGTTCAGCTGCAGACGCAGGCTCATGCTGTGTTTAGGTAATAACTAATATTTCGGCGAGTGCAAACTGGTACGCCTGCACTGGGGATACAGATCAGAAGGGATGCATGTAGTGCGATGACGTAAAGGCAAGCAAATGGTCGATTTGGCTACACAGGTGGCATTAGTACTCACCTTAGGTTGTACTTGTGAACGTACTCAGTTGTAAAAGGTATTCGATATATCGCTCGGCGAAGGCGAAGCCAACCCGGTTCGCATCAGAGTCAGACCGGCCACGGCCGATTTGTGACACCCTTAAGGCCCAGTGATGATCGAGTTCCACTGTGCTACTTTTCCAGATTGATTTACATCACACCGGGCGACGAAACTTACAATATTTCACCACTACTGCAGCTCACTCAGTATTTGTAAATTCTGATCGTCTGCAATAACTGTTTAATGTTGCGCATGCGCACGGTAGCGCGCGAAAGCGACTGTCACTCGGTCAGCACATTCATTAATGAACATGCAACCGAATCCTGCGTAAAAGAGTATGAGGTGCAGTCTGGTGCATAACCGCTTTAAATGCGCCCGCTTAACAACAGATCGTGTACTTAATTCCTTCGTTCACCGTGAATCTCGGACTATATCCGCACCATCTCTGCCTCACCCAGGCCTCCGTCCGTCTCTATGACTCGGTGACTGTCCGTCCGTCTGTCTGCCTGTTTGTCTGTCCGTCCGTCCGTTCATCCATCCATCTGTGCTAGGGTGCGCCTATCTCAAACTGTATTGCATTTCAGTTACTTTACTTATATGAAGAGAATACACTCGGACTATATCCGCACCTTCTCTGCGGCCTTTACATCTGTTTTCACCATATTGACACCGGCCTATTCCTCGCCGGATCTCGGCTTTACTCGTGTCTACGCAACATGCCCCTGACAACTCATCCCCAGCCACATGGTGTATGCCTAGTACCTTCCCCGTGTGTTAGAAGACCTCGGGGTACCACATTACTGCGGAGCCAGTCCAGATTCCACGCTACACCCCTACTGCGAATTTGGAGGAGATCTGTCTGTATCCCATTTGCGGTTAAGGACCATTTTGATGCATGTTAACATGCCCAGCACACCGCTGCTGACCGCCCAGGTCTCATCAATCCTGATAACCTTATTTGCCCTGAATTTGATGGATCTGCGACTTGGCCACAGAAGTTAAGAGACCTCAGTATGCTGCAACAACACCACGTCTATGCTAAGTGAGGAGTCAGGCTAGGTTTCTGCAACGTCGTCCACCACCCCCTCAAAACTGCCGATGAGACACCTGTGACACAACCTTATCACTCTATCTAACTGAGGCAGTGAACGAGTAGAAAAGAAGTACTGGAGACTTTTGTCCAACTTCAAAATTGTATTTCAGAGCTTTCGGGGCCAAGTAGGCTCCTTCTTCAGTGAAGTAAAAGGCTATGTGCGAACGAGTCTGCCAAATCTGACGTCGCACCACTGCTGACGTAATGTCCGATGCCCAGCAACGAAATCCACCTGTATCACAAAGTAACTAAATAAAAGTGCAAAAATAGAGTCTAGCCTATAAGGATTAACAGATATACACAAATTGCACTTAGAAATAAAGTACCACAAAACCTAACGTTGCGCTGATAAGCTAACACACCATATCAAACCTGCGCAAAGCACGAAATATAAAAGACAATACAATCAAACAAGAGAAGGCGAAAAATTACCGGGATAACATGCAGCAGACTTAATCGAAAGAGGGGTAGTGGGGGATGCAGTCAGTTAAGGCGCATCTATCTTCAGTGGTCTAGAGAAAGCGAATTACGCACTCGGCTACATATAAGTACTGTGACAACAGTTCAAAAACAAACGAGTGAGTGGGGTATGCGGCACGGGGTACAGGCATCAACAGCGGCGGCGGGTAACGGGAAAAGGGGGGGGGGGGAGACAAAAACAGGGAGAGGGGCGTAGTCCGCATGCGGGACTCGGGACAAGGAGAGCCCAAGAAAGAAGTCAGAGGTCACCAGACCTGTAGGGCTGCAAGAACAACCGTGCATGCGTGGAAAGAATCAAGGGAGGCACGTGCCAGGTGGCGTAATGCACGGGAAAGGTATGTCACAGCACGGTCACAGGGGGTGAATGAATCTCAAGAAGTGTGGGGGCACGGGAGTCACTAGTAGTGGCTCATGAACCCTAGGTCACGGTTCAGTCCAGCCCCGTGGGTGCCGAAAAGCTTGATGAGCTGCTGCTCGACCACACGTCTCCGTCGTGGGTCTTGCAGGTGTCCCGTGAGCACACTAACTCTCAGGTCAACCTCGGTGTGGCCTTGTCTGTTGAAGTGCTCAGCCACCGGGAGTGGAGTGTGATTCCTGATTGTGGCCCTGTGTCCGTTCATACGTTGTCTCAAAGTCTGTCCCGTCTCACCGATGTACCAGGCATCAGGGCACTCTTTGCGGCATCTGATCAGGTATACCAGATTATTGGAGCTGCAGGTGTAGTGTCCCCTGATGTGGTAGGTGCTCTTGTCTCGGGTGACGGTCGAGTCTGGGCAGATGATGTTGCACGTGAGGCAGCGGGGGGTGTTGCAGGGTTGCACGCTTCCGGGGCTGGTAGGGCTAAGAGGTGGAAGTTGGCTCCGTACCAACAACTGCTTCAGATTAGGTGGTTGCCTGAACGCCAGGAGAGGAGGAGCTGGGAACACCTCGGAGAGGTAAGGATCCTCCGCCAAGAGGTGTTGGAGCCTACGCAGGCCGTGTCGCAGTCCCTCGGCTCCCGGGAAGTATTGAACCACGAATGGGACCCTGTAACCCTCCGATACATGGGGTCGTCTGGCGAGGAGATCAGTGCGCTTGTGCTTTGTAGCTCTGTCAAGTTGATGTCTGACCGCACTGTGGTAGCTGGGCATCGGACATTACGTCATCAGTGGTGCGACGTCAGATTTGGCAGACTCGTTCGCACATAGCCTTTTACTTCACTGAAGAAGGAGCCTACTTGGCCCCGAAAGCTCTGAAATACAATTTTGAAGTTGGACAAAAGTCTCCAGTACTTCTTTTCTACTCGTTTACGAGTCCAACACCGGCCTCCTGTTTTCTAGATTGAGGCAGTGAAGACACACTCAATAATTGTTAGATAAGGAGGTGATCAAAGACTGTTGGTCCCTATGCTGCACCGGTCCTCCTCATCCACAAGAAGGATCCGAGTATACATCTGTGTGTTGCTTATCGCTACCTCGATGCCAAGACCTTCTGGGAGGCACACTCACTTCCCCGCCTTCTCGAGACCTTTGACGCCCTGGCCAGAGCACAGTTCTTCTCAACTCTTGACCTCACCAGCAACTACCACCAGATAGCCATGGAGTCAGATGACCAATACTAGTCAGCATTTACTACACCATTCTGACTGAGTTCTACAGGATGCTATTTGGTCTCACGAATGTCCCTGTGACATTCCAGAGACTAATGCAGACAGTGATGTCACTCCCTTGTCAATCTTGTTTTGGCATACCTGGATGATGTCTTGGTGTTTAGCAAGACATACGATGAACACCTGATTTTCCTTGACAAGCTGCTGACTCGCATAGGAGATACTGGTCTAAAAATCAAGTTATTCAGTGCAATACATACAATACAAGAAACTGAGAGCGTGGTTTAAATATGGTTTAATCAAATGAGACTTCAACATGATCATCTTCTTAAGTCTCCCATTCGAGTCTAAAAATAGGTATTGGAATTGGACACTTAATTGTCATTTGCACACTGATGAAGCTTCTGCACCTGATGTGGTATGTGTGTGTGTGTATCTCACGGTCAACCCAGCATACTCAACAAGGGGATCCTAAATAAGCTTTATTTGTGCACTCCTAATAGCTGTGATACATTATTTGAAGACTTGATGTTAAAAATTCATGACACACATCAGCCTAATACAATTCTTCACTTTGTCATTTCACTTCAAAGCAATACACCTACTTAATCTATTCATCTTCAACACACTGTTACAGCAAACTACCTACAGATCCCATTGTACAAAAATCACTAAACTTTTCCATCTAACCAACTCAGAAATAGCCCCTTTCTCCTAAATCTACATTGCATACACATAATACTTTGCAGTTTGCCCATCAATAGAATTTTTTTTTTTTAAGCAAAAATCTCATGAGGACACTTGCACCTCTGTAAAACGGGAACAAGAAAAATATTTTCTAAGGAGAAAACTGTTTTGCATGAAGAGACTGCCAGTGCTTTTCTGAGACACCAGCAGTGGACAACCAAAGCACAACCTCACAGAAATGGTAGCCTCTCTTTCACAGCTGGAGTTCTTTTTATGAGTGAACCAAGGCCAATGTCATAGTTCTGGTTGTTTCCCTCTGTTAGTACACGATAAACTGGATACTGACATTTGCATATTCACAAGTAATAACAGGTCTTGTAGTTTCCTTGAAACCAGTAGCATAACTGGGAATAAACACTCAATGAAAACTTCCAGCATTCTGCACTTTGCAGGATAAAAATAATTGATCCGGATAAGTGAAACTTAACAGCTTTTGTAACTTCTCAACTCAAACAATAAATCTGGGATCAACTCTACATATTAAAAGTCAGAGCATCATGTATGTTTAAGATAAGAATAGCTTGAGCAAATTAGCTTGGTGAGTTTATTGTGGTTCTACAATGAAAATTAGTTCTATCGTCTCACAGATAGAGCCATAAGAGAAATAGGGTTGAATATACAGTATGTATGTCTTGAGGAAAAAACCCTCATCCCCTTCACCTGGCTTCCCTCCTCCATACTTCTACACCTGCTGGTCCCACCACAATGGCAAACACACAAGCGAGAGTAATCAGCATTGCCAATTCAAGAGGATTCAAGGCAGGTAGAAGTTTTTACATGACTACAAGCAGCAAGACCTATGGCTTGCTAAGGACTAGCATTTACCACAGGGCAAGTTATGACACTGCCACCAGTGCACCAAGGACAAGCATGTACTGCAGGGCATGTGTAGAGATTGTCACCAGTGTGCATCCACAAGGAATACACATCCATCTTGCCAGAGCAAGGCTGCAGGCAGCCAGGGAAAGTGTCAGCAGCTCTGGAAGATTGGCCTCTCTTTCTCTAGGAGCTCCTGGATGATGGTGTCCATGGCGGGGCTGTTGAACCGATCCATAAAGGAATGGACAACTCCCGCAGGAGTTGGGTCATAGCTCTTGAGCTTCACTTCGTCTCCTGAAAATCCATAAAAGACATTTATCCTCTCTGTGTCTCCAGAACTGACACAAGAATATTCACTCCCAAAAATAAAGACAATGGACATTACAATATCTATAGGTGCCTACATCATCAAAATCTTTCTTGCAAGTGTAGTAGCAGCACAGGAGTGATTGGATTTTTTAAATAAATAAAATTGCAAGACAATCTTTTGACAATCTAACAAAGTTGGTAGTTGTTGCTAACTTACTTGGCATTACTGAGGCTTACAGAGCTGTTGGTTTCTATTGAACATTGTGTGGACAGCACATTGACTACCTACAGCAAAGGTATGGGAAATAAACACAATAAGTATAAGGTGACCACTTCTTCGCGAAAAGCATCAAGCACACACAGGCTCACCTTCCATGTAGGTGTGGTGCTGGACAAACATCTTGCGTGGCTGCTTGCGCTCCAGCACGATGGAGCGCAGACTGAGGAAGTGGGGCTCCTCATTGTCATGCACATCAGAGTAGTACTTGTACATCTCTGTCCCCGCTACTTTGTCTCCAGTCGACTTGTACACCTTCAGGTGCAAAATAACACACAGTTTGACAGCCCTTACCACAAACAGTAGATGAGCATTAACAAGTTGAGGTGACTGATCAACATTGTAGTGTGCAGTTGATGTAGAAATGCCACTGAATTATCATGCATTGTGCACCATGAAAGAGCATTAGGCATACATTTAGTGATGACCATCTCCCAATACCATCATCCAAAACATCAATTGCATTTGTGTTCTATCAATGGCAGACATGGCAGTAGTACCTGGAGCTTTCTGAGGAAGTTGCCGATGGCTGGCTTGCCCACAGAGATGATCTTGGTCCTGTCCAAGGTCAGCAGGATGTCAGGGTTGCCATCCTCCCCAGTCGTCCTTTTGATCTGCACAAAGTCCTCTCCAGCCTCCAGCAGCACTCGCAGGATGACGAAGCGAGCATTCATGTGAGCCTGCAAGAATACAGCAGCAATCAAATATGAATTTCCCATCAGTTTAAGAGATGAAGCAGCTGTGACACTTTACAAAGAAACCTTTGAATTAAAAAATCCCTACATCTCTGACATGTGTCTACAGGGAACCTTCCAGAAACAGACCTGCCTACCCCCACCCCCACCCCAAAAAGGCCAATTAGGGAGATTCTGAAAAACAGGCCAGGGTCCAGGGGCCACCAAGGCCCCGGTGGGGTCCAGGGGCAACGCCCTGGTGGGGGGTTCAGGGGGCGAAGGTCGGAAAAAACAGGCCTAAATCGGGAGTTTCCCGAATTTTTCGGGAGAATAGGCAGGTCTGCAGAAATAACTCAGACCTATCACAACTGGCTGGATGTTTGAAGACCCCTGACCTGGCCAACTACTGATTTGTGGGACAAATAAATGGGGGCATAATTGTTACACAAACAGCACTTGAAAGAGCATTACTTTAGAAGGGATGGATGGATGGATGAATGGATAGTGTTTTACTGCTTATCAGCCTATGTAGGCTATGTAAGGCCATTTAGCACGAATATCACTAAAACAATTTAGAGTAAACTCAAATGAAGTCACTATGTCCATAGTTATTTGCCTTTTACGAATCGCTATGGTGGGTCAATTCTTACCCCGAACCCACAGGGGGATACTTTAGAGGGAAGACAAATGACATGGAGAAACTTGCAGATTCAGACAAGAAATCACACAGCATGTCATTTATGCAAAGTAAATACAGAAAGAAAAGATACATCCATGAGCTCAAGAATGGAAAGCAACGTGACAATGAGGTCTTCACATAGCAGCATTACATAGGCAGCGATGATATGATCTGGCCTCAGCTCTCGCTGTCAATACTCTTCCCACACTCACCATTGCAGGGGCAACCAGGCATAAAGCATCCAGAGTTAAAGACAAGAGAGTCAGTCTGACCTGTCTCCAGGCCTGGGTCTCGGGTGTGTAGAACTCCAGGGCCAGCAGGCCTGCTCTGGCCATGTTCAGCCAGTTGATGTAGATGATGTCGTCCGCATCGTCCCCAGTGTGCCCGAAGATCCTGCAGGCAAGCATGTAAAAAGCTGCATATGAAATACAGGAAAACAAGAGTACAAGTTTACAACAGAACTTTGTCTTCAGCACTAAAATCTGGAGCTTCAGCTGAGCAAACTCTATATGAAGCCACCATTTCAAGTGTCTGAATAAACATCTATGATGGCAGTGCCAGTGATATCAAAATTTGTCACATACCTATAAAATGAATATTTGGTTAAAAATCAATCCATAAAAGGGCCATGATTTGTAAATATTTCAAAAGATATTTTTACTTTTTACCTCAACACCAAAGTGGGATATTTAAGTGGACACAATGTATTGCATGTAGATCAGTACAAAGCTGACAGAAAGGGAAAAAAAGTAGTAGAAGGGCAAAGCCCATACGACTCACATGCTTGACCTTGACCTTTATATGACCTTGACCTTCAGGTGACCTTCAAGGTCAAGGTCAAACAACTAAACCTACCAATGACATCATACACTAAGAAATGCTTTACACATTTTTCCTACCAAAATACATGTGACCTTGACCCAAGGTCAAGGTCATCCAAGGTCATGCAACACAAAGCTGTTAATTCAAGACATAGGAAGCACAATGGTGCTTATTGGCACTTTCTACCATGAGATATAGTCACTTTTAGTGGTTCACTACCCCATTTTGGTCACATTTAATAAGGGTCAAAGTGACCTTGACCTTGATGATATGTGACCAAATGTGTCTCATGATGAAAGTATAACATGTGCCCCACATAATTATTAAGTTTGAAACAGTTATCTTCCATAGTTCAGGGTCAAGGTCACTTCAACATATGTATACAATCCAACTTTGAAGAGCTCCTGTGACCTTGACCTTGAAGCAAGGTCAACCAAACTGGTATCAAAAGATAGGGCTTGCTTTGACCTATATACCACTTGTAGCTAAGGTCGCCATTCTCAATAACGTGGGAGAAAATTGGGAAAATGTGAAAAATGACTGTTTTTGAGACCACATTTATGGCTCCTGTGACCTTGACCTTGAAGCAAGGTCAAGTCACTATGTATGTTTTTTGAGGCCTTGTCATCATACACCATCATGCCACATTTGGTGTTGATAGACTTAATAGTCTCCGAGAAAAATCCAACGTTTAAGTTTTTTACGGACGGACGGACGCCCGGACGCCCGGACGGACGGACGGACGGACGGACGCCCGGACGGACGGACGACACGGCTCAGTACATAGACTCACTTTTGCTTCGCATGTGAGTCAAAAACTGCAACACATCAGCAATAAAATATCTGTAAAATCCTTCCACACACCAAGCACAACCTGAACAATTACTCTCAACACATACATGCGATGAGAAAAAGAAAAAAATTACAGAGGCTCAGGAACACATCTTCAAAGAATACAAAGTTGAACATTCACTTCTTGAGTGCAAGGACAAGTTTCACTTACTTGAGGACCTCTGTGGCAAGGCAGAGGTAGAGGCCCACACACTCGGCGCGACATTCCTCGTAGCTGGAGGCAACGCTCTGGAACTTGGAATCCCAGGTCTCCCCGGCCTCGTACCAGGTGGTGATCTGACAAGCGTTCACATGATGCCTTTCTTCACACATCCAAGTGAAAACATTACGAAAGGAGTGCAAGTCCAAATTAAATAGAGGAAATCAAAAGTAAAACAAAACAAAACCAAAAAATGCATAAAATGTTTGTATGATTCAAGTCTGGATTACTTAATTCAATTTGACAAAAATCTCATCTATATGTATTTTATTACTTCTGTATAATCCTGTTTTGCAAACAAATTCGGCAATAGCACAAACATCTGTGACTAGAATAATTCAGGGTACAAACCATAACAAATATTTTCATGCAAGCAGACACATTTCCTTCTTCATGCAGCTCAGTCCACTAAAGGTCAAAACAGACAGACCACCAGCTCTATACTTAATACAGAGACGAAAGGTAACTTTCAGTCAAGAAACCCAGGACAAGCTTAATTGAGGTGCCAGGCCTGGCAGCAGGAAAAAAAGACAAGAACAAACCTGTGCCCCAGTCTCCGTGTGCTTCAAATGCTCAATGTCAAAGTTGAACTTCCCGTCTTCTCCCTACAAAGAAAGACAAAGGCTGACTTTTTCAGACAACTAACTGTAAGAGTTCAATAGTTTTATAAGTTACTACCGGACCGATAAGTGGAACGAATTCTGTCTCACTAATTACCTATTTGCATCATCTTTAGATTCTCAGTTTCTGCACAGAACATGAATGACAAAATTGCAGAGTAAATAATCATGTCACTTACTTGGTACAGTTAGCATTCTTGTGAACATAAGCCATCAAATTCAAGCATGCCCAGAAAAGGAAAACCATGAACCATGATGCTTTCACAGAGTTATTTCAGGGAAAAATATTCACCCCGAACAAGCTTTTCATTTTTGATCAATCCTGCAATCAGCAGCAATATACCATAAGGTAAAAAGCAATATATATAGAGAGTGGCAATGTTTCACATGACACATGATATGTAAAAAAGGAAAAAAAGAAAGAAAAAAAACCTTGATTCTGACCAGTGGTATGCCTTTGATAAAAACCACACTGTTCTCCTTCAAACTACATTTGCAACAAATATCCCCATTTTGTGGAGGCGACATTACACATGGCACAAGGTTTGGGGGAGAGAGAGAAAACAAAATCAGCCACTGGGAAATCTGGGTTGTTTGTGACAGACAGTCACACCATTGAGCCTGACATGTACAATGAGGGACTGCAGACAGCCACAACATTGGGCCTGACGTGTACAATGAGGGGCTGCAGACAGACAGTCACACCATTGGGCCTGACATGTACAATGAGGGGCTGCAGACAGACATCCACAACATTGGGCCTGACATGTACAATGAGGGACTGCAGACAGACAGCCACAACATTGGGCCTGATGTGTACAATGAGGGACTGCAGACAGACAGCCACACCATTGGGCCTGACATGTACAATGAGGGGCTGCAGACAGACATCCACAACATTGGGCCTGACATGTACAATGAGGGGCTGCAGACAGACATCCACAACATTGGGCCTGACATGTACAATGAGGGGCTGCAGACAGACAGCCACAACATTGGGCCTGACATGTACAATGAGGGACTGCAGACAGACGGCACACCATTGGGCCTGACATGTACAATGAGGGACTGCAGACAGACATCCACAACATTGGGCCTGACATGTACAATGAGGGACTGCAGACAGACGGCACACCATTGGGCCTGACGTGTACAATGAGGGGCTGCAGACAGACATCCACAACATTGAGCCTGACGTGTACAATGAGGGACTGCAGACAGACAGTCACACCATTGGGCCTGACGTGTACAATGAGGGAATGCAGACAGACAGCCACACCATTGGGCCTGACGTGTACAATGAGGGACTGCAGACAGCCACAACATTGGGCCTGACGTGTACAATGAGGGACTGCAGACAGACAGTCACACCATTGGGCCTGACGTGTACAATGAGGGACTGCAGACAGACAGCCACACCATTGGGCCTGACGTGTACAATGAGGGACTGCAGACAGCCACAACATTGGGCCTGACGTGTACAATGAGGGACTGCAGACAGCCACAACATTGGGCCTGACGTGTACAATGAGGGACTGCAGACAGACAGTCACACCATTGGGCCTGACGTGTACAATGAGGGACTGCAGACAGACAGCCACACCATTGGGCCTGACGTGTACAATGAGGGACTGCAGACAGACAGCCACACCATTGGGCCTGACGTGTACAATGAGGGACTGCAGACAGCCACACCATTGGGCCTGACGTGTACAATGAGGGACTGCAGACAGCCACACCATTGGGCCTGACGTGTACAATGAGGGGCTGCAGACAGACAGCCACACCATTGAGCCTGACATGTACAATGAGGGACTGCAGACAGACATCCACAACATTGGGCCTGATGTGTACAACGAGGGACTGCAGACAGACATCCACAACATTGGGCCTGACGTGTACAATGAGGGACTGCAGACAGACAGCCACACCATTGGGCCTGACGTGTACAATGAGGGACTGCAGACAGCCACAACATTGGGCCTGACGTGTACAATGAGGGGCTGCAGACAGACAGCCACACCATTGGGCCTGACGTGTACAATGAGGGACTGCAGACAGCCACACCATTGGGCCTGACGTGTACAATGAGGGGCTGCAGACAGACAGCCACACCATTGAGCCTGACATGTACAATGAGGGACTGCAGACAGACATCCACAACATTGGGCCTGATGTGTACAACGAGGGACTGCAGACAGACATCCACAACATTGGGCCTGACGTGTACAATGAGGGACTGCAGACAGACAGCCACACCATTGGGCCTGATGTGTACAATGAGGGACTGCAGACAGACAGCCACACCATTGGGCCTGACATGTACAATGAGGGACTGCAGACAGACAGCCACACCATTGGGCCTGACATGTACAATGAGGGGCTGCAGACAGCCACAACATTGAGCCTGACGTGTACAATGAGGGACTGCAGACAGACAGTCACACCATTGGGCCTGACGTGTACAATGAGGGGCTGCAGACAGACAGCCACACCATTGGGCCTGACGTGTACAATGAGGGACTGCAGACAGACAGCCACACCATTGGGCCTGACGTGTACAATGAGGGACTGCAGACAGTCACAACATTGGGCCTGACGTGTACAATGAGGGACTGCAGACAGCCACCTGGCTGACGTGTACATGGGACTGCAGACAGTCACACCTACGGGCCTGACGTGTACAATGAGGGACTGCAGACAGACAGCCACACCATTGGGCCTGACGTGTACAATGAGGGACTGCAGACAGACAGCCACAACATTGGGCCTGACGTGTACAATGAGGGACTGCAGACAGACAGCCACACCATTGGGCCTGACATGTACAATGAGGGACTGCAGACAGACAGCCACACCATTGGGCCTGACATGTACAATGAGGGACTGCAGACAGCCACACCATTGGGCCTGACGTGTACAATGAGGGACTGCAGACAGCCACACCATTGGGCCTGACATGTACAATGAGGGACTGCAGACAGACAGCCACACCATTGGGCCTGACGTGTACAATGAGGGACTGCAGACAGCCACACCATTGGGCCTGACGTGTACAATGAGGGACTGCAGACAGTCAAACCATTGGGCCTGACGTGTACAATGAGGGACTGCAGACAGACAGCCACACCATTGGGCCTGACATGTACAATGAGGGGCTGCAGACAGCCACAACATTGAGCCTGACGTGTACAATGAGGGACTGCAGACAGCCACAACATTGGGCCTGACGTGTACAATGAGGGACTGCAGACAGACAGCCACACCATTGGGCCTGACATGTACAATGAGGGGCTGCAGACAGCCACAACATTGAGCCTGACGTGTACAATGAGGGACTGCAGACAGACAGCCACACCATTGAGCCTGACGTGTACAATGAGGGACTGCAGACAGCCACAACATTGAGCCTGACGTGTACAATGAGGGACTGCAGACAGACATCCACAACATTGGGTCTAAGGTGTACAATGAGGGGCTGCAGACAGACAGCCACACCATTGGGCCTGACGTGTACAATGAGGGGCTGCAGACAGACAGCCACACCATTGGGCCTGACGTGTACAATGAGGGACTGCAGAAAGACATCCACAACATTGGGCCTGACGTGTACAATGAGGGACTGCAGACAGACAGTCACACCATTGGGTCTAAGGTGTACAATGAGGGGCTGCAGACAGACAGCCACACCATTGGGCCTGACGTGTACAATGAGGGGCTGCAGACAGACAGCCACACCATTGGGCCTGACGTGTACAATGAGGGACTGCAGACAGCCACAACATTGGGCCTGACGTGTACAATGAGGGACTGCAGACAGCCACACCATTGGGCCTGATGTGTACAATGAGGGACTGCAGACAGCCACAACATTGGGCCTGACGTGTACAATGAGGGACTGCAGACAGTCACAACATTGGGCCTGACGTGTACAATGAGGGACTGCAGACAGCCACACCATTGGGCCTGACGTGTACAATGAGGGACTGCAGACAGCCACAACATTGGGCCTGACGTGTACAATGAGGGACTGCAGACAGACAGTTACACCATTGGGCCTGACATGTACAATGAGGGACTGCAGACAGCCACACCATTGGGCCTGACGTGTACAATGAGGGACTGCAGACAGCCACACCATTGGGCCTGACGTGTACAATGAGGGACTGCAGACAGACAGCCACACCATTGGGCCTGACGTGTACAATGAGGGACTGCAGACAGACAGCCACACCATTGGGCCTGACATGTACAATGAGGGACTGCAGACAGACAGCCACACCATTGGGCCTGACGTGTACAATGAGGGACTGCAGACAGACAGCCACACCATTGGGCCTGACGTGTACAATGAGGGACTGCAGACAGACAGCCACACCATTGGGCCTGACATGTACAATGAGGGACTGCAGACAGACAGCCACACCATTGGGCCTGACATGTACAATGAGGGACTGCAGACAGCCACAACATTGGGCCTGACGTGTACAATGAGGGACTGCAGACAGACAGCCACACCATTGGGCCTGACGTGTACAATGAGGGGCTGCAGACAGACAGTTACACCATTGGGCCTGACGTGTACAATGAGGGGCTGCAGACAGACAGCCACACCATTGGGCCTGACGTGTACAATGAGGGACTGCAGACAGACAGCCACACCATTGGGCCTGACATGTACAATGAGGGACTGCAGACAGACAGCCACACCATTGGGCCTGACGTGTACAATGAGGGACTGCAGACAGTCACACCTATGGGCCTGACGTGTACAATGAGGGACTGCAGACAGACAGCCACACCATTGGGCCTGACGTGTACAATGAGGGGCTGCAGACAGTCACAACATTGGGCCTGACGTGTACAATGAGGGACTGCAGACAGACAGCCACACCATTGGGCCTGACGTGTACAATGAGGGGCTGCAGACAGTCACAACATTGGGCCTGACGTGTACAATGAGGGACTGCAGACAGACAGCCACACCATTGGGCCTGACGTGTACAATGAGGGGCTGCAGACAGCCACAACATTGGGCCTGACGTGTACAATGAGGGACTGCAGACAGACAGCCACACCATTGGGCCTGACGTGTACAATGAGGGACTGCAGACAGACAGCCACACCATTGGGCCTGACGTGTACAATGAGGGACTGCAGACAGCCACAACATTGAGCCTGACGTGTACAATGAGGAACTGTAGACAGACGGCCACACCATTGGGCCTGATGTGTATAATGAGGAACTGCAGACAGACGGCCACACCTATGGGCCTGACGTGTACAATGAGGGGCTGCAGACAGACAGCCACACCATTGGGTCTAAGGTGTACAATGAGGGGCTGCAGACAGACAGCCACAACATTGGGCCTGACATGTACAATGAGGGACTGCAGACAGACGGCCACAACATTGGGCCTGACATGTACAATGAGGGACTGCAGACAGACAGCCACACCATTGGGCCTGACATGTACAATGAGGGGCTGCAGACAGACATCCACAACATTGGGCCTGACGTGTACAATGAGGGACTGCAGACAGACAGCCACACCATTGAGCCTGACGTGTACAATGAGGGGCTGCAGACAGACAGCCACACCATTGGGCCTGACGTGTACAATGAGGGACTGCAGACAGACAGCCACAACATTGGGCCTGACGTGTACAATGAGGGACTGCAGACAGACAGCCACACCATTGGGCCTGACGTGTACAATGAGGGACTGCAGACAGACAGCCACACCATTGGGTCTAATGTGTACAATGAGGAACTGCAGACAGACAGCCACACCATTGGGTCTAATGTGTACAATGAGGAACTGCAGACAGACAGCCACACCATTGGGTCTAATGTGTACAATGAGGAACTGCAGACAGACGGCCACACCTATGGGCCTGACGTGTACAATGAGGGACTGCAGACAGACAGCCACACCATTGGGTCTGACGTGTACAATGAGGGACTGCAGACAGCCACACCAATGGGCCTGACGTGTACAATGAGGGACTGCAGACAGACAGCCACACCTATGGGCCTGACGTGTACAATGAGGGACTGCAGACAGACAGCCACACCATTGGGTCTGACGTGTACAATGAGGGACTGCAGACAGCCACAACATTGGGCCTGATGTGTACAATGAGGGACTGCAGACAGACAGCCACACCATTGGGTCTGACGTGTACAATGAGGGACTGCAGACAGCCACAACATTGGGCCTGATGTGTACAATGAGGGACTGCAGACAGACAGCCACACCATTGGGTCTGACGTGTACAATGAGGGACTGCAGACAGCCACAACATTGGGCCTGACGTGTACAATGAGGGACTTCAGACAGACAGCCACAACATTGGGCCTGATGTGTACAATGAGGGACTGCAGACAGACAGCCACACCATTGGGCCTGACGTGTACAATGAGGGACTGCAGACAGCCACAACATTGGGCCTGACGTGTACAATGAGGGACTTCAGACAGACAGCCACAACATTGGGCCTGATGTGTACAATGAGGGACTGCAGACAGACAGCCACACCATTGGGTCTGACGTGTACAATGAGGGACTGCAGACAGCCACAACATTGGGTCTAAGGTGTACAATGAGGGACTGCAGACAGACAGCCACAACATTGGGCCTGATGTGTACAATGAGGGACTGCAGACAGACATCCACAACATTGGGCCTGATGTGTACAATGAGGGACTGCAGACAGACATCCACAACATTGGGCCTGACATGTACAATGAGGGGCTGCAGACAGACAGCCACAACATTGGGCCTGATGTGTACAATGAGGGGCTGCAGACAGACAGCCACAACATTGGGCCTGACGTGTACAATGAGGGACTGCAGACAGACAGCCACAACATTGGGCCTGATGTGTACAATGAGGGACTGCAGACAGCCACACCATTGGGTCTAAGGTGTACAATGAGGGGCTGCAGACAGCCACAACATTGGGCCTGATGTGTACAATGAGGGACTGCAGACAGACATCCACAACATTGGGCCTGACATGTACAATGAGGGGCTGCAGACAGACAGTCACACTGTACCCACCTTCATGAAGATCTTGCCGCTGCCGTGACCCAGCAGCTCATGCAGCCCCACCTGCACCTCGAACGCCTGCAGCTTCAGCTTTGCATACAGCTCCTGTAGAGAAGGAGCACGTCCATTTAATAATTCACGTCCAGTTGATCTGTGATGATTACCTAGATCTAAAATGCCCATTTGTAGCGAAAAAGGTAGCAGATTAAGAGCTGGCTTTATAGGGTGAAGGGTGACTGATGCTTCCTTTTTTTGCACTCATAAATAAATAGGTCCAAGTGTATGTATGATATATCTGCAGGCAAAAAACTTATGCTAACCTAAAGGCCCAGATTGACATTTAGGGTTTGGATTTCAAGGGAAATAGGCACTACACATTTAATTTTCAAGCTATTGCTAATCTCCATATTTGTCTTCACATATATCATTTTCAAGCTATTGGTGATCTTCGTATTTGTCTTGTTGCAGCTACTTTCAACCTGACTGCCATTAAGTGATATTGTCACAATACTTGCACACAACATTTGAAATGTGGTTCCTTTCCCTTAAACTTCCCCTTTCCCAAGAGAGATGTCTTTAGTAGAGGAGTCCTTTTCAATTCAAAGCTATTTTTTACACTGTAGTCACTACTAATAAAGCAAGGAATCCATTTTGTAAACAACCACTGGCCACTCACCCTGTCATTCGCTGAGAGGAATGTGATTTTGGTGTCCTTGTAGCCTGAGGTCAAAACATTGCCCAGAGAGACATTCTTGAAACCTTCGTTCTGTCGAATGTCATCGTCTGAAAATGGAGGAAAGCAACTTCATCAAAATAAATCAGTTAAGCACTAACCAAAATTTTCTTTTTAAAGAAAATGACTCAAGAAATCTCTTATTGCATTCAAAGAAGAATGAATACTATAAATATAATTTTAAACCTTCAGCCCAGAATATGTAAAGAATCCAATCATATCCTTAAATATGGGTCCAGCACAACGCAAGGCTAGATTCACTCATTACCCTCTTCATCAGCTGCTAGACTTTTCAGGCCTACTGCAGGAGCTCAGCCAGGGGTGGTACATGATCCCAAGCAGCCAAAGAAGCTAGCCATGGTTTCAGTATAGCATCAGGTCTTTTTCATCAGCATCAGGATCTCTGTCTGTCTGTCTGTGAGTCTGTCTGTCTGTGAGTCTGTCTGTCTGTGAGTCTGTCTGTCTGTGAGTCTGTCTGTCTGTGAGTCTGTCTGTCTGTGAGTCTGTCTGTCTGTGAGTCTGTCTGTCTGTGAGTCTGTCTGTCTGTGAGTCTGTCTGTCTGTGAGTCTGTCTGTCTGTGAGTCTGTCTGTCAATCCTTTCCTTCCTCCTCTCTCTCTGTCTGTCAGTCCGTCCCTACTCCCCCCCCCCCCCCCCCCCCCCCCCATTCGTCCGTCCGTCCCTCGTCCCTCCTCCCTCTCTCTGTCAGTCCGACCCCCCCCCCCCCCTCTCTCTCTCTTCTCTCTTTTCTCTCTCTCTCTCTCTCTCTCTCTCTCTCTCTCTCTCTCTCTCTCTCTCTCTCTCTCTCTCTCTCTCTCTCTCTCTCTCTCTCTCTCTCTTCTCTTCTCTTCTCTTCTCTTCTCTCTCTCTCTCTCTCTCTCTCTCTCTCTCTCTCTCTCTCTCTCTCTCTCTTCCCCCTGTTCACACACTCACAGTTGGGAATGTTGATGCCGGCAGGGATGCCACTGCCTCCGAAGGCCAGGACATCCAGGGAGGTGAAGTCTGGCAGAAGGAACTTGTCCTTCTCATATTCTGCAGGCCAGGGTAGGTGAGCCAGCAGGTGCTCAGCATTGTCCACCAGAGTGGCAAACTTGGCACTCATTTCTTTGTTCACCACTGCCACAAACCCTGGAGACAAGACAGGACTTTTACATGATATGCACTTTCTGATGGAAGACAAGAGTCTCACAGAAGAAAAACCACACGATAACTTTCACAGGCTGTGCATCTGATTATCAAGGCACACTTGCATCAGCGTGCACATGTGCACACACATACATGCATGCACACACACACAGATTATATATAAGGACACATATGTAAACTCACACACACAGATACATACACACACACACACACACACACACACACACACACACACACACACACACACACACACACACACACACACACACACAAGTACCTACAGAAACATAATCATCACTGCAATGTAGGAACAGTCGAAAACATCATGTATTCCATGTCAATCCCACTTTCTGAACAACCCTCAAACACCAGAAGCTTCAAGTACAGCATGGCTGGGTTGGCACTGAAAAATCAATCAGTGCTCACAGAATCTATCTGCATGGAAGGTACTGGCAAAGTCTAGGCCTCACCTTCAAATTCTCCTCGAACACCAAAGGGATCACGATATGATTCGATGAACCCTATATACCTGCAAAAATTAATTGTATCGGGATGAGTGACAAAGAAAACACCCTCTGTCAGCACATACAGTGAAATGTCTCACCAAAAATGCTTGACCACTAAAGTATAGAAATATATATAGATGGATGGATGGATGGATGGATGGATGGATGGATGATGTTTTACGGCCTATCAGCCTTTGTAGGCTATATAAGGCCATTAAGCACTAAGATCACTAGAACAATTTAGAGTAAGCGTAATCCAGTCACGGTGTCTCTAGTTATTCGCCTCTTACGAATCGCGTAGGGAGACGCGGTGGGTCAATTTTTACCCCGAACCCACAGGGGGAATATACATATGTACTAAAGTCTGTGACATAGCTTTCCAGACTGAGGCTGAAGAGGACTTACGTCTCAACAATGGGCCCCTTGTTCTTGATCCAAAATCTGGAGCCATTCCTGTGCGCCTCATTGGATCCTGTTGCAAAACTCTTGATGTACTCGTCCAGCATGGCCCTTTCATTGTCGTTGGCAGCTTGAGACTGAAGAAAAAAGATTAATAGTCTCAGATGTATGTTAAACATTCTCTCTCTCTCTCTCTCTCTCTCTCTCTCTCTCTCTCTCTCTCTCTCTCTCTCTCTCTCTCTCTCTCTCTCTCTCTCTCAAGTAACCTCTGAAATTCTGTTCCAAGATCAATGCTGAGAATTTATAGCACAAAACCCTATGAGACAGATTTATTGTATTTCAAATCCTTATTCATGAAGAGAGACAAATATACGAACTATACCTCATCAACAGTCATACTATAATCATTACAACACCAGATGATGATGATAATAATGATGAAGATTTGAAGGTCTCTACCAAGGAGAACACATAAACACAGAGGATTACAGAACACTGAATAACTTTTTAAAAATTAATAATAAAATTAAAATGAAAACATCTGTGACCTCATTGCATGAGCACCTAATGACCCAGCAGAGAGGACTGATGCTTTCACCCACGCTGGCCACAACAGTACGTGGATGCTGCCTCACCTTGGCGTGGGCCAGGAACTGACACACAGCCTCACCTTGGCGTGGGCCAGGAACTGACACACAGCCTCACCTTGGCGTGGGCCAGGAACTGACACACAGCCTCACCTTGGCGTGGGCCAGGAACAGACACACAGTAAGTGGATGCTACCTCACCTTGGCGTGGGCCAGGAACTGACACACAGCCTCACCTTGGCGTGGGCCAGGAACTGACACACAGCCTCACCTAGTCGTGGGCCAGGAACAGACACACAGTAAGTGGATGCTGCCTCACCTTGGCGTGGGCCAGGAACTGACACACAGCCTCACCTTGGCGTGGGCCAGGAACTGACACACAGCCTCACCTTGGCGTGGGCCAGGAACTGACACACAGCCTCACCTTGGTGTGGGCCAGGAACAGACACACAGTAAGTGGATGCTACCTCACCTTGGCGTGGGCCAGGAACTGACACACAGCCTCACCTTGGCGTGGGCCAGGAACTGACACACAGCCTCACCTTGGCGTGGGCCAGGAACTGACACAGTAAGTGGATGCTGCCTCACCTTGGCGTGGGCCAGGAACTGACACACAGCCTCACCTTGGCGTGGGCCAGGAACTGACACACAGCCTCACCTTGGCGTGGGCCAGGAACTGACACACAGCCTCACCTTGGTGTGGGCCAGGAACTGACACACAGTAAGTGGATGCTGCCTCACCTCGGTGTGGGCCAGGAACTGACACACAGCCTCACCTTGGCGTGGGCCAGGAACTGACACACAGCCTCACCTTGGTGTGGGCCAGGAACTGACACACAGCCTCACCTTGGCGTGGGCCAGGAACTGACACACAGCCTCACCTTGGCGTGGGCCAGGAACTGACACACAGTAAGTGGATGCTGCCTCACCTCGGTGTGGGCCAGGAACTGACACACAGCCTCACCTTGGCGTGGGCCAGGAACTGACACACAGCCTCACCTTGGTGTGGGCCAGGAACTGACACACAGCCTCACCTTGGCGTGGGCCAGGAACTGACACACAGCCTCACCTTGGTGTGGGCCAGGAACTGACACACAGTAAGTGGATGCTGCCTCACCTTGGTGTGGGCCAGGAACTGACACACAGCCTCACCTTGGCGTGGGCCAGGAACTGACACACAGCCTCACCTTGGCGTGGGCCAGGAAATGACACACAGCCTCACCTTAGCGTGGGCCAGGAACTGACACACAGCCTCACCTTGGCGTGGGCCAGGAACTGACACACAGCCTCACCTTGGCGTGGGCCAGGAACTGACACACAGCCTCACCTTGGTGTGGGCCAGGAACTGACACACAGTAAGTGGATGCTGCCTCACCTCGGTGTGGGCCAGGAACTGACACACAGCCTCACCTTGGCGTGGGCCAGGAACTGACACACAGCCTCACCTTGGTGTGGGCCAGGAAATGACACACTGCCTCACCTTGGCGTGGGCCAGGAACTGACACACAGCCTCACCTTGGCGTGGGCCAGGAACTGACACACAGCCTCACCTAGTCGTGGGCCAGGAACTGACACACAGTAAGTGGATGCTGCCTCATCTTGGCGTGGGCCAGGAACTGACACACAGCCTCACCTTGGCGTGGGCCAGGAACAGACACACAGGAAGTGGATGCTGCCTCACCTCGGTGTGGGCCAGGAACTGACACACAGCCTCACCTTGGCGTGGGCCAGGAACTGACACACAGGAAGTGGATGCTGCCTCACCTCGGTGTGGGCCAGGAACTGACACACAGCCTCACCTTGGCGTGGGCCAGGAACTGACACACAGCCCCCATGAGCGGGCTGTAGTCTCCCCGAGTGACCAGGAACTCCGCCTGGTGACTCTTGTCCTTGCTCTGGAACTTGTGGCGGCCCAGGATCTTGCCCACACCCGGCAACTCCGTATCTGGACAAGCTGAATACAAAGTCGTCATTAGCTGCTGCTTGGTACATACCTTTATCAAGTTGAGATGATGAACACACAGAGACTCACAGAAAGGTGCAAACCTGATTATGGGTGCGTGGTTCCTTGATTCGTGCCAAAACAAAGGCAAAATCTCATGTTTAGGGGGATGTAAATCTAAAAGAGGTGTTAGAATTTTCATAAATATTTGAAGAAACTCCATAAAAAAAATAAAATGCCTTTAAAAACAATAATAACAACTGGTCAATTATACATGATTGTGTGTGTGTGTGTGTGTGTGTGTGTGTGTGTGTGTGTGTGTGTGTGTGTGTGTGTGGGTGTGTGTGTGTGTGTGTATGTATGTGTATCTCCAAATCGGACATGCATGATATTTTGAAATCACAATCATCCTTGTGACAAAATCTTTAGGCTGGAAAAAAATCTGAGAAGCAGAGAACTCTCAGTTTATAGTTCAAATCAAATATGGTGGGCTAGCATGTGCAGGAGTACCACGCCCAACATGAACCTACAGTCAGTCTCCGATGAAGCTAGTTTCACTTCATAGACTGTGCTTTTAGTGGCAGGATCCACAGTCTTGAACAGTCTGGTGTTGTAGGCGCTGATGTCCTGGAAAAGACCAAAGCAATGATAAGAATTAGGGATATGAGTGGCATACTGGGCCAATGTTTCAGGGAACTCAAAGGTATATGACCATTTTCCAGAGAATGTCAGTTATATCATGTCATCTCCTTGCAAAACCACCACTTTTCTTACCCATTTTCCTATCCATGGACGCATATCATTGCCAACCATTAGTATTACAATCCTCCATAGCAAGTGGTAACTGTTACAAATCTGTGACAAATGAAGGCTACCTTTACCTGGGATAGACCTAACTTTATCTCAAACCCATTCTTTCAACTCTGTTGTATGTTCCCCCTGTGGGCTGGAGGTAAGAATAGACCCACAACATCTTCCTATGCAATTCCAGGGATATCATGACTTGATCTTACTCACATCCTGGTCAATGGCCTTACGTAGTCTACAAAGGCTGATAGGTCATAAAACTCCACTCATCATCATTGTCGTCATCATTCATCATTATCATCAGCAGAGGCAGCAGCAGCAGCATTATCACCATCACCATCATCATCACCATCATTATCTCTTAAGTGCACCAAGTGAGAAACAAAACAGCAATAAAAATATGGTTAGACTGCAGGTCCTGTTTGAAATACTTTTGTCCTTTTTTTAAAAACAGAACAGTAAAACTTAGTGTTAGAAGTGGATTTGAGAGCTTGCTTTTGGCATTGAAGGACAGGAGAAGGTCACGTGATGTTCATAATGTGATAGAGTGCATTCATAGCATGGCATATTAAGTTCACTGTGGTACATGGTATGCAGTCGTCTTGGTGCCAATTGTTCAGACAGTGATTAATATACAACTTACTCTGAAGTTACCAATGTATTCAAGTATGCTGTCGTATTCATGAAAATATATTCAAACATTGTGTAAACAAGAAGGGCAAAGCCCATTCGACTCACATGCTTGACCTTGACCTTTATATGACCTTGACCTTCAGGTGACCTTCAAGGTCAAACAACTAAACCTACCAATGACATCATACAATAAGAAATGCTTTACACATTTTTCCTACCAAAATACCTGTGGCCTTGACCCAAGGTCAAGGTCATCCAAGGTCATGCAACACAAAGCTGTTAATTTAAGACATAGGAAGCACAATGGTGCTTATTGGCACTTTCTACCATGAGATATGGTCACTTTTGGTGGTTCACTACCCCATTTTGGTCACATTTCATAAGGGTCAAAGTGACCTTGACCTTGATGATATGTGACCAAGTGTCTCATGATGAAAGTATAACATGTGCCCCACATAATTATTAAGTTTGAAACAGTTATCTTCCATAGTTCAGGGTCAGGGTCACTTCAAAATATGTATACAATCCAACTTTGAAGAGCTCCTGTGACCTTGACCTTGCAGCAAGGTCAACCAAACTGGTATCAAAAGATAGGGCTTTGCCCTATATACCATATATAGATCAGGTATCCAATCTCAAAAACTTCAGAGAAAATTGAGAAAATGTGAAAAATGACTGTTTTTAGACAACATTTATGGCCCCTGCGACCTTGACCTTGAAGCAAGGTTAAGTCACTATGTATGTTTTTTGAGGCCTTGTCATCATACACCATCATGCCACATTTGGTATTGATAGACTTAATAGTCTCCGAGAAAAATCCAACGTTAAAGTTTTCGGACGCCCGGACCGGACGCCTGGACGCCCGGACGCCCGGACAGACGAAAAGGGTGAGTACATAGACTCACTTTTGCTTTGCATGCGAGTCAAAAACACTCCTAAGTTAGCAATATGCCTTTAATGCCACCTTAGGCTAGGGACCTGCTGTTGTTTATGGTTTCCTTGGCAGTCCATGTCACACAATTTCTCATCTAGGCTTACAATAGACATATCACCTTGGCAGTCCATGTCACACTATTTCACCTCTAGGCTTACAATAGACATATCACCTTGGCAGTCCATGTCACACTATTTCACCTCTAGGCTTACAATAGACATATCACCTTGGCAGTCCATGTCACACTATTTCACTTCTAGGCTTACAATAGACATATCACCTTGGCAGTCAGGAACTCTTGAGCAAACTCAGCATCCTCTCTTTCACAGTTGGGAGAGAAGTAGGTGGTAGTGCCCTGATGAGAACATGAAATAGACCAGCCATTGATTACTATTAGAAATTCTCAGTACCATTTCTGACAAATGAGGTGAATTCATCACTGTAGAAGATCCTCAGTATGACTCATATTTTAGTGGTGAAAACTAGGTAAGTGATGATACTAGCTTTTTAAAAGAGTGATTACATGTAATGTTTTCACAATGAACACAGCACACCAACTGAAAATCTGTAGCATGTACATGAAGGGTGGTACTAAGGTCTAAGAGAGACAAAAGATCCATACACTGAAATGAAAGGTAATGTCACCAACCTACTCTTAGACTCAGAAAGAAATGTGTGACAACTGTTTGAACCTTCAAATTGACCTCTGTGGAGACTTGATAACAAGTGTGGGCAAAAGAACAAGTCTTCTTTGAAGCTTTTTACTTATGCAGTGTCGACAGTCTCTGGCAGAAAAATTAAGGCTAAAACTCCTGGTTCACAGCAGAGGGCACATAATCAATGTACATATTTCCAGGGCATTATCACTACCAAGATGAAGTGGCCAATGAGGAAAGGGAGGCAATACCTTAGGGGATAACCCCAGCTCCCTCTCCTTCACTGAGAGGGAGTACATCTTCTCTAGGACCGAGGTCAGCAGGGTCTTCATGCCACTGGGGTCTGCGGCCATAGCATTGCTCTTCTCCACCAGGCTTGCAAACTTCTCCTGCAAGGAATGCATCACCACCGTGTTTTTGTAAGAATGGCATACACATACAAGTAAGCTCACACACACACACACTCACTGACACAGACACACACACATGAGCACACACACACACACACACACACACACACACAAACACACACACACAAACACACACACACACACACACACACACAGAAGTTTTCAGCACATCTCTGAGCATGAAAAAATTACAAGCTTTAAAAAAAATCACTTTACAAATACATATGTGACCCAGCACCACAAAATAAGTAATAAGTCATTTTGTTTTCACATTTTGAGGTGTTGGTATCCAATTAAAGCCCAGTAACAGAGCTTTCTATTGATGCCAAAATCATTCTTCAACCTCTATTAATAAGGAAGTTATGGGCATTTGCAGTAAGAGGGTAGTAACATGTGAATTCAGATAAAAATGACGTCAAAGTATAGGGACAAAATACTCTTTCTTTACCATAGCAACCATACGTTAATAAGCATGAAACTTGACATACTGCAATTGAAGGCATCAAACTACCCCTGCAAAGCAACAGACAATCAACTTTTATCAGAAAAGTGCTATATATAATTCATAACTGTACTTAGCTATCTATGATATCTCAGAAATGCCTCATTCTAATTAGACTTGTTGCATCCTTTGTTTCAATGATCAATTTAAATAAACATCAACTTTCTCCACTTTAGAGGTGAAATTTTAGTCTAAGACCAGGATATGGTGTGCATTATGTGTTAGCACGTCTGAAAATGACTAAAACTCAAAATGCACCACACTGACCTATACCTTCAGTTTAGTCCGCGGGACTTATCTCTCATTTTGTGGCGCTGGGTCACATATATCTCCTGTGACCCATGACCATGTAACAAGATGAACATATGCCTATGTGCTAGAGCATTACTCTACCCATACCTCAACAGGCTTTCTTTCTTTTCAGATTTTGCAGTTCATACGATCAACACAAGCAGCACAATAACCTTCGGGGGGTTGGGGGTGGGGGGTGGGGGTGGGGGGGAGGGAGTGTACGTAATGAGAGAGAGAGAGAGAGAGAGAGAGAGAGAGAGAGAGAGAGAGAGAGAGAGAGAGAGAGAGAGAGAGAGAGAGAGAGAGAGAGAGTTTTAAATACATTCAAACATGTGTGGTAAGAGGGCTGAGTGCACAGTGCCTACCTTTGGGAGGTTGGGAATAATCTTGCTATCCCCAAAGGACTTGTAGTTGCCCATGTTGGTGTAGATGGCAGCAGCATAAATCATCACAGCCTGGCAAGGCAAAATAGCACTCACTGAACTCTGATTCAACCTTGGTTACTAACAATGTCTCTATATCAAGTCAGACAGCCATTTCAGAAAGATAAACTTTCAAGTCAAGTTTTATTGATGAGCACTGATTTACACGGAAATGAATCTCTTCAACTATTGAAGTTTGAAATAATAGTGTGGTGAAATCCACTCAAGCGTAATGCAACATATCCCAACAAGAATGAAGAACTCACACACAAAGGCATTTACATAGGTTCTACATATTCATGCATAATGATAGCTACCATTCATCAAGAATCATGATATAGCAGGACCAAGTGAGGTACCCCAGTCACCTCAAAACACACTCAAGTCAGAACACTTCATGCAGTGCAGCGCTACCTGGAATTCTGCCTCAGTGAAGCCCTCAGAGAGCGCCAGCTTCCAGAGCTCCTCAGGAGCCTGTGCTCGGAACAACTTCTGAAGCAGCAGGAAGATCTCAGGAGACTCGGGGGAAGTCTGCAACAAGAGGACATGGCAACCCTCTCAGTAGGTGGCAGTGATTAGAGAGAAATGGGGGTGTGGCACCAATTACTAAATGTTACCTCTGCAAAATTTTCAACTCCCCAAGCACTTTCTATAAACACACTCTCACTATTTCCCTGTGCATACAGATGTGTTTGTGTAGCGCTTTGATAAATTCATGCAGCCTTTCATATTTGTCAATGATGTATACAACTCAAATCTATCAGTATTCTGTATTAAATGCACAAGTTTCTTGCATTTCCCCAAGGCACTACAGTATGACTAATGACAAGTGTCTAAGAGTGTGTGATGGTAATTCTTGGGGGCAGTCATAGAAGGATGGATGGACGGATGGATGAAGTTATACAGCCTATCAGTCTTTGTAGGCTATCAAAGGCCATTAACTTAGCATGAAATTCACATGAATAACTTAGAATAAGTGCAAATCAAGTCATGATGTCCCTAGTTATTTGCCTCTTACGAATTGCATAGGGAGAGGACAGTAATGGAGGAAATTGCATCCATGTATCCTTGGTAATAAACAATTACTTGGCATCCTCTCACTCTCTGATCATTTGCCCATCCTTTCAAGCGCTGATCATTTCACCTGGTGACAGGTGCGACGGCAACAGCCTACCTGGAAGAGGCAGATGAGGCCACCATGGAAGGAAGCCTTAGACAAGAAGTGAGCATACTTCTTCTCACGATCTGTCAGCCCAGAGAAGGCTGTGACACAGTCCAGCAAGCAGACATCCGTGTCATTAGGCAAGGTGTACTGAGACAAGTCTGTCATTGTAGCAACTGAAAAAGCAAAGCATGCATAAGTCAGATTGTAGGAAGTTGATCTTTCATTCAGTTTTATCATTTGGGTTTTCCATTACAATTCTTTTAATGAACTTAAAAGTCAGAGTCACAAGAAATCATTAAACTAGTCCATGTGCTTTGTATTTGTCCACACCTGCTTTTCTACTGTGGCATCCAAGTCCTATACTTTCATAATATACTCATGGTCAATGATTGTTTTCAAGAGCAATTACAAGAACAAGTTGACTACACCTACTTGAGTTGGTAAGAAACACACACACACACACACACACACACACACACACACACACACACACACACACACACACACACACACACACACACAAGAACTAAAATATTCAAACAAAATGAAAGGGGGGAAAAGCATAAACTCTGTCAACCTTGGAAACAACTAACCATTTAATGGTTAACACTAAATAACCTAGTCATGTACTTTTAAAGCATGTAATAATTCTTTACCACTTTCATTTTCATTTCTTCAGTAATATCTCTATTATCATATAGCAACTTAGGTGGGGTTTTTCCTATTGATATCTACAATACCTACATGGTAGAGCAACAACATAAGGGAATCTATTTCCATAATACCTGCTGCTATATTCTTCAACCAAGGAGTACTCTATCTGATATAGTACTCCTTGTCTTCAACACAACCCTACTTTCTGTTTTACTTTTATATCCAGAGCACCAGTAAATAGTAACCAAACAAACCAAGAAAGGCAAGGGAGGCAACTAGAGGCTATTATTTTGTTTCCATTGCCTGGCATGACAACCAGTAACTATTTTTTGGATACTGTCTCTACAGAGAAAGAGCATTTTTCAAAGGGCTGAAAGAAAGTCAACACTTTATTCTATTTCGTTTAAAATGCACGAAAAAAAGGAGTCTCCAAACTAGATCTATTCTGCACCATCATTTGTAGAATCTGTATATTAAACCTACTTTATGCTCATTTTATTGCCGTTGTTGAAATAAATTTAGTAAATCACATTTGAAAAAAAGGTTGAAAGATAGTTTGCCATCTATTTACTCCTAATTATTGTATGCAGATCTCCTGTGCGCATCTGCGTAACGCGTCTATCTGACTGAAATCGATGAACAACGAAACATCACAATGAAACTGCCAACTCGCTCTACAATAGTGAATAGAACCGAATTTCGTAACTAATACAGCCATTTCTGCAGCAAAGCACTGACAGTCGACTTAAGTCACATCAAACTATGGTTAGTAAAATAATGTTGCGGGAATGCAAGCCGTCTTAATTTGTCTGTTCTTACATACAGCAAGTCATAGTTTTACCTGGCGACTATGCCCAAACAAGAAAACGTGAACAAGCCTCAGCGCATTCCATAAGATCTAAGTTGGGAATCGGAATCAGGCACTTTGCCAAAATCATTCTTAGTTTTCCAACGTTCAAAGGTGAACATGTCTGAACGGAGTTGTGTTTCCACGGCATGCGAGGCAAAACAAAAGAAATAATTTACCTCTTTTACTTACCAGATGCAATTGCCGGTTCCACTCGACGACTCGTCAGCAAAGCACGCGGATAGCTTTAATAATTTTCTTCGAAGAAGAGCTTCGAAGAACGACAACTCGAAAACTTATCTCCCTTGAAACCCAATGCCTCTGTGTTGTACAATGTAAGTCCGAAACTATCGAACCATCTGGAGGTTACATTTGAACGTATCTTTGCAGCACTTCCTACGAAATGGTGAAAAGACAAGGTTTACAGGAGTTTTAAATTTGTTCTGTGTTTGATGGTCTGTCTCTAGGTAGCTAAACGCATTTTGTAACGAATTTAAGCCTTTTTTTACATTTGCGCCCCCTTCAACCTCCGCCCCCCCCCCCCCCCCCCACCCCCCCCCCCCCTCTCTCTCTCTCTCTCTATCCCCCCTCCCCTCACCCTCTCCCTCCTCTCTCTTTCCCTACCTCCCTACCCCCCCCCTCTCTCTCTCTCTCTCTCTCTCTCTCTCTCTCTCTCTCTCTCTCTCTCTCTCTCGTCATCATCAAGAGCCAAAGCAGAAGAATTTCAGAGGAAGTCTCAAGACGTGCCTTTTCCGCCAAGCGCGTCTTGCTGACTAGGGGATCCTAGTCGACCCCTACTAGGGACATCCTAGCACCATGGAAAATTCGTGACATTTTTTGAGTGTGTGCATGCGCCACTGAGCAGCCTTTGGGCTGGAAGTGCGCGCAATATAAGTACATTATACATACATACATACATCATCATCATCAGCAGCAGCAGCATCATCATAATAATAATCATCATCATCATCATCATCATCATCATCATCATCATTGTGATGAGGTGCACCTATCACCGAGTGTATCGTACATCTACTGTGTCCATGTCATAAGGTGCACCTATCACAAAGTGTAGTGTACATCTGCTGTGTTCATCCTCTATTGACATATCCCTTCTTCTGTCTCTTCCCACCCCCAATCCTGTGTGTCAGACCTCTCTCCAACCCCCCTCCCCCATCCTTTCTGTAAGGCAAGCTGACCAGCTGACCGCTCTGTGACCCCCCCTCTACTGTGGTCTGATTGTTAGTGCAGCTGCCCTGTCAATCACTCCTTGCATTAGCGTGACCCCTGGCTAGTGCGCCGTCCTCCCACTCTGGCATCTGAATTGTAACATTTTGAGTATAAATCTAATGTTTCCTCTCAAGTAAGACAACCACTTGCAACGGCATATGATTCATTCAATAGACTGTGTTATGCTGAATGAGGCAACATATGTAAGAAGTAATTTCAAAGCGAGTTCAATTAAGTAATCCCTGTTTTCTTCCAAATACAAGCACGACTTGGGAGCCATGGGTTAGGATCTGTGGAACAATCCATCCCCTGGCTCCTGTGAGGTCCGTGCATCCGCTTGATAAGGGGGAGACGGCACACAGCCAGAGAGACCAATTCACCACCCGGTCAAGAGGTTCATCTTACTAAGAGCTTGTACCAACGGCCAATAAAGTGTGGGAAAGTAACTCGACTTCGCCCTTGCGTCGTACTTGACTCCAACCTTACCACCGACCACCACATTTGGCGCTGCAGAGCAGGGTTGAAGCGAGTACTCTACCACCAATAATGGCCAACCAACCGCAGCAGCAACCTCAACCAGAAGCCCCACGCTACATTCCACGCGAGCGGCGTATGCCCATCTTCTACGGAGAGGGCGACAGCATAACCGCCGAAGAGTGGGCGCAGGAAGTAAGACGTTACGCGAGGACCCGCGGTCTAAGAAATATGGAGGCCGCGGATTACGCCATTTCGCACCTCGAAGGCCCAGCACGGCGAGAAATTATCAGGAGAGGACAGGATGAAGACCTGGAGCAAGTGGTGCAGGTTATCCTGCAAGAGTTTGGCGACAAAAGAAGCACTGTCGCCCTCCGTCACGATTTCCAGTCCTGCCGCCAGAAAACCCACGAAGGGGTAAGGGAGTATGCGGACAGGCTGACGGATCTTCATAGGCGACTTGCATTGAAGATAGGAGGTGACGGTGACATCACTGACCGAGCCCTCTGTGAAGTGTTCGTGAACGGCCTAAGGCGCGGCCCCACACGGACCCAGTTATTGAAAAACATGCTGGCAGATGCGGACTTTAATTTTCGGCAGATGAGAGCTACTGCCAGCCAATGGGAACAAATCGAAGAGGAGGAATACACCAGCACAGCTACAGCTGCTCTAGCGGTCAAGCCGTCCCTTGAGGCCAGGGTGGACGAGCTGACCTCATCGCTCACTCGGTTACAGGCAGAGCTCAGCCATTCGAGCAGACCACACCGACAGTCGCAACCTCTACCAGTGAAATGCCAGTACTGTGGGAAGCCTGGACACGCTGCATTAGAGTGCAGATCCCGACTACGAGAGCTCCAGCACCGCCCCCCACAAGCAAACGTCAGGGGTTCTCAGCCCCGAGTCTGCTACAGCTGCCAGCAGCCAGGACATGTAGCGAGAGATTGCCCCACCCACACCGCCCCTGGACGGACATTCCGTAGGGAGACACCGACCCCTGCGTACCAGCTTCCGACACAGGGAAACGGACTCAACCCCCAGTAGTCGGCCGCACAGGGGGTAATTCCGAGAAGGCCGGAGAGTTCCCCACGTTCGGTTTAACGGGCAAGTCACCAACCGTGCTCGCTACTCTGGACAACATCCCTGTAAGAGCCCTGATCGACACTGGAAGCGAGGTTTCAACCATCACCGAAACATGGTTCAGGCAGCATCTTCCCCCCACAGCACTGCAGCATCAGCAACTCGTCACACTCAGAAGTGCCAGTGGTGATGAAATCCCTTATTGTGGCACGGTGACGCTGACAGTTACCGCCCTAGGACAGACATTCCCACATGGAGTCTTCCTAGTAGTGAAGGACTCAGCAATTTCTGCAGTTCGGGCAAGGAAAACCGAAGTACCAGCTCTATTGGGAATGAACGTGCTGCCTCACCTGACGTCGGGATTTCGCAACCACCCTACGAGCCTCCCAGCTGCTCTCCAAGCCATCATAGGGGAGATCAGCCTCCACCAGAAGCGTGTCAGCGGCGTTGCACGCATCGCTGGGAAAGAGACAGTCTATATTCCCGCGGGGTCAGTGATTAACCGTGCGCATCACGGGCCCACCGTCATCGCGACCTCTACTGGCCGAACCTGCAGCTCATCCACTTCCAAATGGCGTGTGTCTTGTGCCATCTCTCGTCGCAGCGGACGTTGGACAGCGCTATGTCAGGTTGGTCAATTTCAACGAGGAGCCTGTCACTATAGCGCGCTATACACCCCTTGCCTCGTTAGAGGAAATTCACTGCATTTCTTCCAGCAATGACGAACGTCTCGCTGCAATGCTAAATTCTCAGCATACCGAGACTGACAGCTCCAGTGCCCGCGACACGGAAGACCTCATCTGCCCCGATTTTGATGGAACAGCATCGCAGCGACGTCAACTACGCGAGCTGATCAAACGACATCAGAATGTTTTTGCCACGGAAGACAACAAGTTGGGCTGCTGCAACATTGTCCGTCATCCCCTCAAAACAGTGGACGAAATACCCATCGCACAGCCTTACCGGTCTATTCCACCGAAACTGTACGAGGAAGTCAAGGCTCACCTGGAGGAGTTGCTAGAACAAGACGTCATCAAAGAGAGCCGGAGCCCCTACGCCGCACCTATTGTACTCGTCAGGAAGAAAGACGGTAGTCTCCGCCTGTGTGTGGACTATCGCCGCCTCAATGCCAAGACAGTCAGGGACGCCTATCCTCTCCCCCGCCTGCTCGAGACCTTTGATGCCCTGGCCGGAGCGCAGTTCTTCTCGACCCTTGACCTCGCAAGCGGTTACCACCAGATAGCAATGGAGCGAGACGACCAACACAAGACAGCGTTTACCACGCCACTGGGGCTGTTTGAGTTCAACAGAATGCCATTTGGCCTCACGAACGCTCCTGCAACATTCCAAAGGCTAATGCAGACAGCGATGTCAGACTTTCTGTTCAATTTTGTGTTGGCTTATCTCGATGATCTTCTAGTGTTCAGCAAGACATTTGAAGAACACCTGACGCACCTGGACAAGCTGCTGACACGCATCGGAGAAACTGGCCTCAAGATCAAGTTGTCCAAGTGTCAACTCCTGCGTCGGGAGGTAACCTATCTGGGCCACACACTGTCGGCAGAAGGAATTGGGTGTCAAGAGGAAAAAATCGCTGCCGTGAGCAACTGGCCTACGCCTAAGACAACACGAGAGCTCCAATCCTTCCTGGGGTTCGTCAGTTATTACCGGCGATTCGTCAATAATTTCGCCCGCACCGCTGGCCCACTACACGACTTGGTGAACACCCACTCCGAGGGGAAGAAGGGAGGTCACAGGACCCGTGACGTCACAAGACACTGGAAGCAAGAGCACGAGAATGCCTTCCTCAGTCTGAAGTCGGCACTTACAGGAGCAGATGTCCTCGGCTTTGCAGATTTCCAGCGCCCATTCATCCTTGAGGTGGACGCCAGCCATGATGGGCTAGGTGCCATTCTATCCCAGGAGCAACCCGGCGGCAAGATCAAGGTGATCGCCTACGCTAGCAGACGCCTACGCCCCACAGAACGCAACTGTGACAACTACAGCAGCTTCAAACTGGAATTCCTGGCTCTGAAGTGGGCCGTGACAGAGAAGTTCAGACACTATCTGATTGGAAGTAAAGTAACTATACTGACAGACAATAACCCCCTCACCCACCTCCAGACAGCGAAACTTGGAGCAGTGGAACAGCGTTGGTGCGCAGAGCTCGCGAGCTTCAATTACGAGATAAAGTACCGCCCCGGAAAGTCCAATCCAGCTGACGCTTTGTCGCGCATGCCAACAGTTGCAAGCCCAGCACGGTCAGCAGGCACTGAAATCCCAGTTCACATTGCCTGCATCCAGGAAGTATGGTGTCAGTCTCTAGAGACCGCCGGTCCAAGAACAGAAGATGCGCAGACGACAGAGGGACCACCTGTCGCCCCATGGGAGCCCTGGAGCCACGCCTTCCTACCGAGCCACTCCCCGGCTGAATTGGCACGCCTCCAACATGAGGATTCCGCAACATTGCCTTTCATTCAGTCGTGGCCACATCTTCCCCCTCACTCCAGCCTGTCACAGGAAGCAAAGAAGTTGACAAAGCAGCACCCAAGGCTGATGATGTCAGACGGCGTCCTATATCGGCGCATCAAGGACCCGTGCCTCGGAAGCCTACAACAACTGGTGTTACCTGCCTCCCTACGCCCTGATGTCCTCGCGTCAGTCCACGACTGCATGGGCCACCAGGCAGTCCAGCGGACAACGGCCCTTCTGATGCAGCGTGTTTACTGGCCGAGAATGCACGAAGACACCAAGGATTACATCAACAACTGCAGACGATGCCAAGTTAATCGAGAGCCACGCCGCAAGCCCCCCACAGGTCACCTCCTCGCCTCTCGCCCTTTGGAAGTCTTAGCGATTGACTTTACGCTCCTTGAAGCAGCGTCAGATGGACGAGAGAATGTCTTAGTTATGACCGACGTCTTCTCCAAATTCACCCAAGCTGTCACCACCAGAGATCAGAAAGCTGAGACAGTCGCACGTGTTCTGCAGAAAGAATGGTTTGCGCGATTCGGTGTACCACAGCGCATCCACTCCGACCAAGGACGCAACTTCGAGTCACATCTGATCAAGGAACTCTGCGAGATCTACGGAGTGGAAAAGTCTCGTACCACACCTTACCATCCTCAAGGTAATGGGCAGTGCGAGAGATTCAATCGCACCATGCACGATCTCATTCGCAGTCTGCACCCAGAGCAGAAACGCAGATGGCCCGAACACCTGCCCATACTAGTGTACGCATACAACTGTACTCCTCACGCCACCACAGGTTTCGCCCCCTTCTACCTCCTCTTCGGACAGAACCCCCGCCTTCCAGTTGACGCTCTCCTCGCCACCCCTGCAACTACCGTCTACGAGCCCACAGAGTGGATCCGTCAACACCGGGTACGCTTGCAGCATGCTTATCGCTGCACTCGAGCCCTCCAACGCCATGCAGCTGAAGCCAGAGACCGCAGGGACGGACAGTCGCCAACTCTTCCTGACCTCCATCCCGGAGACTTCGTGTACGTTCGATCCCGACCCTCAGGAGTACGTGACAAGTGCGGGGACGTGTGGAACCCCATCCTCTACATGATCACAAGGCAGCCACACCCCCCTTCCCCCGTCTACGAGGTGCAACCAGCCTCAGGTGGCAATACAAAGTGTATACATAGAGTGGACTTAAAAGAGGCAGTTTCAGACGTGCCACAGCCAGATCACCCTGTCGCTGAGCGCCCTAGGATTGTGGGAGATCACTTTTACAATGAAGACAGTGACCAGGTGGTGCTAATAGCGCGGCCACGCCCAATCCCTCTGCCACGTCGGAACATTCCGACAAGGGCACAATCACCCACTGGAACATGTGACCCAGGATTGACCCCACCACCAGTGCCTGACCCATCTGGACCCTCTCCCCCTGATGCAGTAACCGGGAGCAGTGGAAACCTACGCCGGAGCACTAGAACTACAGCTGGCGTCCCACCAGTCCGCTTCCAAGACGCATACATGTTCTAGACATTGTATCGTTGTGTTTTGTTGTTGTGCTGAAAGACAGTGAGCTGTTTTGTGAGACACACGGATGCAATTTTCTTCATTGGAATGGAGACCCTTACTGTAAGTAATTCGTTTGTTCATTCATGTCATGCCACCTTGCTGCTTATCCATTTTCGAGCCACGAACAGTAGATTCACATTGAAGTTGTGTTTAACGATTGAAGTGTCCACCCGCCCCAGAGTTGATTAAGTCGGAAAGAGAACTGAATGAGACCGTCAGATCATGAGTGCCTGTCAAATACAGCCTATGCTTCTGAACGTGTGATCTCATGTCAGACAACGTTGTCAGTGTTTATTTTTATTCTGCTCTATTCATAGATTTCAAATGTACTTTGGGCCCTGATAATCGTCAGCCTTAGTCACATTTGTTGGTCAAATACCAGTCTTTGAACATAACGAGCGAGTGTTGTTTTTTTTTCTATGTCATGGTTGAATGTACCTTGGATTTTGGTCAAATACCTGCCTCGGATTCATTCTGGTGAAAGGTCACACCCTGACCTGTGTATTTTGTTGTTTCAATCAGTGCGGACACTGATTCAATTTCACCGGGGGGCATGTGATGAGGTGCACCTATCACCGAGTGTATCGTACATCTACTGTGTCCATGTCATAAGGTGCACCTATCACAAAGTGTAGTGTACATCTGCTGTGTTCATCCTCTATTGACATATCCCTTCTTCTGTCTCTTCCCACCCCCAATCCTGTGTGTCAGACCTCTCTCCAACCCCCCTCCCCCATCCTTTCTGTAAGGCAAGCTGACCAGCTGACCGCTCTGTGACCCCCCCTCTACTGTGGTCTGATTGTTAGTGCAGCTGCCCTGTCAATCACTCCTTGCATTAGCGTGACCCCTGGCTAGTGCGCCGTCCTCCCACTCTGGCATCTGAATTGTAACATTTTGAGTATAAATCTAATGTTTCCTCTCAAGTAAGACAACCACTTGCAACGGCATATGATTCATTCAATAGACTGTGTTATGCGGAATGAGGCAACATATGTAAGAAGTAATTTCAAAGCGAGTTCAATTAAGTAATCCCTGTTTTCTTCCAAATACAAGCACGACTTGGGAGCAATGGGTTAGGATCTGTGGAACAATCCATCCCCTGGCTCCTGTGAGGTCCGTGCATCCGCTTGATAAGGGGGAGACGGCACACAGCCAGAGAGACCAATTCACCACCCGGTCAAGAGGTTCATCTTACTAAGAGCTTGTACCAACGGCCAATAAAGTGTGGGAAAGTAACTCGACTTCGCCCCTGCGTCGTACTTGACTCCAACCTTACCACCGACCACCACATCATCATCATCATCATCATCATCATCATCATCAACAACATCATCATCATCATCATCATCATCATCATCATCATCATCATCATCATCATCATCATCATCATCATCATCATCATCATCATCATCATCATCATCATCATCATCATCACAATATCTAATTGGTTGTAACACGGTGAAATTCTTTCAATCATTCTTAAAAGACAGACAGCAGTATGTCTATTTCAATGGACATGCTTCTTTTTGTGGCCACTTACAAGTGGGTGTGCCACAAGGTTCTGTCTTAGGTCCTCTTTTGTTCTGCCTATTCATCAATGACCTACCATTACATATCTCTGATAAAGAGATTGCATGTGATATGTTTGCTGATGATGTAACACGTTCAACCTCAGGTGTCAGGACTGAATGTGTGGCAGTAAAACTTCAAGGGAGCCTGGATGAAATACGTTCCTGGTGCTCTTCGAATCATATGGTCATTAATCCTTCCAAAACGAAATATATGGTGATAACTACGAGACAAAAACATCAAATATATCCTTTATCTCTTCCTCTTGTTCTTGATTCTTTGAGAATCGAAAAAATTGTTGAGCACAAAGTTCTTGGTGTAATAATTGATGATCATTTAGGATGGCAATCACACATTGATTATATTTGTAAAAAATATCAATTAATCTATTTCTTCTCTCCAAATTAAGACATATTGTTGACGTTCAAACTTGCAAAATCTTCTTCCATGCTCATATCTTATCTCACGTTAATTATGCGTCAACAATTTGGGATGGCTGTAGTGACGCTAACTTGAAAAGGCTGAAGTCATTGTATCGAAGAGCCTCTAAGCTTATGATAACAGATAGTTCACTATCTACAAATGACAAAATGAAAGAACTTAACATATTGCCTTTTCATAAGCATTTACAATTCAATAAATGTGTCTTAATGAAAAGAATTAATGATTGTGATGTGCCTGATTATTTGATAAACTTATTCCAACATTCAAATATTCGTGTACATAACTTTATAATACCACAACCTAGGATTGATTTGTTTAAACATAGCCTATCTTATTCAGGGGCTACTATGTGGAACACACTATCCAATTCTCTAAAAATTGCGAAATCTTTAGAGAAATTTAAATTGAAACTACATACTTTTCTTATGCAGTCATCCTAGATACTTTCATCTTATTCTAAATTCACCTTGTGGCTATTTTCAATGTGGTATTTCGTTACCATGAATTGGTTGTAACCTGTGTTATTGTGTGAATTTTGTGTGGGATAGAGGGTGGGTGGGTGGGTAGGGGTGGGGGATGGGATTGGATTTGTTTGTTTGTTTGTTTTCTTGTTTTATCAAGGGCTGGATGTAAGATAGGCAGTTATGCCTAATTCATGTATTTCCCTTGAAAAATAAAGTTTAATCAATCTCTCTCTCTCTCTCTCTCTCTCTCTCTCTCCAAGACTCACAGAGCGTATAAGTGTCAAAGGCATCTACTAAAATATTTTTATGTCACTATTTGTTATATTGTCCATATATCATTGCCAACTGTCGGACATTGATATTCTACTTGATACTATGTTTTCCTCTCTTTTTTCTTTCCGATCATCACGGGCCCGTATTCACAACGGCGATTTATTTTTTAACACTCGATTTATCCCCTAGCCCCGCGTTATCTTGATCGGTTAGATAAGGTACGCTCGTCAGAGGATCCTAGGTTGCGCTTTGCTATATATACTGGTTTCCAGCCAAGGGAGAGCGGAACAGGCAGTTGGAATCGTCTGAGTTTAGAGATAAATCGGAGTTAAAATAAATCGCCGATAAATCGCCGTTGTGAATACGAGCCCAGGCCTGTTAATTTTCTTTTTGAGCAAAGACAATTTGTCAGAAAGGCAGAAATGCCTAAAATTCCATCCTTAATAGATAAAGTCAGTCAGTCACTGTCACTCAGTCACACTCAGTCACTCCGTCACACTCAGTCAGTCAGTCAGTCAGTCCGTCAGTCAGTCAGTCAGTCAGTCAGTCAGTCAGTCAGTCAGTCAGTCAGTCAGTCAGTGAGTCAGACAGTGAGTCAGTCAGTCAGTCAGTCAGTCAGTCAGCCATTCACGCACTCACTCACTCACTCACTCACTCACTCACTCACTCACTCACTCACTCACTCACTCACTCACTCACTCACTCACTCACTCACTCACTCTCACACTCACTCACTCACACTCACTCTCACTCACTCACTCACTCATTCAGACAGTCACTCAGACAGTCACTCAGTCAGCCACTCAGTCAGCCACTCAGTCACTCAGTCAGCTCTCTCTCTCTCTCTCTCTCTCTCTCTCTCTCTCTCTCTCTCTCTCTCTCTCTCTCTCTCTCTCTCTCTCTCTCTCTCTCTCTCTCGCGCGCGCGCGGATTATCATATTTATTTACCCACCAGAATCGATTTAAAAATCAATCTTCAACAGTGTCTACTTGTCCAGCCTGTTATGAAGTTGAAGAAACAGAAGAACACTTCCTCCCAGAATGTCCAGTTTATGCTGATCTACGACAGATGTACATATATGATGTAATTGAACCCCACGAAAATGTCAACATTAAGAACCTGCTGTCTAAACAAGATATAAAAATGATAAAATCAATAACACGGTACCTGCACCATGCAATTCAAAGGAGACACGAGGCTGTGAAAATTGCGTCAACCGAAGTTTTCTATTTGTAATGTTGTGATGGGCCGGTGGCCTGAGCAAATAAACTCGTTCGTTCGTTCTCTCTCTCTCTCTCTCTCTCTCTCTCTCTCTCTCTCTCTCTCTCTCTCTCTCTCACACACACACACACACACACACACACACACACACACACACACACACACACACACACACACACACACACACACACATGCAGGCACGCCACGAGCACAATCATGCAATCATGCGAGCGCGCGCACACACACACACACACACACACACACACACACACACACACACACACAGGCACGCCACGAGCACAATCATGCAATCATGCGAGCGCGCACACACACACACACACACACACACACATACACGCACACACCTATGCACCACTGCGCCCAGGCACGCATTGGAAATCTACTGATTTATGCCAAAATGAACCGTAATTCGCTCTCTTTGCCCATTATGCAATTCACTTGCCTAATACGCTCTTTTAAATGACACTACGACATGTAAAACTGCTCCGTGGTTTGAGGCATCTGTTTCAGGGCTATAAATTACGGTTTATGTTTGTGGTGGGTTAGCCTTTTAGCCTCTTTCGTTCAAACGTAGGGAGAAATAATTAGCTATCCATTCCGGTTATACAGTCATCGATTGCATGATTTAAGTAGTAGGTTTTTTCTTGTAGTATCCGTAGTATGCGTTCGTTCACTACTGCAAAAGTCCTTTGTTATAACTAGATTTTTTGTAAGGGAATTTGTGTAGAAACATCAAAGAATGCCGACAATCCGTCTCAGCATGTGAGGCACCCTTGATTCCTCATGACGTATCCGGGGAAGAAGTCCCAGGAGAATTGACGCCGGCTGAATTCGTCAAACCAGTTTGTGGCTGTCCCAAGAGGCTACCTGTTTACACATGAAGAATTATGAGTATATGAATGGCGGGACGAGCTACGGTCAGATCAGAGAGAGAATATGAGTGGTTCAAGGATAATCCGTTTCTTAAATACCCTAACTGCATGGTTCAGAACATCTGGAGCTCTGGTTGGCACCTAACTGTTTGTGTCAGGGTGTGGAAGTTATAGGTAGGCTTGAGGTTCTGGGACTGTCTCAACTATTTAGAACAGATCGAGGGGTGGAGCCAGAGGATATAAGAGCTAGGGGGAAACATGCTGAGACCAGAGAGTTGGAGTCAGAGAAGAAGTCCAGAGTCCGAAGGCGGACAGGGACGTGTGTGGACGCCTCTGAGCTACCCATGGCTCAGTGGTGGACACGACTTGTGCCATGTAAGATGGAAGAATAAACGAGTTTGGAAAAATCTGCTGGCCCGACCTTGTCCTCTCCACATCTCACCAACGCTACAACACGTACCTCTCTCTAGCTTTTGCCCCCGCTCTGCACCAACAACCACGCTCTACCACATATGTTCTTGCCTGTTCATCGATCACAGTCTCATGGGCAATGCTAGTTGAAAGTTTGTTACCCGTGCGTGGAAACACACAAAGCACATGACGGAAAAGCGGGTCCAAGTCCAAGTGATACACGCGCAGTTGCCCACAGGGCGTGTGTTATTTTGATGGTTCCTCAGTGACTTTTTCAGTTTTAGCGCCACTTAATTAAATACAAGTGTCCGTGTGCGCGCGCGTGCAAGCGTGCCTCTGTGTGTGGGGGTGTGCGCGCGCGCGTGTGTGCGTGAGTGCGTATGACCTTGTTCCACTCATGCAGGGAAGGAAAGGAAACACGAGCACTCCCATAACAGCTTTTGACAGAACGCAAGAATTCTCGGCGACATGTAGTTTACTTTAGTTGAATTTCATGGTTTCGTCAACTCCATGGATCATATCCATGTCAAATCCAATCCTATTTTGCTAGTGCGCCTGTATATTTAAAACGTTTGTTCTTTCCAAGTTTTGCTAATTCCAACTTTCTTTCCAACAGCCTTCATGGCCGCCACTCACTTACAGCTATTTTTGTCACGGACACGTACGTGGTGTGTACAGTGGGCCTATCACTCAGTTCCACGGCAGTTGATGTTGCAACAATAAATGTTGGCCAAGTGTTTATATCTCGTACTTGACTACATCTCTTCGCATTATCCCTCCAGGTTTACTGGAGGTCCTACAGACTTTATCTGTCTGTCTGTCCGTCCCGTCTCCACGGCTTATATCTCAAAAACTACTGGACGGATTTCCTTGAGATTTTGCACACTAACTGGAAGTTAGGTCCGATTGAATGTATAAAATTTTCAGAATCGAGGCTTGAAGAGAAAGTGGTTTTCTAAGGTCGTATTCTCGAAATTACCGGTCGAAAAATTATTGAAATGACATTTGACGGCAAAGCCAAATTTGACGTCATTAATAGCATGACGTCATTTGCATGTACGATCTGAAATTCAGTCCAACTTAGAAAACAGCAAATTTACAATGCACACTTCAATGTCATTGCAAAATTCGATGTAACACACAGCAAAAGATGGTCATCGAAATACAGCCACGGTGTATTAGACTCGACTACGCTCCACAGTCACAGACACAGGAAATCAAAACATTTAAACGTGCATAAACGATGTCTATGGCAAAGAAAACATTTTCTTAGCGTCTATCAACACAACATGGGGCGCAGAAGATTAACAAATGAAGCGCTGCACTACATCTGTAGGTGCTCGGAAGAGGCAAAAAGCGCTCAATTCTCACCCCAACCCTAGAAAGTCCCAGGTGGGAAAGAATACATCAATTTAGGCAAGTTGTCTAAACACAGCCGCCAGGATCAGGGGCGGGGAAAACCCCTCGGCTTTGGGTCACGGGCAGCCTCACGCTTGGCCGACGATGTGATCGCGAACGCGTTGCCCCTCACAATTGACAGCGAGATTCTCTGGAAAAGGAACTGTGTCTGGCGTGAGTCATCTGTCGACAGTGCAATCCGTTGGCCGATCTCTCGGATGAGTTCCGTTGCTGCCGGTCCGACTACTCCGGTTGTTTCAACAGCAAACGGGACGAAGTGGTACCTTTCCGAGATAGAGGCGTACTTCCTCCTCTTCGAACCTTCGGCTGTCCGGCAGGCGTTCCCTGGGTCGATAGCAGAATCTGTCATTGAAGACGGCGCGAAAGAGTCAGAGCAGGTGGCGTCCCAAACTTAGAAGCTTTCTGTCTCAACATTTCAATTGACGTAACAGCAGAAATTATGGGTATCTTTTTAGATTGACGTCATTTAGAGTTTCGGGGAACCCATGGGAGAATGAATAATTTCCAGACCGTTGGTGAAGGAGACAGAAGGATTTTTTACGATGCGGGGCGTTTCGTTTCGAAAATGTAACCCTTGAACAGCATTAATTTATCAAATCTGGGTACTACTATTGACCGCAATACCCCGCAATACCCACAAATATACCGCAATACCACCAAATATGCAACTCGTACTTGCGTCAAATCGCCGTAGTTTGATGTTTACTTAGCCCGCTGAACGCTGCCAAGACTGATCTAATGCGATCGCCGTAGTTTGACTGTTTCCGAGAGTTACGTCCCTTCGTGATGCGGTCGCTTCTGTGTATCGGTCCGAAAGTTTAGTTGAATTTGTATGGTTTTTGGCGACCCATGTGTCTCAAAATTGAGTAGAAGTATTTTGAGCGTATTAGGATATCGAAACATCGCATCAGTTTCAATGTTGTTTTGTGGCCAAACATAGTTATAGTATACTATGATCATTGAATGACCACCTATCAGATCTAAACTCGTTGTCTTCATTTGCCTGTCGGATAAGTCTTGGCAGTTTAAACACTAGAGCAGTCATCAGTTTATTGTCAATTTGAGAGACTCACTGGCTCATAAAATAGGTAGCTAGAGCATAATCGCTCCAAGCATTGATTTCGCCTGCCAGCCAACCAAAACAAGGGACGCAACTCTAAATCTCGTCTTGCTTAAAATCGCGGAGTGACGCTTCTTTATGTCTATGTAACGTATGTTCTTTGGACGAAGCAAACATCAAACTACGGCGATTTGACGCAAGTACGAGTTGCATATTTGGTGGTATTGCGGTATATTTGTGGGTATTGCGGGGTATTGCAGGGTATTGCGGTCAATAGTAGTACCGTCAAAGATGTATGTTGAATGCATCAATAGTTCTCTCGAGAGGTTGCGGGTTCGAACCCGATCTTTTTTTGTTGTTGTGCCAAAACCTGGAGGTTCAGCGCCAGCGGTTTTTATCACTTCATCGAATGCATTCTAAAAGCCGTATATTTACCATCTATACTATTACTAACTGAAGGTGTTGTTGCGCGAAGACATAATAAGCGCTCGAGTTCTCAAGGTGAAGCTCTATGCCTGACCATTCACCTTGAGCATATAATGGCTCGATCGCTCGGTGCCGCCCACGTTAGACTCAATTTTAAATTAGTCATACGTAGGCCCTACTTGTAGGCCTACTGATTTCACCAGTCTCCACTCCATCAACTGAGATAAGCTCTCGACACCGCATAAGTGAGTCGACAATGCGTCGAACACGGAACAGTGACGATCAAAGGCTGATGTATTGAAAAAGGTCGATCAAAAACCGGTCGGATGAATACGAATGGTAGTTAATCGATATGCGCTGCATGAATACGACGGGACATAAATCCCCTTAACTTCAAAAGAGGCAGTCAAGCGATTTCTGGGGTGTTCGTTCCGTTATTGCATTGCATTGCATTCTGTGAAAGAGACTGCGGGTCATAGAGATCAATTTGAGAGGTTGTTTCCTGTGTCGGGTGTTTTTAGCCTATGAGGGGCAGTCCTTTCCTACGTTCTCTAGAAGATCAAAACTCAGCCGGTCACGTGGCCTACGTGTTTGCAATCCAGCGCTCAGTCTTCGCACACGAAAAAATGCACCTTGAAAACCAAATTCGCTTGTCTTTCAATGAGAGCATCATTGAACCATAAGGAGGCGAAGTTCGTTGTTGGAGACATAATTATGCTCCATACGGTGATTAGTACTGATCGATAAGCATTGCGCAATTTCACTTTGGTGGGGTTTTCCCCCTCAGTAGCTGTTTTGTGGTTGATTTTAAACCTTGTCTCAGTTGGTCTGGTGTTTTTTTATGGCACCGGTTTTTTTAATTACTCGGTGTACATGGTACGTAATGACAAAATCTGAGCAGACCCCAAAAGCCCAACAGCCGCGGGAATCCAGCATATATATGAGGGGGACATCGAGCAGCTCATAATATATTATATAAAACGTATGTTACACTTGTTCAAGTTGTTATCTGTCCAGGCCAGTTCGGGATGAACTTCCCCCTTGTGACAATTTGGTATCTTTCGTTCATACGGAATGGGGGCTCGACAGATTGCTGTTCACATGTTTTGTGGTAAATCAGTGGATAACATGTAAGGTATGATTCGGTCGCGTCAAACTGGGTAGAAATAAACAACATCTCTTCAACCGAACTTGCTCACGTTTTCATACTAAGTGTTCGTAGTCACCAGTGCCTTATTTACTGAAGCGATTGCTGACACCGCCTTTCTTGGCATCCATGTAATTTGACATAAAATATCTAGTCGTCGGCGTCTTCTTCAACTTAATCCTCGATCCCCATGCAAACCCCACACACACTGCAGAACCATATCTTCACCAGTTTCACCTTCTCTCGTGCAAACAAATCATTAATTTATTACTTTCTGTACTAAATCCTCGCGTTTTCAGCCACTCTCCCTTCCCATGCCCCACCCCAACCCCAACCCCTTCCTTCCCATCTCCACTCCTTTTACTCTTCCCCTTTCCCAAACTTCCCTTCCTAAGCCTCATCCCCATCTGTACTGTCTCCTCCCCATCCCATTCTCTTTCTTCCCATCACCCCCAACCTCCCCCACTCTGGCCTTCCTTAATTCTTGTTAAAACCACTCGAACTTTCTTTCCTATGCCTCATCCCCAACCTCACTGCCCCCCCCCCCCCCTCCTACCCCCCCCCCCCCCCCCTCCCCAATGGTAATGGAGATAGTCACTACAGATGCCTCACGAGTGGGCACCCGGCGGCTCACAGCGACCTGCGTTTATCGTGCACGCTTATCGTCCGCTATTCACCGCCTCTACAGCCGCCTGCCGCTTAGAACGAGTGGATTTAGCTGTCCCCCCACCCCACCACACACAGTCAGTTGGAGGCTCGCCTCCACCCCAGTCAGACCGGGTACGTCTGGCCACGGCGCCAGTACGTTAGGCCTACTATACGTCGTGTTTCCTACGGCCTTGCTCATTGAACTGCTCCGAATCTGAAAGGCTCTCGGTAAGTTCTTTTAGACGTGGACGTTCATTTACGTATCTCCACTTTCAGTTCATGTATGTGTGTAGCAAGTTTGAATGTGCGTCTTTTTGCTGTCTGCTGATAGCGACAATTGCCCGCGCAGGCTGGCCGCCCTATAGTAGCCACACCTCTTGAGCAGCAGCGAAATGAGACAAGCAGATCAGTAACTGCATACTATGACAAGATCACTGGCCATATGAAATTCGTACATGTAAATACGTACTCCTTGTAGGCCTTTGTGTTCCCTCGTGCACTGAGCTTTCCCTCTTTACATCTTATTCGTGCCATTTCACAAATGCTTCTGTAGTATTCGCACTTTCAGATTAGTACCCACAGGGTTAGTGATCTACAGTGTGAAATATTTTGTGAAAGCAGAAGCAGACGATCAGCTTTGTCTATCGCCTCTTATACATGAGACTAATTTACATATCTACGTGCTGTGATGCCTGTGGCTGCAGAGGTTGGACTGCGTCACCTGAGATTTACTACAGTTGGTCCTTCGAGCATTCCGTCAGGTTCACATGTGCATGAGTTTCATGCACATTACAAAACATCTTATCTGTCAACTTTTTACTCCTTCCGTCGAGCATAGACAAAAAGGTTTTCACAGAGACAAAGAGGGAGGGAGAGAGAGAGAGAGAGAGAGAGAGAGAGAGAGAGAGAGAGAGAGAGAGAGAGAGAGAGAGAGAGAGAGAGAGAGAGAGAGAGAATTTACAATGACTGCTGCACCGACATTATTTATTTTAATGCCCTGTAAATTCACGCAGGTCAAATCCTCTCCATCACAACAAAATACGCTTTACTGTTACATTTAGAACGACTTTTGAAGATATTGGAAAGAAACCCGTTGATAGGTATGAGATGCGAAATACCATGAATCTATTCTTTGCTCTAGGTTATGTTCGCTGGAGAAGTTCAGTCGTGTCTTCGACATATTTGTCTCTGACAAGATTTCTTTCGCCATGCACGCTTCATGACGTTTTCTGCATGCACCACATGATTTGCATGTTCTAAAGATTTTCCTTGGTGGTGCCGGGAAATGGTAAAAACCTTCCACCACACTCACACGTTCTTTTACTACTCCCTTTCACTCTGTTACTCATTACAATATCACACGTGATGGTTCTAGCACTCTTTGACACTCGCTCACTCTTTCGAATTCCTTCTTCAGTGTCTCACCCTAAGTAATTCACCAGACTGCAAAATTATAGCAGTCTGGTGCGTCTTATCAAAGGGTTTGACAACTATTTAGTTCTAATCGTATCAGTCTTTCAAACTTCAATTTCGATATTTAGCCTTCAGTAATGTTCCAGTCGAATGACCTGCAGATTTTGCTTAGGCCTACCAATTTCTCCGAAGCCTCTAAACAGTTCGATCTATGGCCGCCCTGTGGAAAACCGAGATGGTTTTCCAGCCTGCATTCAACTCCAATGCACTACTCCCACGAATCACTATAGATGACACAGAGCTGAAAAATACTGACAGCTTTAAATATATGGGAAGTATTTTAAAAAAGGATGGCTTTCTGGACAAGGAAATGACTGAATGCCGGAATCAGCAAAGCAAGTCAATTAAGCTCCGGGACGATTATGCAGCAAGATGCTTAATTAATCACTACGATTAGTTTGTTCGTTCTCTCTCTCTCTCTCTCTCTCTCTCTCTCTCTCTCTCTCATACACACACACGCAACTCACACACACACGCACACACACATGCGCGAGCGCGCACACACACACACACACACACACACACACACACACACACACGCACACAACACTCTTCACCATGGGGAGTTGGGCGCCGGGTAGGGGATGAGATGGGGTGGAGGAGGTGCCGGTGGGGTGGGGGGTGGGGGTGGGGAGGAGTGGGGAGAGGGGATGGGGAAGAAAAACTGAGAGTTAACGCCTACGCTCAAATGTCGGCTGCCCGAACGTGTGCAGATTTATCTGCCGACGTGGCTTTTTTTCCCTCCTCCATGTCTCTCCATGTGCACTCGAGTGGCTGGCTGCCATGTTTACCCGCGGCTTGTGAGAAGTACGCAGTCGGCGCAAACTTCGGTGTTCTTTCATCCGCACGGTCGGGAAGCGCTCCCACAGTGAACACGTCGTTTAGTCGTGGCGGGTGGCGGATCGATGAGACGGCCATCGATCTGGGCGTGATGGGCTGGCACTCCATTGAACTGTCGGCAGTGACACGCTCCCGCAATAACGCGGTAATCGGTCGTCATGGCGGTGGCCGCTCCGAGATTTCCATCGACCTTAACTGGGTATTAGTCATGTCACCTGTTGTCGTCTTCTTTTTATCCCCCCCCCCCCCCCCCCCCCCACCAACCCGCGCCTTCCCCTCTCTTCTCCTACCCCTACCCCACCCATATCCTTGCAGCCATTCGATATTTTCACTGCACGCTATATTTATTCCACCTCCGTCTTTTACTACTTCCCTTACACAGGATGCCAATCATTATTTCCCCACGTAGGCTACGATATTTTCATTTAGGGAAGCAAGGATAAAGGAGAAACACTTAGGCCTATGTTCAAATCATGTCGTCACAGCCATAACGCATTACGTCATTATCATTTTTGTCTTCGTTATTGTCAATGTCATCATTATCGTCGTCGTCGTCGATTCACGTCGTCTTTATCGTCATTGTCATAGAATGCGATGAAGTTTGCCTCAACCTCCCAACTCCAATTAACGACTACTCCATTTCTTACCTATAGGCCTACTTGCAATTCTTCCATCAGGCCAACATCTTCCCATCTTGTCCTCTGACCCATCTATTTCCTACATATACACCATGTCCCAGCTGACCCCCTGAACTCGAGTGGTAATAGGGAGGAGAAATGGATACGCACTTCCGGAGAGAAGATGCCGGTGTAGTTTTATATAGCGACTTATCCCCCATGTCCGAGTCTCAAACAGCTTTACACTGTAACCCCAGATCTGTGGGCCGCCACATCAGTCCTTCACTGGCCCCTGGCGACATACGAGCGATTCAGCTAATCAGCCAATCAGGTGCGTCCTATGAGACTGCTTTGGCATGATATGTCCCGATTCGAATATCTTACCGAAAATAGATAGATATAGCAGTAAAATTTGCCTCATGTATGAAAATCTGTTTTAAAATGCTGAACGTTTTAGATGGACTGGGGAACTTATGAGGAGATGAGCCAGTATTTATACCTAATTTCATAAAATTTTGTGAACAAACCCCAATCTTTCAGCTGACACCAACCCTAGCGTAGAATATTTTGACAGGATAAGGCGAACAGTTCTGAGGTGTCACTGATTCACGTAGCTATACAAACGTCAATAGTTCTGTGCCGACACAGTTGACGGATCATGCTGCCCGTTTCCCATGGGACGTACGAACAACTGAAAGTCGAAACAACCGATCTCGTAGAATTTATTTGGGCAGTGCTTTTCTCAGTATGATATAGTTCCACCTACTTTTCTCAAATAGAAAAACACATTAACAATGAAAGAGAATATCAAACAACAGAGCACAAACATGTTCCGCCGTCAACTACAATTGTACCCAACACAATATGCGTGCTGCGTCCTATTCTCATTCTGTACGCGTTCTTACCACGCGTCTCTCCCATGCACACACGAGCTCAGGAGAACGACGAGATCGTCACCACGCAGCGATCCATAAACAGGATTTTCTCCTAGGTACTGATAAAGTCAGGGGATCAATCCAGGCAGTATATTTCAGACACCGGCTTACTCGCGCCGTAAAACCCTTGTGGCTGACGCTTTGAAATGTCGTTTTCGATGGGAGACGCGCTGCTGAGCTGACACCAGGGAGAGCACATGAGAGATAAAATATGGAGTCACCGGGACTGTTGGCTCTTCATCGGCCACCAAGGCAGACGCTCTTAAAAGACGTCTAACCTGAAAACAACCCCGTAGTCAATCAAGCCCACGACCAACCCGAACAAAAAGGCAGGGGGTGGGGGTGGAGTGGAAGGGGGGAAGGGCTACGACGAGGGGGGACTGGCGCGGTCATCCAAGACTTACAAGCATTCGTGTCTTTGCCGCTTGCCGATATAGACTTCAATTGCACCACTCGTCACCACCAACGAGGCCATCTTCTCCACAAAGGGTCCATTAAAACACCAAGCGTCAGTGGCAACGCTGGGGGTGAGGGGTGGGGGTGCAGTACAGAACTGAAGGGGTGAAGGAGGGGGTAGACGGATGGGGCGTTAGATATGAAAACTGAGGTGGGGGTCGTCCGTCCGACCGGGTGGGAATAGAACCTGCATGGGAGCAGACTGATATCCTACCCGGGAGGTGGTACCCGGCATGCGCCCATGTTTGTCTAGAGACGAGCCTGCCAGCCAGCAGACAGTATATCAGCTCCCGACCTACCAACAGTCACACAACGCCTTCTCTGTATGAGCCTTAATTAACACTCGACATTCCCATGGCACAAGGTGTAGCCAGGACAGGGCAGGGGTGTATGACGAAGAGGTAGAAGAGTGCAGAAAGAGGCCAGATGAGACGTGAGGGGTACAGGGATTGATTGAAACTATCAGGACAAACAATGGCGAGTGTAAGACAATATTTAGAGCGCGATATAGCCACACAATGCCTGGTGTTGGAGACTACATGTAGATCTGCTCCTCTCCGTGTGTATAGGTGCTCTGCCTTGCTGTCAACGGCGCAGGCCTCAGCCTTCAACTATGGCCTATGTCAGGCTATGTTGTAGCTGCATGGCGTGCCAGAGTTACATTTTCGTAGTGTTGAACCAGTGACTGTGTAATCAGCACTGATTGAACTGCCGTACTATTTCAACGCAAAGACTAAAATATTTATCTCTCTCTCTTTCTCTCTCTCTCTCTCTCTCTCTCTCTCTCTCTCTCTGTGTGTGTGTGTGTGTGTGTGTGTGTGTGTGTGTGTGTGTGTGAGTGTGTGTGTGAGTGTGTGTGTGTGTGTGTGTGTGTGTGTGTGTGTGTGTGTGTGTGTGTGTGTGTGTGTGAGAGAGGGAGAGAGAGAGAGAGAGAGAGAGAGAGAGAGGGGGGGGGGCGGACGGGCGGACGAACGGACAGACGGGCGGACGGACGGACAGGCGGGTGGGCGGATGGACGGACCAATATAAAGGCAAACAAACGAAGAGTGACACACGAACAGGCACACAGAAAAACACACTAACAGTAACAGAGAGGCACACAAACACACTGACAGGCACACACACACACACACACACACACACACACACACACACACACAAAACACGCACGCACGCACGCGCGCGCGCACGCACACACATACACAAAGCAGAGGTCATCAGAAGAATGCAGTTGATGGAATCAGAGCTAAATGGTTGTATCTTTTTTCAGAGGTTGAAAACCAGATCCAGTACGACTGAAAGCGATGACCGTGGAGCCCTGAAAGAGTCTGACATGTAGGCCTATGTAGGCCTACTACACCAAGTGCTGAGGATATTCACGAGAGCTGCCTTCTGAACACTTCAGTTTCCAGATAACACGGCTTCATGTAGCAGCACGAATCGTAGTAGGTCGATCTGCCATCAAGCATGGGAAGAAGGAGCATTCCGCTCGGAAACCGATCCTCCATGGTCTTGTAACATTCACCCAGGTGTTTACCTTAAGGAGGAACACGTGCATTGACACCTCTGGTGCGTCTGCTCAGAACCTGCCCTTAATTTGCATGATTCGACAAGGGTGTTCATTGTGCTTCGACTTTTCTAAGCATCCATTTCTGATTCTATCAAAAGAAGAAAAGCAGTTAGCGGTTTGATTACCAGTCGATGTCACCATGTCAGGCAAGTTCGACAACCGTGTGTCGCTGACCATCCGTGAGGAGGACGAGGCGGAGTGCTTCTTTGACGCGCATTCCTTGTGCACCATATACGAGGAGTCCGAGCGACCGGACCCTTGTGACGTCAGAGCTACGCTGAGTCGTCAGGGCCGTCGACGTCACATTTGCAGACCCGCAGCCTTCGTGTACCAGCGTCTGGACTTCGAGCGCGTGAGTAGCGAAGTGCCGCCCTTCGTCCATCAGAACGTGGCCAAGCAGTTCCGCCTTCTGCAGGACACTTTCATCCTCCACGTCAATTATCTCCGCCGTCGCCAACAAGTCCAGTCCTCGGACACCTCCAACCGTCGCACGCGCAAAGTGGAGACACCCATGCCCGGCCTGGCCCCGCCAACGCTAACTTCAAGAACAGAGAGCTCCCTGTCTGCCACCGCGTGACGGAAGTGACGTTGTATATGGAGAGCGACATGCGTTTGTAAATCTCGAGAGAATTGCGAGGGCTAGACGTTGCCTACGTTCCTCGCTCATAAGGACGCACTCGCCGTGAAGGCGGGAGGCCGAGGGAGGTCCGGAGCTCCCTCAATTGGTGTGTTCTATGAAGTGAAAAACTGATGTTATATCTGAATCGTCAATTATTTCATCTATCGGCATCTTCTTCACCGACTCTGGCGACAGGACGCAGCCACGTTCTTCCGCCTTGCGAGATGATTGGCCGTTTTACTTGCTGTAGGAGCGCCTCACTCGCCCTCGACTAGCCATTCAGGGAGAATCGCGAGATTTGTGGCCAAACAAACGCGCCCAGATGGCCGGTTCGCTGTGTGACCACGGTCTTCTATAGGATTAAAGTCCATGGTGTGACAAGCTACGTGCAAGACTTCTTTCGGGAATCTTCAAAAGTGTCGTTTCGTGGCAGGGCACATCTCTGAGATGAATCCGATGGAGGTATTCTGGTTAGAGTGATGTGTGATCCCACCATGCTGACGATGGGAGAATTGTCTCCGCGAGTAAAGAGTCAAGCACTTAAGGGTCACATACACTGAAAGATTTGGTCAAAGCATGATCTACGCCACTGGAGTTTGATGAGTTTGGTCGACGTTTGTGAAATTCGGCTCTTGCATCATTGTGGATTTTCAATGTTCCCGGTCGTCAAGAAACTGGCCAATGGATTTTTACCCCCAAGAAAGCAAAAGCTTTCCCGCCGTGCAGTTTTATTTTGACTTTATATTGTGTTAAGCTAAGCAGTCTGTTTATCTTTCCATCCTGATCCTTGATGAATGATCCGCACTCCCCCCCCCCCCCCTTCCCCCCCCCCCCTTTATTATCCTCTGCATATATCAAATACCTAGGAATCCCTACGTGCACTTCTTATGAGAGTTGTGGCTTCAACTTATGCAGGGCGTAATAACTCCGACCGCCCTATCACCGTAGGGCAATGCAATATCGTCTTTGCCATGAAAGCCATGTCCATGAGATCCTGTTCTACGCAATCCAAGAAAATGACGTCAGCATGTGACGAAAGATTCCTCCCCATGAGGTTTAATGGCATTAACAAGCACTGCAGAAGAGGTTGCCTTCTCACGAGAAAAACACACTTCGGTGCACACGGAGTTGTAAACCACACGCAGACAGAATAAAATAAACAGTGCGCAAGGCAAATACAGGGTTGGTTGTCGTCTTTCCCTTTGTGGGAGACCGTCTCAGACGAGGGACCGAACACCTCCGGGCTGGTAAACCACACGTGCAGAGCCAAGAGCCATGTATTAACAACTCAGAACACTGGATATTCAATATGCAGCTTGCTCTTCCATGGCGGGTCACGCCTGGGTTTCCAATAACAGTGCGGCACTGAGGCAATGTTTATACAGCAAGTCTGTCTAATGCTGTACGTGCCTCCACCCCAACCATCTGCCTGCCACCGTGTCCCCACCCCACCCCCGTTCCCCAACTGTCTTTGGGCGCTCAAGAAATCCTGAACCCCGTACACCACCGTTTCCACCCTACCTACCTCCTGTTCTCTCTTTGCACGAGTGCCTCAATCAAACTCGGTTTCCAAAGCTCACATCTACTTCTCGCCGTAATCTGTAGCCTTTGTTGCAGTCTCTCAGCTGTTTTACTTGCCAGTCCTTCCTCTCTCTCCCACTTGTTTTAACCAAAGACTATATGTAACTATAAGATCTTTGTTTTAACCCACTCCTAATCCGCTAAGCCTACTTCTCCCTCTAAAACCCGACTCCCTAAGCTTGGTTTCTGGTCAGCCTCCTGCGTCCCCCACTACGACCATCATTGCATACACCTACTCGCTCTGCATTAACGAAATCAATTTTGTCCCCAGTCGTCATTTCTTACTTCCTCGTCTCCTTCTCACCTGTAGCTTTCGTTTTCCTCTCCTCACCACGCGGTACTTTCTGGTGGAGTGTCCCCGACGCGCGTCTACAGTGCGGGTTAAGTAGTCTTCAAGACATTGTTACTTTTTGAAGACTCCAATACTGAGATAAACTTTCTGAAAGATTCTTAGTGATGTGCTCGTATCCGAATTCTGTTATATGTTTATTGTCTTTTTTTCTTTTACCTCTTTTGACGTTATTTTTAAGCAAGACGTTTTATTTAGTTATATTACGTGTTTTAAGATTAACTTTGCGGCCTTAATGCCCACAAGGACGATAGGCCTTAAACTTCTTCCATCCATACATCCATTTCTTACATAGTTTAACCCAGAACAGTGTCCCTCCTCTGACACCTCTCCAGACCCCCTAACCCTCATCAACTGTCGCAGTTCTTCAAGAGTTTTTTTTTTAAATGGCTGCTGTTGTTGTGGTCCATCGCCAAGCAATACAGTCGACCAAGGAAAAGTAAAGGGCGAATAGGGATTTTCGTCCAGATGCCGATGGACTGAGATCTTGAAGTAACAATGAATGACGATTTAATGCAGGGACATAAACGAGTATATTCACACCAAGAGATTTACATCCTAACCGAACACAAAAACGGTAATGAAAAAAATGACCGTCATTTATCTATTATAAGTGCAGTTGCCGTGTTTTAAAAAAATCATCCACAGGTATAACATCTATCTAAACCCCAAACTGTTGCCGTGATCCGTCACACACATGCACACACGCAAATAAAAACGCGCACGGACACACACATGCACGCACACACACACGGTCAGACAGGGGGTAAGATGGATGGATGGATGGATGGATGGATGGATGGATGGATGGATGGATGGACTACCACTAGTACCAGGCACAGACTGAGACATGTAGAGCGAGCAGCCGTGTTGGCAGGCAGCTCCACGGCTACCAGGTGCACATGCAGAAAGACGAAGAAAGGCGGGAAGACGGACTGATTGACTGACAGGCTGATACAAAAGGATTTTCACTCCCTTATCTGAGATTTTCCTCACGACAACTCGTCTGACGGTGGCTTTAGAGCGACTGAGAAACGCGGCACGGTACCGACACTGGGAGATCATGGACTAGCCAGGGCTAATCCAGCTACAACGATTTCCCAAAGCTCCGTTCGAGACGAGACGGGTGACAATAGACGTTTACGGGCTTCCACTTCCCTGCAAGGGAAAACAAATACACCAAAGTAACCGCTCGCCCCGGCGAAATTATTGACGGCTTTATCCCCTTACCCGGCGCGCTGCCTCAACAACACCGCATGTTGCCATCAACAATGGATGAGTGTTCACCCAGCAGGGCCGATCCGTCGGGGATAAAAACACGGCCTATTGTGCTCCTACCTAGGCGTGGTAGATTCATGGAGAAGTGTGGCCAGCTGCAGCTATAGGCATTCCAGCGACTGACTGTGACTGTGTCAACATAGTGTCTTCACAACGCAGAGGAAAGGAAGATATGAATGAATGAGAGAAGATTGGAGGTGAAAGGAATGAATGTGAGAGCTGGAGAGAGAGATTGGAGATGAAAGGAATGAATAAGAGCTAGAGAGAGCTAGAGAGAGAGACATAGAGAGAGAGAGAGAGAGATGGATGGATGGATGGTGTTCTACGGCTTATCAGCCTTTGAAGGCTATGTAAGATCACTAAGCACGAAAATCACTAAAAGAGTTTAGAGTAAACGCAATTCAAGTCAGGGTGTCCCTAGTTATTCGCCTCTTACGAATCACGTAGGGAGACGCGGTGGGTCAATTCTTACCCCGAACCCACAGGGGGGAGAGAGAGAGAGAGAGAGAGAGTAGGATGAATGTGCTTCAAACGAAAGATATCGCACTCATGTGATCGTCTGCTAGGCATCTCCCCCACCAGACCTGGGTACCCCAAATTTTGCCTCTGTGTACTCACTGGTTCAGAAATGCGTATATTTTAAAAACTGTGCGTATTTTTTGCGCGGACTGATAATTAAAAAAATGCAGCTTTTGGTTTGCACACATGATACTCCGCAGTCAGTCAGCGAGACAAAAACGTTTTGAAGTGGCAATGTAAGTGAAGAGTTAACTCCCCCTTGACCACACGCACACTCGATCTCGATGGTGGTCGACGCAGATCGACCGACTCCATGAAATTGTCGACGGGTTTTCCTGATAGCGCTCAGCCTAGGCCGCACCCGCCACCCCGCCTGACTGACTTTGCCTGTCCGGGGAGTTTCACCGTCATTACTGTTACACTGTTTATGTTTGCAACTAGAGCATCACACACACAGTATTCAAACTATCCAAGCGGCTATATAATTAAACAATCAAAATCGCAATTCAACTGCGCAAATTAATCTTCTCTGAAGAAACGGTGATGCTACCGAAACGCATACAATCAAAAGTTTGAGCAGCAGTCGAAAGACAAAAGGAACGCTAGAAAGGGTTCTGTCAAAGAGTTCTGGGAGCACAGGGCAGCCGTCGTGCTGCAGATAACCAAATAAATAAACACGAACAATGTGGAGCAATCACACTGCGAAAAGTGCGGTGGTCACTGGCCCTAGGCCTGTGGAACCCCCCACAGTCACTCTCCGCAGTCATCTCGCGATTTGGATGAGGCAAGGACACAGAAGGCATTGTTTCACCTAAACCCGGACGCGTTACTTTTTGTCACGTTTGTGTCCAACATCAGCGTTGGGCCCTGGAGTTAGGGCGTAGGGACCACCCGTTGAGAGTCAAACGTGGGATGGAGTTATGTTATTGATATATATCCAAACACGCAGCTGGGTAACCGTACGAGGCCGTACGGCTACCTACAAAAAAAATTCGGTAGCCATACCGCACGGATACGGAACCTTTTGCAAAAACATTTGCTTATCATATATCCTCCAGGAACTTAAAGTGATCAAACCTATGATTTTCAGTACAGTGCATGTTGGATAATACAACCAAGAAACACACACACACACGCGCGCGCGCGCGCGCGCACAAACACACATAGAGAGAAGGTGAGAGAGAAAGAGGGAAAGAGAGAAAAGAGAGAGAGAGAGAGAGAGAGAGAGAGAGAGAGAGAGAGACAGACAGACAGACAGACAGACAGAGACAGAGAAGAGAGAGAAGAGAGAGAGAGAGAGAGCTAGAGAGAGAGAGAGAGAGAGAGAGAGAGAGAGAGAGAGAGAGAGAGAGAGAGAGAGAGACTAGGTCTAGACTAAGCCTGGTCAAAAGACCAGTATCCATAAGAACAATGAAAATACAGCCAGAGAGCCACGAGAATCAGCAACAGGCCCTGCCCAGCTGGACGCTTAAACAAGCCGAAGAATCTACTCTACTCTACTCATGGTGACCGTGAGCGTGCTCGCACAGACGCAGACTGACGCTAACCAGCCACAGCCACAAGGGCAGAGACTGTGCCACGCAAACTTTAACGGAAACGGCCTGGATCCAGAACGGCGAGTTATTATAACCCCGATTTTTATCTCTAAAGTAAACTCAGACGATTCCAACTGTCTGTTCAGCTCTCCCTTGGGTGGAAACCAGTATATATAGCAAAGCACAACCTAGGATCCTCTGACGAGCGTACCTTATCTCACCCATCAAGATAACCCGGGGTTAGGGGATAAATCGAGTGTTAAAAATATAAATCGCCATTCTGGATAGGGCCACACGTGCCAGACATGGACTTTATCACGCGAAATTCCACATTTACGAGTACGCAGAAGCTGCATTTTTTTCAGCGTATTTTTTCTGAGGGATGCGTAATTTTCGTATTCCATTTTTTCTCGCGTATTAATACGCAAAATTCGTACGGGTACCCAGGTCTTCCCACCCACCCCCCTTTTTGGAGGGGTCTGATTACAGGTATCTAGTACTATCATTTGAGAATGCAGCAGGTGAGAGAACAAGAAGGGCAAAGCCCATACGACTCACATGCTTGATCTTGACCTTTACATGACCTTGACCTTCAGGTGACCTTCACGGTCAAACAACTAAACCTAGCAATGACATCATACACTAAGAACTGCTTTACACATTTTTCCTACCAAAACACATGTGACCTTGACCCAGGTCAAGGTCATCCAAGGTCATGCAACACAAAGCTGTTAATTCAAGACATAGGAAGCACAATGGTGCTTATTGGCACTTTCTACCATGAGATATGGTCACTTTTTGTGGTTCACTACCCCCCTTTGGTCACATTTCATAAGGGTCAAAGTGACCTTGACGATATGTGACCAATGTATGTATGTATTTTCATTTTTACTGCGCCATTATCACAAAAACATGCTCATGGCGCGACAAGACGAAATAAAAAAGTTTTGAGGCCAGTCTTAAATGCGGCCAAGGTTGGACTAGCCCTCAGTCCCTCAGGAAGTTGGTTCCAGAGTCTCGGTCCAACAACGCTGAAGGAGCGGTCACCGAAGCTCCGTAACCTTGTTTGTGGGACAATCAAGAGTCTTCTTTTTGAGGAACGGAGATTCCTTGTGGGGTTGTGAGGTCTAAGGAGTTCTCCGAGGTAGGTTGGGGCTTCACCAGATTCACACTTAAACACGATGGAGAGGGTCTTAAATTCCACCCGTTGGCGAACTGGAAGCCAATGAAGGTCACAGAGCACAGGGGTTATGCGAGCCCACCTCGGCAGTCGCTTCACTACCCTAGCTGCAGAATTCTGAAGACGCTGAAGTCTCTGCAATTGACCGTTGGTTGCAGCAGTCAGCAGACTGTTGCAGTAATCAAGATGGGACAGCACAAGGGTCACCACCAGGGCCGCTGCGGTCTTTTCAGTCAGACAATCCCTGATACTCCAAATGCGGTGTAGGTGCATGTAGCCTGAGGAGATGATTTTACGAATTTGGGGGTCTGGTGACAAGTTTTGATCTAACATGACCCCGAGATATTTCGCACTTGTGGCAAATGCTATGTTCGCCCCCGCTATGTTAATATGTGTCTCTCTGATCAATTGCCTGCTTTTTTCCCTACCAATGAGAATCACTTCAGTCTTGTCTTCATTGAGTTTGAGGTGATTGGCCGACATCCATTCCTTGATGTCACTACAGCAGTTTTGCACTGTGAACTTGTTCACCGCAAAGGCTTCATGATCTGGTTTGGAAGCCATGTAGATCATAGTGTCGTCGGCGAATAGATGGTGAGGGATGCCGTGTTGGTCGATGCGCTCGCTCAGGGGTCTCATGATGAAAATATAACATGTGCCCCACATAATTATTAAGTTTGAAACAGTTATCTTCCATAGTTCAGGGTCAAGGTCATTTCAAAATATGTATACAATCCAACTTTGAAGACCTCCTGTGACCTTGAAGCAAGGTCAACCAAACTGATATCAAAAGATAGGGCTTACTTTGCCCTATATACCATATATAGGTCAGGTATCCAATCTCAAAAACTTCAGAGAAAATGTGAAAAATGGCTGTTTTTTAGACAACATTTATGGCCCCTGCGACCTTGACCTTGAAGCAAGGTCGTCACTATGTATGTTTTTGAGGCCTTGTCATCATACACCATCATGCCACATTTGGTATTGATAGACTTAATAGTCTCCGAGAAAAATCCAGCGTTAAAGTTTTCAGACGCCCGGACGGACGAAACGGGTGAGTACATAGACTCACTTTTGCTTCGCATGCGAGTCAAAAATCATCAATTATATGTATGTGTGTGTGTGTACATTAGGCATCACCTGAACTACCTGGTTCCCGTCAGTCATACTTCACGAGGCAGTCACATGGAGCAATCACAAAGTGCAGTCACTTCTTTTGGTGGACACCTTCCACTGGTCATCTGGATGTGTTTGGCCATATCATGGGCTATACCAGGCCTATTCTCTGCAAATGTGGACCTCCTCCACATTCTGGTAGCTATTTGAAGACAAATCTGGTTTTTCAAAAATCAATATGTAGAACACAACTGAAGCCATCTTCAAATTCCAGTAAGTCCTCAGTAGTGTCGAGATTCTAGGATCATTCCATTCACTTCAGTACACAGAAATAAAGCCAAGTTATTTGATCCACATCTAGTGAGTGAAAAGACAGAGAGAGAGAGAGAGAGAGAGAGAGAGAGAGAGAGAGAGAGAGAGCGAGAGAGAGAGAGAGAGAGAGAGAGAGAGAGAGAGAGAGAGAGAGAGGGGGGGGGGGGGAGAAAAAAGGCAGCACAAAATTATTTTTGTAACTTTATTCATGAGAGTAGCAGTTTCCATTATGGGCACATAATGGTCAAGTCAAATCAAGAAAGTGCATCACATCACATCACTGCCTCTACACATCTGCAACAATTCCTGACTGGAGTTGCAATACACAATGGCACCAGCGTCTGTCTACACTGGCTCCAGTCCCTGCTGCTGCAGTTCCTCACCCCAACTCCATGGTTGGTGACAGGACACCTCTGAAGTGCCACCCTGTGCAACACTCCCCTTATTTCATCCCCAGCAGTTGCAGTCACAGTTCAAAGCTCAACCAGGGACTTTTAGAGACGAAAAAAAATTAAAATCACAAAACTCCACTCTACCATTAATATTACTGATCAATTATTTAAAAAGGGGGAGAGAAAAAGAAAAGCAACAAAAAACATGAAAAACCTACAAGAAATAAATATATAAAGATCAAGGACAGGGTGATGGTTGCCCGACTCTCCTAGGAAGAGCACGGGCTCATTAGGTCATGACGGGCAGGATGTTATGACTCCACCATAGACAGGCTCATGCAGATCAGGCAAGTTGGAAAACAACCATACCAATCCAAATGGCATTAACTGCCCATGAATATCAAAGCAAACATTGTCCAGCACAGACTTTCATAACAAGAAGGGCAAAGCCCACACGACTCACATGCTGAGAGGTTGTGTTGTGAACTATGTACAGAGGTTGTGTTGTGAAACAGTTATCTTTCATAGTTCAGGGTTAAGGTTATATTGAAATATTTTTTATTATTATTCTAATATATTTTTTCAACTCTGACGTTTTTAAATTATCACTTCCAATAAAGTAATTTCATAAACAGTTGTTTTCTGATTTTAAAATATGTGAACTAGCTATCAATTTTACTGTTTCCATTTCAAACTTTTCACTGTTTTCAAATGGGTCACAGCGACCTTGACCTTGATAATATATAATCACATTTGACCTAGTATGAAAGTATAACATGTGTACTACAATGTTATGAAGTTTGGAACAGTTATCTTCCAAAGTTCAGGGTCAAGGTCACTTCAAAATATGTATACAATCCAACTTTAAAGAGCTCCTGTGACCTTGACCTTGAAGCAAGGTCAACCAAACTGGTATCAAAAGATAGAAATTACTTTGCCCTATATACCATATATAGGTCAGGTATCCAATCTCAAAAACTTCTGAGAAAATTGGGAAAATGTGAAAAATGGCTGTTTTTTTAGACCATTTACGGCCCCTGCGACCTTGACCTTGAAGCAAGGTCAAGTCACTATGTATGTTTTTTGAAGCCTTGTCATCATACACCATCATGCCGAATTGGGTGTTGATAGACTTAATAGTGTCCGAGAAAAATCCAACGTTAAAGTTTTTTACGGATGCCCGGACGGACGAAACGGATGAGTACATAGACTCACTTTTGCTTTGCATGCGAGTCAAAAACAAAAAAATTACTTTTCTACACATTTATCACAATAAATCACCAGAGCAATGATTAGTCAATGATTAGTTTGATTGTTGTTGTTGTTGGTTCTTTCTTTTTTTATGACCTTTCACAGCTTTATCTCTGGCTTTCTTCTCCAATCATGCCCCTTTCCAAAGGACAAAATGCTATAAACTGTACTGTACATCTTCCATAAAACAAAGTTACAGTGAACTGAAACCTGTCATCAACCTCCAACAAAGATGCTACATGGTCAACATCCCAATCTTGCACTGTCAGCAGCACCTGTGTATATTTGTCCTGACAGCCTTCCCACTAAGAGACTTTCCTTTTCAAATTCACTCCAAACTGCTGCAAAGTATAAAACTATTTTCCCCACCTCTTTGGAAGCTACATTATAAAACAAGGGGGGTGTCACTCCACAACTCTAAAACTCAGTCACACATTCAGTCACACATTCAGTCACACATTCAGTCACACATTCAGTCAAGGTACATGTATGCAAAAATAGAGAGTATAAATTCAGGGATCCATGCCATAGTGTGGGGGAGCACACTTGTTCACTGATTTTGAGAATGTTAAAATAGAGTTCCGACAGCACTGAGAAGCCGAAAGCTTGGCACCTTCTCAATATCAATGCCCACAATTTCTTCCATTTACTCATCTTCTGTGCTCTCCTCTTATCATCTGCGGGCAACATCCCCTGGGATTGTACAGCAAATTGGAAGCAAGTTATATGGGCAAGACTGTTACAGAGAAGAGGAAAGTTCATACAGCCCGAAACAAACCTTTAGTTCTGAAGTCCGCTAATCCATCAACACTTCCACCTTTGTTACCATGGCAACAACAGCAGGCCAAGGACGACAGAATTTGACGAAGGGTGAAGGATCCTAGAAGTTGCGACCCAGCCAACAGTTCCTGCACATCATGGCACAACAGCCCAGCCACTGGACAGTGCACCAACACCTGCTCCTGTCCGATACTCACCCACCAGTAGAAGGATCCAGAATGTCAAGGCAGACAGAAGCATTATTGCTACACACTCCTGCACTTTACTCTGGTCCACAGCACACACGTGTCACTCCTGTACCAACAGCAACTACGCAGCTCATTGCAAAGCCGTGGCATTACATGAGCCCCTCAGTCTTCCGCATCAATGCCCTTCACCACTCCTCGAATTTTGAAAACCAGAGAGCTAGAAAAGATCAGGATCAGTGTGATTCAAGTTTTCCCCCTTCTTTTTCTCATCATCAAATGTCCTGCTTGGCTTCTTATTTAACCTCCCACAGATAAAAAATGGACACATAACTTTTTTTGGTACATCACTGAACTTGTGACACAAATAATTTCACACACACGTGTCTACGAAAAGGAAGTTTATATCAGGCCCCTCCTCTTCTTGTAGTCCTCCAAGTTGAGGGACCTCCTCGGAGCACCATCCTTCACCGGCTGTGCGGGGCGACTGGCCACAACACTGGTGTCTGAAACACAGGCAAAATGTAGCAATCAGGTAAGTATGGGTCTCAAGAGAATTCACAATACTAAAAAAAAAAAAATTCCTGCAGGGAAAAACATTCTAATGTTTAACTTTTGGTCACTCATCCTCTTTATCCTTCAGCAAAATATCTTCGACCTGCACCATGTACAGCAGTGAAAACTCAGAATCCTGAAACAGCCAATCAAAAACAAAGTGGGAGCAAGGCAATTGAGATGATGCAAAATAAGTGAGAGAGGGCCATGACAAACTTGAATGGTGAAACAGTGCGTTCCCTTCACTCTTAACATCCTGTACCGTTCCTAACCACTCATTAGTCTAAATCTTAATCATGCAAATTACATGCAAAGTAAGCAAAGAAAAATATAAAAATCACTTTGTACTTGATCTTAGAAGGACCAACATTTACTTTTGACTAAAGTAGGAATTTTTTAAACACAAATCAACCATGCTATGTTTTATTTTCTTTAAAACCTTAAAGAACTGGGGCTTGTAGTTGTGAAATTCCTTATAGGACGTTAAGAGTTCAGTCTCCTGTCTTGTCCCATAAATATAGAGAGCCCTTGAAAGCCTATAGACCAGCTACAAACACTTGATTACTCCAATCAAAAGAAAGGTAGATCAGGCTGCCAACACTTGATTACTCCAATCAAAAGAAAGGTAGATCAGGCTGCCAACACTTGATTACTCCAATCAAAAGAAAGGCAGATCAGGCTGCCAACACTTGATTACTCCAATCAAGAGAAAAGTAGATCAGGCTGCCAACACTTGATTACTCCAATCAAAAGAAAGGTAGATCAGGCTGCCAACACTTGATTACTCCAATCAAATGAAAGGCAGATCAGGCTGCCAACACTTGATTACTCCAATCAAACGAAAGGTAGATCAGGCTGCCAACACTCGATTACTCCAATTAAAAGAAAGATAGATCAGGCTGCCAACACTTGATTACTCCAATCAAAAGAAAGGTAGATCAGGCTGCCAACACTTGATTACTCCAATCAAAAGACAGGTAGATGAGGCTGCCAACACTTGATTACTCCAATCAAAAGACAGGCAGATCAGGCTGCCAACACTTGATTACTCCAATTAAAAGAAAGATAGATCAGGCTGCCAACACTTGATTACTCCAATTAAAAGAAAGATAGATCAGGCTGCCAACACTTGATTTCACCTATCAAAAGAAAAGTAGATCAGGCTGCCAACACTTGATTTCACCTATCAAAAGACAGGCAGATCAGGCTGCCAACACTTGATTACTCCAATTAAAAGAAAGATAGATCAGGCTGCCAACACTTGATTACTCCAATCAAAAGAAAAGTAGATCAGGCTGCCAACACTTGATTTCACCTATCAAAAGACAGGCAGATCAGGCTGCCAACACTCGATTACTCCAATTAAAAGAAAGATAGATCAGGCTGCCAACACTTGATTACTCCAATCAAAAGAAAAGTAGATCAGGCTGCCAACACTTGATTACTCCAATCAAAAGACAGGCAGATCAGGCTGCCAACACTCGATTACTCCAATTAAAAGAAAGATAGATCAGGCTGCCAACACTTGATTACTCCAATCAAAAGAAAAGTAGATCAGGCTGCCAACACTTGATTACTCCAATCAAAAGACAGGTAGATGAGGCTGCCAACACTTGATTACTCCAATCAAAAGACAGGCAGATCAGGCTGCCAACACTTGATTACTCCAATTAAAAGAAAGATAGATCAGGCTGCCAACACTTGATTACTCCAATTAAAAGAAAAGTAGATCAGGCTGCCAACACTTGATTTCACCTATCAAAAGACAGGCAGATCAGGCTGCCAACACTCGATTACTCCAATTAAAAGAAAGATAGATCAGGCTGCCAACACTTGATTACTCCAATCAAAAGACAGGTAGATGAGGCTGCCAACACTTGATTACTCCAATCAAAAGACAGGCAGATCAGGCTGCCAACACTTGATTACTCCAATCAAAAGAAAAGTAGATCAGGCTGCCAACACTTGATTACTCCAATCAAAAGAAAAGTAGATCAGGCTGCCAACACTCGATTACTCCAATTAAAAGAAAGATAGATCAGGCTGCCAACACTTGATTACTCCAATCAACAGAAAGGTAGATCAGGCTGCCAACACTTGATTACTCCAATCAAAAGACAGGCAGATCAGGCTGCCAACACTTGATTACTCCAATCAAAAGAAAGATAGATCAGGCTGCCAACACTTGATTACTCCAATCAAAAGAAAAGTAGATCAGGCTGCCAACACTTGATTACTCCAATTAAAAGAAAGATAGATCAGGCTGCCAACACTTGATTACTCCAATCAAAAGAAAAGTAGATCAGGCTGCCAACACTTGATTACTCCAATCAAAAGAAAAGTAGATCAGGCTGCCAACACTTGATTACTCCAATCAAAAGAAAGGTAGATCAGGCTGCCAACACTTGATTTCACCTATCAAAAGACAGGCAGATCAGGCTGCCAACACTTGATTTCACCTATCAAAAGACAGGCAGATCAGGCTGCCAACACTTGATTTCACCTATCAAAAGACAGGCAGATCAGGCTGCCAACACTTGATTACTCCAATCAAAAGACAGGCAGATCAGGCTGCCAACACTTGATTACTCCAATCAAAAGACAGGCAGATCAGGCTGCCAACACTTGATTACTCCAATCAAAAGACAGGCAGATCAGGCTGCCAACACTTGATTTCACCTATCAAAAGACAGGCAGATCAGGCTGCCAACACTTGATTACTCCAATCAAAAGACAGGCAGATGAGGCTGCCAACACTTGATTACTCCAATCAAAAGACAGGTAGATGAGGCTGCCAACACTTGATTACTCCAATCAAAAGACAGGCAGATGAGGCTGCCAACACTTGATTACTCCAATCAAAAGACAGGCAGATCAGGCTGCCAACACTTGATTACTCCAATCAAAAGACAGGCAGATCAGGCTGCCAACACTTGATTTCACCTATCAAAAGACAGGCAGATCAGGCTGCCAACACTTGATTACTCCAATCAAAAGACAGGCAGATCAGGCTGCCAACACTTGATTTCACCTATCAAAAGACAGGCAGATCAGGCTGCCAACACTTGATTACTCCAATCAAAAGACAGGAAGATCAGGCTGCCAACACTTGATTTCACCTATCAAAAGAAAAGTAGATCAGGCTGCCAACACTTGATTACTCCAATCAAAAGAAAAGTAGATCAGGCTGCCAACACTTGATTACTCCAATCAAAAGAAAGGTAGATCAGGCTGCCAACACTTGATTACTCCAATCAAAAGACAGGCAGATCAGGCTGCCAACACTTGATTACTCCAATCAAGAGAAAAGTAGATCAGGCTGCCAACACTTGATTACTCCAATCAAAAGAAAAGTAGATCAGGCTGCCAACACTTGATTACTCCAATCAAACGAAACGTAGATCAGGCTGTCAACACTTGATTACTCCAATTAAAAGAAAGATAGATCAGGCTGCAAACAAGAAATGAGCTTTCAATGCTCTTGCTATTGATGAAAACTGCTTTTAGAATTGAAATAACCATTGGTGAGTTACAGGCTATTAAAGAAGCTCCCCTTTAGAATTGACTATTGGTGGGAATCATATCAGGAAATTTGGGAAGTTTTCCCACCACATTTCACTATGGTCTGGGTCAAGTCTCTCCACCCAGTGGGAGTCTATCTCGGTGCGGCTGATGAAACTCAACAAGTTCTCATTGATGAAAAGACATGCTCTTTTTCAAAATACAATAATAGAATTATTAATTTCACTGAAAATAGGTAGACAAGGTGAACAAAATGACACAATTACAGAGCTTTTCTCCATCAAAAGTGTACAGCATCGGTAGTTTAAGTACACTTTCCAGCATGCTAAATGGTCACATTGGGAAATGTCTTTGCAGCAACACAGAGAGATGATTAGTGGAGAAGCTGAAATAAATCTCAACACTGACAACTTACAACCCCATATCTGTTTGGGTCACGATTCAAAATCGTCCCAGTAAACATGTCCCACATAAACGACAAATCAAGTTCCCGAGGAAAAATTATCCACTGAAACATTTGGCTGAAGCCACTTGAAGCTCCCCACCTACAGGTGCTCCTGGCTAATGGGGTTTTATCCCTTGTGGGTTGGGGGTGGGAATAGACCCACCATGTCTCCCTACTCGATTCATATTAGGCAAATAATATGGGATGTCCTGACTTGCGCTTACTCGAGATAGTTTCATTGATCCATGATTAATGGCCTTACACAGCCTACCTAGGCGGACTGGATGTACGACTCCACTCATTCCAATGGACTTTCAGGGCCTGCTCCACTTGCCCATCAGCAAGCGACCGACTTACTAGAGGCAGGGACGTCGAGCTGGATGGTGATGTCGAAGTCATGGACAGCAAACAGGTCATCGGACTGCCGCCTCTCTGTTCCTCCCTCCATCTTGTCATCCTGGGAAAAGATTCCACCGACTTGTCATGCAACATGCCCATGAACAAAAAAAATGTAATCTGCTGGGACAAATAAACAACACACAACACCACCCAACAATAACAACAATCAAAAGAACCCCTAATTACAGGTATAATTCTTCAGTGGTCTGTGGAAAAGTGTACCGATGATCATTTTGCAACTATAGGCTGCTATGTATATTATGTTTAAACACACAAACACACACACACAAAACCCACCCACCACACAAAACCCACCCACCACACATGAACGCATGCACACACATGCACTTACTCACACATCCATGCACTCACACTGAGCTACAAATGACATAGCAGCATAACATGGATTCACCACAGAAGGCATGGATGCTGTGAGCAAAGATTCAACAGCCTCTACCTATGGAAAAATACCAAAATATAGGCATTTCCCAACAAAAATGCAAATCAACAACATTATTTTTCAAGCCTAATAATGGCATTACCTTAATGAAACACTTCCAACCCCATTTCATGACACTATTATTACTGTAACTAGATGGTTTACCTGTGTCCACCTTTTCCCGTGTCCACCCCCCCCAAAATAACTGTACCATACATACTTTCCCACCCCCTCACATTCACCAAACATCAACGCGTAATGAGATGAGTGAGCTCGGACCCGTAAAACCTCGTGCAGCACGAAGCACACATTGGAGCCGAGTTGCTTCCCTTTATCCTCTCACGAAGCACACGTTGGAGCCGAGTTGCCTCCCTTTGCCGTCAATAGTCCCATGACTAAAAAGTTCCAAAGGGAATATCACCGAAACGGTCGGAGGTACACCTTCCAAAACGTGACAACTACCCCCATCCAGTCACAGGGGAGCGACATGGCAAATTTTGCAGAGATCCGTGCACGGGCAGCCGAACGCATAGAGCGGACGGATGGAAAGACAGAAACCGTTTGTGTTTATATATATAAAATCATCATCAACATTATCATCATCATTATGAAAATTATTCAGCTGAAGACACAGCACTTGCTCAGACTTCCTTTTCCACCAAAGGGCATTGACAATGGTGACTGAGCACGACAAATCATTCTCAAGTTGTTGGAGCAGTTTTCATGTATATGTTCAGCAAAGTTGAAAAGAAGCTAAGTCAAGTATACTTTTTAGGCAGCTTTGCAAAAACAAACAAAAAACAAAGACACAAACAAACTCACTGTGATACAAACAAGCAGTTTTCTCTATTAAAAAAATTATATTAACCCACTGATGCTGGAGTTTTCTCTGGCCCTGTATTCCCTAAGTGCTGCTCGGTCACTGTAGTGCCGAAACCAAATACCCCCCCCCCCCCCCCCCCTTCCACGCCGGCCGGTCACTGTAGTGCCGGCGAGTGACCTGCATGGGTCTGTCCTCAGAATCCTTGTTTATCACAGAGCCTGGCCCTGACCGTGAGAACTTGTCTCTCCTTTGCACGATACAGAACATGCTGACATGCATTTACACGTCTGGTCTCAGAAATACCCTGGGTTTTCACTCTTATTCGAGATGATGATGAAGGACGAAGGAGAAGCCTAAAAATATTCTGCAGGGATGAAAAGTGGGTAACCAAAAAAAGCCTGAACTTTTTTTCGGGTATGCAATATTGAAGCGGCGAAGCACAGGACTAGGAGGCAGGACTATCACGTACTTGTTTCACCGACAACTTTAATGGACTTGCTGGAGAAGTACAGGAAGTGGCAATTTTAGTGGAAAGCCTGCAGCACTTGGCATGAAGCCATGGATTCTCTTCTAACTTGGCTTTTTTGGGGGGGAGGAAAGGAAGTCTCTAATGTCAACAGCTTTTCTCTTCTCAGCTCTTGCATTGTGAGCCTGATTAGTGGACTGGGAACATATAGCTTCAGGTCGCTTTGGAAGGCATGCAACAAAATGGTTGGGACGCCAGTTTTTTCTTCGGATCCCCATTTTGGTCCACATAATGGCTGGGTTGGCTCCTGCAGGGTTTGACTCAAGCACTCTTGGGTTGATCACTCTGTGTAGATCTTGCCTTTGGGGGCCTTCATTTCCATACTTGGAAAGCCAGTCTCCTTAATAAAAAAAACCTGAACCCTCTAAAAAGTCCAGATAACTGACCCCCAAAAAACTGAAAAACCTGAAAAGCCTGAAAATTTTCATCCCTGACTCTGGCTGTAGGGGATCCCAGTACACTCGAAACTCAGGCTGCTCAGTGAGTGTAGGGTTTCAGCACTACAGTGACCAGCCGGCACCAAGGGGTTAAGATTAAAGAAGTTTGCAGTTTAAAATGTTCCCACTGAGAAGTCTTATTTAGTCATTTTTGACACTTGAGTCGAGTTTCCTCACACGCAGTCACAATCCATGAAACTATGGCAGCCATGGCTGAGAGAAATAGAGCCACTCACCTTCTCCCCTCCCTCCTTGCTGGCTGTAGGCTTGACTGCCATCAGGGCCTCAATTTGCTCCTTATTCCTTCGCATCTCCTCCTCCTGTAACATCACACCTGCCATGAGCCTCACAGAACTCTCATAAGTGGCTCAAACGCACAGCAAAAAAGCAGCAGTCACAGAAGATGTTGGATTGTGAGGCAATGGAAAAGAGAAGAGAGAGGTGAAAAAAAGTTCTTGATAAAAAAAAGGGACTGGGTGGGCTTTGAAACGTTTTCATGAAAGGGAATACTCACATCCTTTCAACAAAACAAGAAGGGCAAAGCCCATACGACTCACATGCTTGACCTTGACCTTTATATGACCTTGACCTTCAGGTGACCTTCAAGGTCAAGGTCAAACAACTAAACCTACCAATGACATCATACACAAAGAAATGCTTTACACATTTTTCCTACCAAAATACATGTGACCTTGACCCAAGGTCAAGGTCATCCAAGGTCATGCAACACAAAGCTGTTAATTCAAGACATAGGAAGCACAATGGTGCTTATTGGCACTTTCTACCATGAGATATAGTCACTTTTAGTGGTTCATACCCCATTTTGGTCACATTTCATAAGGGTCAAAGTGACCTTGACCTTGATGATATGTGAACAAATGTGTCTCATGATGAAAGTATAACATGTGCCCCACATAATTATTAAGTTTGAAACAGTTATCTTCCATAGTTCAGGGTCAAGGTCACTTCAAAATATGTATACAATCCAACTTTGAAGAGCTCCTGTGACCTTGACCTTGAAGCAAGGTCAACCAAACTGGTATCAAAAGATAGGGCTTGCTTTGACCTATATACCACTTGTAGCTAAGGTCGCCATTCTCAATAACGTGGGAGAAAATTGGGAAAATGTGAAAAATGACTGTTTTTGAGACCACATTTATGGCTCCTGTGACCTTGACCTTGAAGCAAGGTCAAGTCACTGTGTATGTTTTTTGAGGCCTTGTCATCATACACCATCATGCCACATTTGGTGTTGATAGAGTTAATAGTCTCCGAGAAAAATCCAACGTTTAAGTTTTTTACGCCCGGACGGATGGACGGACGGACGGACGGACGACACGGCTGAGTACATAGACTCCCTTTTGCTTCGCATGTGAGTCAAAAAGGGTCTGGGTGTATGTGCACGCATGTGTGTGCCTGTGTGTGTGCACGCAAACATGCATATGTATATATGTGTGTGTGTTTGTGTGTGTGCTAGTCTGCATGAGTATATCAGCACAAATAAGTACCAAGATACACCAGATCCTTCAGCAAGCACAGACAACCAGGCACTGAAGCTTCCAGAGCTGAGGAAGGGTGAATTTAAAAAACAAACAAACATTTCACTTTGACCATAGCCAAAAGTCCAAGAATCTACAAAGGGGAAAGAGAAGCACATGGATAGACAAGCAGGGAGGCAGAAACGCCGCAGCCCAAACTTCTGTGTTACTTACAGCTTCCTTAGCCAACTGTGCTTTGTCTTCTGCTGTGACGGGTCCAGCACCAGGTCCCTTGCTGGACTGCAGGAGACATAAGCACACATGCTGGCTCATCAATTGGTGCACTGATAGATGCAACGTGTCCCACAGAAACACATCTTATCAAGTGGAACTTTTCTCATGTTCCAATCAGAAAATTTAGGCAGGTGACGGGCACAGCAAATTAATATAATCAAATCACTTCATCCATTATGATTCAATGAAAGAGATCTCACATGAAGCTCTGCACTGAATGAATGAATGAATGAATGAATGAATGAATGAATGAATGAATGAATGAATGAATGAATGAATGAATGAATGAATGAATGAATGACATGTCATGGGTTTTCAGCCTCTCTAGTTAGGTAAGGCCAAAGATGATGTCACAAGAGTTGGTTAGAGTAAGAGTAAGTCAAATCTCTCCTTCCCTGGTTATTGGCCTTTTCCATATCGCAGTGGGTGTATTCTTAGCTCCAACCCACGTTGGGTGCTTGGCATCGAGTAATCCATAATCCCACTCCAATTTTCAAACATGCTTACATGTTATTTCAAGCACTGAAACACATTCTTGAAAAAGCAATAACGACCATGATGTCTGTGCTTCCTTTAACAACTAAACAGAACCTCTACAGCACGCACACGGGGTACGGGAAGAGTTGTGCATGTCTCACCTTGACGACGAGGGTGGGACGACACTGGCGACGAGTGAAAGGATCTGCCTGGGCAGTCCTCATCTCCGCTACCTCCAACTTGAAGGCATTCTCCGCATCCACCATGTTGCGGATGCGATTCCTCTGGTTGATGTAGCTGCATGGAAAGATGTCTCAAGGTAATCCACAGATGCCAGACCCAGGGTTACAAAACTTCAGGTCATGTTAACTGTCTGAACCGCACTTGTGTGCATAAGAGTGGTTGGCTACTAATCTTTGATCTTAGACACCCTGTATTCAAGACAGTCTAAGTTGAAAATATGTTAACCTGATTAGTCGGGTATTCTCTGCAATATCATCAAAAGCCTTACAAAATTTGACATCAACCTGCAATGTATATCTTCCTGAGAAAAATGCAACTTCAACTGTCTGCGGCAGCTCTTGACATCTTTTTTGCATCTGAATTCACTCAGCAGTTATAATAATAATAATAATTTATTATACTTATAAAGCGCCTTTCCCGAGGTTCTAAGCGCGTAACATATATACATACATATACAAAATAAACATACAACACACAGTCTATACATTTAGTCATCCAGTCATAGTCAAACACATGCATTCAGATGTACACAGTCAGACTGACAATATACTATACAAATATTTATGGCAAAACACTTAACAAACGAAGCAGTTATGCATCCATACAGCCAACTTTCAGAGATTTCATTGAGAACAGTAAGTGCCACTTGGTTTGATCATGGTATGAATTATCACCATGGTAACCACAGACCTGATGGAATTGATGTTTGATGTGCGGCGGCGGTCCAGCTCACTCGCTCTGATTTCCAGCTCATCCAGCTCCGACTGGATCTGCTTGCTCTTCTCCTGGTCTCCGGCAACAGTGGCCATCTCCTGCAAACACAGTATGGAGTCCATGGCAACCAAGGCAAGCCTTGCTCTACCATTCCCATTCACTTCTGTGTCTCTCTGTTCAAATGTGTGGCCAGCACAGTCAAACTGGTCCTCACTACCATTCCCATTCACTTCTGTGTCTCTCTGTTCAAATGTGTGGCCAGCACAGTCAAACTGGTCCTCACTACCATTCCCAATCACTTGTGTGTCTCTCTGTTCAAATGTGTGGCCAGCACAGTCAAACTGGTCCTCACTACCATTCCCATTCACTTCTGTGTCTCTCTGTTCAAATGTGTGGCCAGCACAGTCAAACTGGTCCTCACTACCATTCTCAATCACTTGTGTGTCTCTGTTCAAATGTGTGGCCAGCACATTCAAACTGGTCCTCACTACCATTCCCATTCACTTCTGTGTCTCTCTGTTCAAATGTGTGGCCAGCACAGTCAAACTGGTCCTCACTACCATTCCCATTCACTTCTGTGTCTCTCTGTTCAAATGTGTGGCCAGCACAGTCAAACTGGTCCTCACTACCATTCCCATTCACTTCTGTGTCTCTCTGTTCAAATGTGTGGCCAGCACAGTCAAACTGGTCCTCACTACCATTCCCATTCACTTCTGTGTCTCTCTGTTCAAATGTGTGGCCAGCACAGTCAAACTGGTCCTCACTACCATTCCCATTCACTTGTGTGTCTCTGTTCAAATGTGTGGCCAGCACATTCAAACTGGTCCTCACTACCATTCCCAATCACTTGTGTCTCTCTGTTCAAATGTGTGGCCAGCACAGTCAAACTGGTCCTCACTACCATTCCCATTCACTTCTGTGTCTCTTTGTTCAAATGTGTGGCCAGCACAGTCAAACTGGTCCTCACTACCATTCCCATTCACTTCTGTGTCTCTCTGTTCAAATGTGTGGCCAGCACAAACCGGTCCTCACTACCATTCTCAATCACTTGTGTGTCTCTGTTCAAATGTGTGGCCAGCACATTCAAACTGGTCCTCACTACCATTCCCAATCACTTGTGTCTCTTTGTTCAAATGTGTGGCCAGCACAGTCAAACTGGTCCTCACTACCATTCCCATTCACTTCTGTGTCTCTCTGTTCAAATGTGTGGCCAGCACAGTCAAACTGGTCCTCACTACCATTCCCAATCACTTGTGTCTCTCTGTTCAAATGTGTTCACAACAAAGCATTCTTTGTAGCTCCAACATCAGTCCTGGACCATGGATTCAGTCACTGTTGATGCGTTGTCATGGAAACAATTGACACAGTTTTGATGCAGGCAACACCTCATGTCTTCTGTGTTTCCAGCAAATTAAGTACTAATCTGTAAATACTACATTAAAGTCTGGGGAGGAAAAAAATCCTTACCTTCAGTTTCAGCAATTGAGTTTTCTTCACAGCATAATTGTGGGGATTTTTCTTGAAGCGCTGTTTCTCAGCAACAATCTGAAAATCAGTATGACATGAGTAGCAATGAGAAAAGAACAAAATCAAAATGCAACAACAAAAACAACAACATAAACAAATCCTTAACAAGAAGGGCAAAGCCCATACGACTCACATGCTTGACCTTGACCTTTATATGACCTTGACATTTTTATGACCTTGACCTTCAGGTGACCTTCAAGGTCAAGGTCAAACAACTAAACCTACCAATGACATCATACACTAAGAAATGCTTTACACATTTTTCCTACCAAAATACATGTGACCTTGACCCAAGGTCAAGGTCATCCAAGGTCATGCAACACAAAGCTGTTAATTCAAGACATAGGAAGCACAATGGTGCTTATTGGCACTTTCTACCATGAGATATAGTCACTTTTAGTGGTTCACTACCCCATTTTGGTCACATTTCATAAGGGTCAAAGTGACCTTGACCTTGATGATATGTGAACAAATGTGTCTCATGATGAAAGTATAACATGTGCCCCACATAATTATTAAGTTTGAAACAGTTATCTTCCATAGTTCAGGGTCAAGGTCACTTCAAAATATGTATACAATCCAACTTTGAAGAGCTCCTGTGACCTTGACCTTGAAGCAAGGTCAACCAAACTGGTATCAAAAGATAGGGCTTGCTTTGACCTATATACCACTTGTAGCTAAGGTCGCCATTCTCAATAACGTGGGAGAAAATTGGGAAAATGTGAAAAATGACTGTTTTTGAGACCACATTTATGGCTCCTGAGACCTTGACCTTGAAGCAAGGTCAAGTCACTATGTATGTTTTTTGAGGCCTTGTCATCATACACCATCATGCCACATTTGGTGTTGATAGACTTAATAGTCTCCGAGAAAAATCCAACGTTTAAGTTTTTTACGGACGGACGGACGGACGGACGGACGCCCGCCCGCCCGCCCGCCCGCCCGCCCGGACGGACGACACGGCTCAGTACATAGACTCACTTTTGCTTCGCATGTGAGTCAAAAACCTAGAACTTCCATCCTAAGGAAGAGCCTAAAGCTCAGTGCCTCCTATGAAAAAAGAAAAAAGATTACCCCCCCCCCCCCCCCCCCTCTAAAAAAATTATCAAAACATTCTTAACAACTCAATTCTTTCAACACTCACTTTCATTATGTATGTGATTTAATACATTACAGGCAAAATCCTAAAAGGAAAATGACATAATTCCAAGATCTTTACTGCAAACACAGTCTTTCATCTATTTCCTTTTTTTCTGTCTGGTAAATACTGACAGTGAAATCCTCCAATTTTCCCTCACTGTATCAGTAATACAGTGAATAATTAGGCCAAAGAAAAACATAGTTGAGGTTACTGTAACCTGACCGACCCTAATTTTTTTTTCTTCCTACCCTTTTTAAAAATAAATGTGGGGGAAAAAAACGAGAGAAAAAACTGAGGAAGAAATCAATGGTGATCAAAAGTGTGCTGTCCCATCTTCTCTGCCTTTAGAGTACCTGGGAAAGCCACTATTTGAGTTTTAAAAATAAGTTTTTTCAGTGAAAGAGAAACTGGCCTCTACTATTAAAAAAGCCCATACGACTCACATGCTTGACCTTGACCTTTACATGACCTTGACCTTCAGGTGACCTTCAAGGTCAAGGTCAAACAACTACACCTAGCAATGACATCATTCACTAAACTAAGAAATGCTTTACACATTTTTCCTACCCAAAATACATGTGACCTTGACCCAAGGTCAAGTTCATCCAAGGTCATGCGACACAAAGCTGTTAATTCAAGACATAGGAAGCACAATGGTGCTTATTGGCACTTTCTACCATGAGATATAGTCACTTTTAGTGGTTCACTACTCCATTTTGGTCACATTTCATAAGGGTCAAAGTGACCTTGACCTTGATGATATGTGACCAAATGTGTCTCATGATGAAAGTATAACATGTGTACTACAATGTTATGAAGTTTGGAACAGTTATCTTCCATAGTTCAGAGGCAAGGTCGCTTCAAAATATGTATACAATCCAACTTTGAAGAGCTCCTGTGACCTTGACCTTGAAGCAAGGTCAACCAAACTGGTATCAAAAGATAGGGCTTACTTTGCCCTATATACCATATATAGGTCAGGTATCCAATCTCAAAAACTTCAGAGAAAATTGAGAAAATGTGAAAAATGACTGTTTTTTAGACAACATTTATGGCCTCTGCGACCTTGACCTTGAAGCAATGTCAAGTCACTATGTATGTTTTTTGAGGCCTTGTCATCATACACCATCATGCCACATTTGGTATTGATAGACTTAATAGTCTCTGAGAAAAATCCAACGTTAAAGTTTTCGGACGCCCGGACGCCCGGACAGACGAAACGGGTGAGTACATAGACTCACTTTTGCTTCGCATGTGAGTCAAAAAGAATACAAAAAGTTAGGCTGACCTACTGACCCTATTTTTTCTGGTCATGTTACCGTAACCAACTATTTTTTTCTCTTGGCCTTACCATTCCAAACTGAAAGGGACAGGAACGAAACAACAAACCTCATCAATCTCATTCTCCACAAACTTGTAGCTGAGGGCCTCCTGGATGTTCTTGAACTTGGCCTCCACCTCCGCCATGGTGGGGAGGGGCAGGCTGGCTGTAAACATCATAGCATGCCACTTGGCAAACTCCGCCTCGGTGATCTCCTGGTTGGACACAAACTCCAGGCGGTACACCCTTTCTGAACCACCTTGCCTGTAAACGAAAGTAAGTACAGAATGTTTCCACACTGGACTGAAACCCCCTGGGAACCAGACAAGTGTAGGGGGAAGTTTGCAAGTAACTGCAAATCCTGCACTTTGCCTTCCAGTGCCAGCCTGAGGAGGCCCGAGGCAGTAGAGAGACCAGATGATGGTTGGAAAGCCGTATCAAGGGAGGATGATCTGTGGTGAAAATACTGACCATTTCACTCAACATGATCGGTGGCTCAAGCTATGGAGCTTTCAACTTTTCTCCAGGGGACCTCTTCACCAAGTGATGGCATTGGTTAAGATGGCACTCACTTGGTGTCATCCATGTCTTTCGTTCAACAGCTTCTTGACAGCTTTTTGCAAATGTTAATTATATGGTATATTATATAATTAAAAATAGTCTCTTTGGCTGCTTGGGGCTAGCCCTGGCTGAGTTACTGGAGCAGGCCCCAAAACCCATGCAGTCAGAGGTTCCAGCGGATGAGAGGGAGTCAAGCAGCTGAAGACATATGTTACTCTTGGCAGTTACAAACATCTTACACAGCTGTCTCCAGCCTTGAAATGATGTGGAAGCATTATTTTATCTTCACCTCTTAAACCATTGGTTGGATGGATGGATGGATGGATGGATAGATGGATGAATTTTTATGGCCTATCAGCCTTTGAATGCTATGTAAGGTCATTGAGCAGGAAAATCACTAGAGCAGTTCAGAGTAAGTGCAGATCAAGACACAAAGTCCTTAGTTTTTCACCTCTTCCAAATCGTGTACGGAAACAAGGTGGATCTATTCTGACCCCCAACCCACAGCGGGCCTGAAATCAGTGGTCTGATAGATTTTTACCCTCATTTTCTCAAGGGGACATTTTCTAAAACAGGAATGCAGAGGCTGTGGAAACGGCCAGACATGACAATATATGGATGGATCTTGGTTTACTCCTGCAATATACCCACAAATAAAACCAAGTTCAAAGTTTCTGTATTTTCAAAATGTTTTCACATCCTGCCTTATTGTTCCTTTTCTTATTTTAAATCCCCCTCCAAGTCTGTGACATTGATTAGTGACATTTAGAACATCAAATGGCATCCACACCACAATTATCGTCAATTTTATTTTTATTCTCTATGGAGTCACATATAGAACATTGAAGTCCAAGCCTACCTCCTGTTACAGAAACAGGAGGATAAGATGTCAATTGTTCAGAACTCAGAAGGAAAGAAAGGAAGAAAAAAGAAAGCAATAAGAGCAAACTGGAAGAATGTTTGCTTCATGCTCAAACTTGTCATGAAGAGCATGGTTAGTAATACTGACCTTAGTTTCAAGCCTTTATTTGTCCTTGTGGTGCCCAACTGGTAGACTTTGGATGTTTCTAAGACATCCACAATTTCTGCTGCCTGTTCAAGATATCAAACACTGTGACAGCGACAAACATCATACATCTGAATTGGAGGGGATAAAAAGGACAGCTGAATAAACTTAAGGGAGGACATGGCGTACAAAAACGGATTAATAGAAAATAAATCATAACTCAGCAAATATAAAAGCTATACTAATGAAATTTTATACAGAATACAAACACACTGGAAGGTATATTTAAACAAAATTTTATTGTGTTATAGCAAAATAACTGAAAAATAAACATACTAATTTTCTCCCCTCTGTGAAATTTTAATTAATAACCTTTTTATGATCAACAATGATTGTAAACAAAGAAGGTCTATATTATTCAATAAGATATAATAAGTGGATTACTAACACTTTTAAATAATTTTAGTGGAATTTAGAACAAGTAACCAAAAAATGTGCTCCGGGCATAACATAATTAAATTTTTACAAAAATTAAGCAAATTCAGCTACACCTTTCTGATTGGTCTTATTGAATGCAATATTTATTCATAAATATACACACGCAATTTCAGAAAGCTATCTCAATCCTAAGTGACTTTATTTTTGGGGAGAAAATCACTACCGTAGAAATAAAAACCACATTATGAGAAAATTGACTTTAAAGTTTGAAAAAGATTAAACGTTAACTACAACTGAACCATAACAGATACAATTTAATAACATAACTCATTGAATGTGTCATTTATTTGTTATCATTGTAGCAAATTTTCAACTTATTATCTTAATTCAAAATATCAGGATAATTAGGTGAAAAGCATCACCTGTAGCAAAACATTCCCGTTTTCTGTAAGAATCGCGTAATCACGGCAACTTCCGCCGTGATAACAGCTTCGTTCAGTGCCGTGTCTGTAGATGAGAACGCAATCGCTGTTGTATCACAACCTCCAGAGGCTGTTGACACGACTTAATTTCTTTTCTGGGCTTGCTTTTTCTGTCCATTTCTGCATCTTCCATGGAATTGTCTCGATCGAGATAGCGCGAAGCGCGAACTTTCGCGCGCTGTAAGCACACTTCGGAAAGAACCGATGTTTGCTTCGGCGGCCGACGTTCAGGCCGGAAACAGCCAAAGTACGGTTCGGCCGTTTCCGCCCACCACTTCCGCCAGTCGAAGTATTGTTCGGCCGTTTCCGCCAGCCACTTCCGCCGTGATCACGCTGTGAGCACGCACACAAGCGGCCAATCAGAGCCTAGCTGAGAGACAGGCCGTTATTTCGAAGCTTTCCATTGGTTTGCACTGGCCTCCGATTTCTACCTCGTGTGCCTTCGGTAATTATTCTTTGGTACCGGAAACAGTTGCAACGTAAAGCCGGGAAATGAAGCTTCGATGCGATACCAAACATGTGGCGTTCTTTGGAAGGAAGATGCTGAAACTAAGCTTTCAAATCTGTGCATTTTGGCTTCCTGGTTAGTACTTTTTTAAAATCTAGCGGTGGGTACCTTACAAAACAAATTGGTTTAAAACACTTTGAAACCTAAGCCAGCAAAATCGATCGCACACACGTGTAGCGGAGATGTTGTAGATTCCAAATCCGCGCTTAACACGAAACTCAATTTCTGAAAATTTTTCATGAAATTCTGCAGGCCGTGTCCCCCCCTTAAGCAAACTCCGCCATGAGCTTGACGCGACAGATTCTCAGGCTCGGTTTGCTTCCTTCGATGGTAGGGTGCTCGCCGCGTTTGAGCCTGTCTCGGAAGATTTCATTCGCAAGCTGATTCTTGCCTGCCCTTCAAAATCTTGTTCTCTTGATCCGCTGCCCGTTTCATTGCTCAAACAGTGTCTTGATGATGTGGTCCCTGTTATCACAAGGATCATCAACATCTCCCTCACCACTGGTACCGTACCGGAGCGTCTCAAGCAGGCTGTTGTCATTCCCCTTTTGAAAAAGTCTGGACTTGACCCTGAGTGTTTGAAAAACTTCCGTCCCATTTCGAATCTTCCCTTTGTTTCAAAACTACTAGAAAAAGTCATTCTGTCCCAACTTCAAGAACACCTTCTAGCCAACGGCCTGCTTGACAGGTTCCAGTCCGCCTACAAGAAAAACCACTCCACTGAAACTGCTTTACTTCACATCTTTGACCTCCTGCTCTCCTCCGCCGACAATAAAGAAACCTCTGTCCTTGCGCTGTTGGACCTGTCCGCAGCGTTTGACACTATTCTATCCTTATTTCTCGTCTCTCTTCTACCTTTGGCATCTCTGGTTCAGCTCTTACCTGGTTCTCATCCTACCTATCTGACCGCAAACAAACTGTCTCTGTCAATGGCCTTCTTTCTTCTCCCAGAGCACTCAAGTACGAAGGAGTCCCTCAGGGCTCGGTGCTTGGGCCAGTTCTGTTCACACTCTATACCCTGCCCCTTTCTGACATCATCAAAGCCCACAACTGCAATTTTCACAAATATGCTGATGACACCCAGCTTCAAGGCTCCGCTCCTCCTCGTGACCTGTCTATCATTCTCCACAACTTATCTCTCTGCATTTCCTCCATCAAAGACTGGATGCTCCAAAACAAACTCTGCCTGAATGACAGCAAAACTGAATCCCTCTGTGTGGGTTCTCAGAAGTCACTGTCTCTTGTTTCTGATCACTTTTTGGAGGTGGGTGGGACTGAAATTCCATTTCAAAAGTCTGTTAGGGATCTGGGTGTCTTGATCGACTCAACACTCACAATGCATGAACAAATCAGTCAGATCTGCCGCTCCTGCAACTTCCAACTGAGAAAGATCTCCTCTGTCCATAGCTTTCTCACACAAGAGGCTGTCATTCAGCTTGTCACTTCCCTCATTCTAAGCTGTCTCGACTACTGCAACTCCCTGCTTGCAGGACTACCATCCAAACAAATCTCTCGCCTTCAGCGAGTTCAAAACAACGCTGCCCGTCTCATTTTCAGAAAATCCAAGAGAACACATGTTACCCCTCTTTTCATGAAACTCCACTGGCTTCCTGTTGAGTACAGAATCCAGTACAAACTCGCCACTCTCGCCTTCCGTTGCTTTGATGGAACTCTGCCGCCCTATCTCTCATCTCTTCTTCAGATCTACCAACCCTCTCGCTCTCTCAGCTCAGGCTCTGAAAAACTTCTCTGCAAACCTAAAACTACCACCAAATCCTTTGGCCAGAGATCCTTTCACTTTCAAGCACCTTCTGTCTGGAATGCTCTGCCGTCATCTCTCCGTGGCATCACTTCTCTTCCTTCAAATCTAACCTCAAGACCCATTTTTTCTGTAAAGCTTTTTCAGTGTATTGCCCCTAGGGCCTGACTGCTTCCTGAGAACCGTTAGTGCATTGTACATATCTGTATAAACTGTTTGTTTTGTTTTGTTTTTTCGTCTGTATGAATGTTGACTGAATGTCTGGTTTGTGTTGCTGTGCTGTTTTATATCATCTGCTTTTCATCTTTGTTTCTCTTACCTTGATGTATATTACTTTCATTTACATTCTTATTGTCTTTTTTTCTTCTTTTTTCTATTTTTTTTTTAAGGCGCTTTGAGTCTCACTGTGTGGGAGTATTGCGCGGTATAAAAGTGATCTATTATTATTATTATTATTATTATTTAACTCTTCTTCTTGGTGGTCTCTTGGGGGCCAAGGATGACTGTGTGTTGTCATCTTTGGCGAATGAGCATGTGGCTTCAGAGACACAAATTAATTAACAAAAGAGATAAATGCAACAATAATTACATCCAATTGAGAGGAACAGGCAGCTGATGGTTTGATTCCTAAAGTGGTTTGTATGCATCCCAAAAATCTCATTTTTCATTTATCCATGTGAAACACATCTCAATACACACAAAACTCAGTAACATAATACATTTGGGCTATAATCACATCAACCAACTTGGAGTGCGATTAAAGAAGTAAATGATAATCACACAGAAATTTTTCCTCTCTCCAATTTTTTTTTCTTTTTTTTTCTTAGAGGGTCTGATCTCTTCATGAAAGATTAAAGACTCAAAGATACTGATTTATGACAACTACAATTCTGTGCACATGCATATGCTTTTAAATTAAAGGCAGTGTACCACATCGTGCAAGATGATGAATGCATGCACAAGTGTGTATGAATGTACACCTGTGTGTGCTTGTATGCCCATGCATGCACACACATGTGCATGTGTGCACATTAGCATGTATCTGTATGTAATTGTGTCCAAAGATTCATGGAGACTAGTTAAACTAAATGATTACTGCACAAACTGTACTTATATAGAGGCCTGCCAGGGTGACAGTTCACAGCTTGCAAGATTTCAACATTGAGAGTCAGGAGCTGTCCATGGCATCTCTTCAGACAACAACATGAGGCGTGTAAAATACACATTGGTATCTGACATCATGTGCCTACCCTGTAGACTGGTCGTCCTTCGTTGTTGCCAATTCCAACCCGAACAAAGCAACCACACACAGTTTTCTTGAAAAACGGCATGTGGCACCATCTGCAACCAACAGAAACCATGGTCTTTGGGCAGCATGCAGCAGTTATTTTAATTGAACAACTCAATGTCCTGTAGAAAAGGCTGCTTTCATAATTATTGTAAAGATAGCAAATATAAAAATAGTTTTGTTGCTTGATTGTAACTTTTCTTTGTCTACATTATAATAAGTATGAATATGTATACACACAAGCACATGCATGCATACAAACACACTCACACACACATACAAAACAACACACACAAACATACACATACTCACATACAAAAAACACACACACACACACACACACACACACACACACACACACACACACACACACACGCACACACACAGAGAAAACCTCACACAAACATATATACTCTTACCTTTCCAACTTGTGTCTTGACAGCCGTATTCGGTTGATGTCGTCCTTGGTCTGCACAGTCTGTACCTTCCTGGACCTCTCATATTCCCTGCAAAATCAACCACATTTGAATCAAGTGTATGTGCATGCATGCTGACATTGTCTTTGTATGAATTTCCCTTTCTAGAAAAATGCATTCTCTCTATGTCAACATTTCCTTTGAAAACAAGGTAGCAGATCAACAAGAGAGAATCTCTGATATCCTGTTCAAATCAGCTATCAGGTTTCTGGGCCTAATAGGTTCTGGAAACGGTCTCATGTTACACCAAGTTTTAAATGGCAAAGCAAGTCATTAAAAAAAAGGCTGCCCAGCCCAACAGCGATCATCAAAATTAAATCTCACACACATTCTTCAATCAATGAGCGCTTACTCTTCTTCCTCTGATTCTGACTTGCTGGATCTCGAGCGAGAATCTGACCCCGACTCATCCTCATCATCCTGGTACTCCTTTTCATCAGATCTCTTCCCCTTGTCACTGCTGTCAGCCGCATCCTCGTCGTCGTCGTCATCATCATCATCATCGTCATCATCATCGTCACTGTAAACATCTGTTGGTTTGAAGGCCTTCTTCTTTTCCTGCTGTTTCTGCAGCAACTGTTCCTCTGCAAATAACACAAGATGGTCAAGCCATGTGACAGTTCCTCCATCATTACTCCACCATTTTTATCCGCATGATTGCTTTTAAGGGAAGACATGGGTATCAAAGAAGATATTTTCACTACAACAAGTTTTTTTAAAACAATTTTATGATTAGCAACTCAAAGATATACATGAAAATAAGTAAAAACCACTTTTGTTTTGATGGAGGGAAAAAAAAGAAGGTAATTTGTTACTAATTTAAAATGACCACCAAAACAAGTACATTTCACTTTTTTTTTAAAGTCGAGTTCAAAAACTATATACTTCAAAATTTAGAATTTTATTTCCTTACAATTGTAATTTTAATATCTAAAACTATTCAAATTCTTTGGGGAAAATTCTAAATACTTTTGGAAAGGATATTTACCAATTTTATACACTATAGTTTAAGTGACACAGGAGAAATATCCAGTTTTTAAATTTTTGTATGTGTAGGCGCTGAACTAGGGACTAAAATCACAAACCCACGTGATGAGATGTTGCTACACGCATAAAGAACACACCATGAAAATTACAAATCTGTATAATGCTCAGAATATTTTTTGCCTAATTTCAAGCTCACAAAAAGTAGTGTAATAGAAAACATGAAAAAAAGAAAACTTGGGATAACATGCTTTTTCCATCTTCACTTCATTTTAGCAGTGCAGACAAAAAACTATCAGAGGGGTAAGGTTCTTCATTTGCATTTAGGCAAGAATAGTTACAGACCACAGGCAAGGACAATAGTGTGTGCAATATTATGGTGTTCAAGAGTTGTTCTCCCGAGGTCGTGACTGGATGGGGTGCTCTATTAAAGTTTCTTACAACCAGCTATTGTTTAGTTTTAGGCAAAGAAACATTGCATCAGGAGGTTGTACATATGTCCAAGAAACACCATGAGCAGTGGGATTTAATGAAAATAAAGTTTGTGCATGTTAGAGTAATAAATAATGTGAAATTGCCGTCAAAATGGCGGTTAAAATGTGGAACGGCAGACCCAACACGCTCCACAAACTATCTGCAGCAAAGTATGCCATTGGTGTTTAAAAATTCTGCTGTGAATCTGTTAATTAAAGTTTTATTTAGCTTTTCCCAGCAAGAAAACAGTGATGTCACAATAACTGTACGTGAAAATCGACTTCAAAGACAGGGTAACGCAAGCTTCCTGCGAGGTCACAAATGGACTTGCTTTTTTCACAAGCCTTCCTCCCGAACGGATTCAACACACACCGCTAGGTTTTAAAATCGAAAGTACTGATTCAATAGATAAAACTCATACAGAAAACATTAGCATTTTGTGTGCGATGTAAAAAAAAATAAAAAATTCTTCAATAAAGTCACAGATGAAGCGTGCATTACCTACAGTGGCCAGTAACAGCATTTTGCCATCACAGATATATCTTGTTCAGTATCTGTTACGTAACAACTATATCCAGCTCTCGTCTTGTCACATGAAAGGTGCTTGCCATTTACTTTAGTGACTGGTATTTGTGTACTCCAAACTCATTTGCATTTCAGAATTACAGGTTCTAAGAAGTCACGGTGTAATGGTGTTACCTTTCGGGCAGGGGTATACTTAATGACACTGTTTTTAAAAAAGTACTACTGCTGCTGCTTTTTTGGTTACATTCTCTGATACTGTAATGACTAAGCTGTCCAAAAATGACATAAAGAATTGCTAAAGTGAATGTTTAAAATTTAGTCCATTTTCCTGGTTGTAGTCACGAACTCGCGAGAACAACTCTCAAACAGAGGAGCAGTCACTGAAAAATTGACTGGCTCTCGCTTGCGTCCTCCCCCCCCCTCCTCTCTCTCTCTCTCTCTCACTCACACACACACACACACACACACACCACACACATACACACACACTGAGGACTCACAGCCTGTTTATCTCCACCCTCCTCTGGAATATTTCCTCTATTTGTATCAACAGATGAACTACAATGAGCTACACAAGTAATTGTATCACTATCCTAGAAAGATTTATCACTGCAATGTTTCTTTTGCATGCAAAACTATTATCCAATGTTGTTTACACAACTACTCACTCTGTCTACGATTCTAGGCTAAGTTTGTAATAGCATCATGCCAACAAAGAGATCAATACCTTTGTTTTTCTTCTCCTCTCTCTTGGCTTTGAGATCCAGAAGAGCTGAGAACTTTTTGTTGTCTTTGGTCTGTTCCATGTTCTTGCGCCGCTCCTTGCTCCTCTCACTGACTGAGTGCACTGCTCCGCTGCCCGTGGCCTCGGAGGAGGACTTGTTCTTCTGCTTCTCTTGTCTCTTGGCCTTCTTCAGCTTCTGCTCTATGTCAAACCTGCAGGGGACATCAGTGCCAGTTAGGACTTCCAAACCAAGCATAAAGTCATGTGGAGACTGGCTGTCACATAGGCATGATATGCACCTGGCCTTTGCTCAGTGAATATTCCCTATTAGTAAAATTGACAGTCAAGATTCTGCATTAGTAAGACTGATAAACAGTCACAGTTCCCCATTAGCAAAATTGTCAGTTGAGATTCCGCATAAGTGAGACTGACAAACAGTCACAATTCCCCATTAGCAAAATTGTCAGTCGAGATTCCGCATAAGTAAAATTCACAAACTTATGTTTCCTTGAATGTCACCTCACATTCAACCAGCAACACATGTATGGACATGAACATTTGCAAGGACATGAACATTTGCAAGGACATGAACAGACTTATGGACATGAACATTTGCAAGGACATGAACAGACTTATGGACATGAACATTTGCAAGGACATGAACATTTGCAAGGACATGAACATTTGCAAGGACATGAACAGACTTATGGACATGAACATTTGCAAGGACATGAACAGACTTATGGACATGAACATTTGCAAGGACATGAACAGACTTATGGACATGAACATTTGCAAGGACATGAACATTTGCAAGGACATGAACATTTGCAAGGACATGAACAGACTTATGGACATGAACATTTGCAAGGACATGAACAGACTTATGGATATTAACAGACCAATGGGCATGAACAGATGTATAGACATGGAAACAGATATTGACATGAACACATATATAAACCATTCTAAAAAGGTGTTCATGTAACCCAAGAAAAATAAACAGCTGGGGGGGTGGGGGGAAGGGGGGTTGGGGGGTGGGGGGGATGTAGTTTTTGATTTTTTAAAATAAATTCCAGTAAATGTTTTTCAACACAAAGATAAAAGTTATATGCAATATCTGTAAATCGTTTTTTTTTCTTCATATTTACCAAGAAGTTTGGAGGTGATAACATGTTAATATTCTTGACAATGTGACATCACAACTTATTTCTATGGATAACTTTCAAGTTTTGTACATTTTGCTAAAAACATTAGTTACTTTATTATAATACACAAAATACATTGTTTTATTTCTTTTCAACAGATGTAGGAACAACTATGTTTATCCTGACCCAATATAGCATGACACCAAACGTCACAAATAACATGCAAAGTTTAACCTCTTCACTGCCATATACATCACACGCGATATGCCGGGAACGGTTTTTGCGTTTTACTGTTCCTGTCTTTGTGCAGTCATAGTATATTTGTTTTCCAGATAACTGCTTTAAAATTTTGCACAAAGACACATAAGACATTAATAATCAAACTCATTAATAAAAATCCTCCTCACTGCTGTCAGGATCATTAAAAAGTTCATTCAGCACTTCCAGTGCTGACAAACGAGCTTTATAGTTTATAGGTTCTCACAGAAGCCATTTCATGATCAAATCAATCAAAATTGCAACAAAAAAAAACACCACCTTCAAATCCATGTAAGTCGATCAAACTCGGAGAGAAGGCCGAGGAAGCCATAAGGGATGTAACTCTAACAGCTACAGACACTGGTTCAAAGTATTTAGAGTTTCCTCCCTTGGAATAAAGACCCGAGACTGTCTTGGGACATAGCAGAGCGGGAGCAGTCGATGCAAGAAATAGTTTCAGGCAAGCAGGGAAGGAGTTAATACACTTTAAAAAGAATTTTGCTGCCTCTCTTTGCAGACAAATTGCTTCTCGAGATGTGTTTACGTGTCGAATCTACTATACAAAATGTTTTGGGGGGAAAGGTGTATTTGTCAAGTCATTATGATTGAACAACCCATTACTCGAGCACCTCAACTGGAGCATGCCCATGGGCGCTATAGAAGAGCAAATACATACATACATATATACATACATACACAAACATTCATACATACACAAAATAGCATAAGATGAATTAGCATCAAGTGACACACCTTCCTCAGTTGCCTTATTTATCGCCCATAACAATAATCTTTGTAATGGCATCACTTTTGTTTTGAACAGTTACAATTCAAATGACTCGACTGAATTTGGCAGCACTCTCTGACTTGGCACCTTCAGAAAATGGCTCATATTGGCATGGACTAAGGAAAAACTTCTATCTCTGAAGCCTGCCCAGAAGATTATAATGCACTTTCCTGCTACTCATGCATATGTCTCTCTGCATTTGTGTGCATGCATGTGTGTGTATGCATGCAAGTAAGGGTGCATTTGTGCATGGGTATGTGCATGTGTGCGATGTATGCATGTGCATGTGTGTGCATGCATTCACATGCATGTGCGCTCGCTCGCATGTGCATGCATAAAAAGGGAGAAGGATGAGAAAGTGGAACAGAAGATGCTGGGAGATAACAGAAGGTAGAGGGATGGACAGAGATGGGAGGGCTGGTGAAGGAAAGGATTGCCCTACCCAAAATGTTCAAAAGATTACAATAATAATCTACAAATATTAGAAACAGCTCTCCTTTGCTTTGACTACCCCCCCCCCCCCTAATTAATGATTCACAATGAATACTAAACACAAACTGGTCCCATGGTATAAAACCACTGCTTTTGGAATGACACAGCATTAGCTGAGGCCAGTCACTCACCTTGTTTTCAAGAGGGCTCTTCTCTCCATTCTGTTGTAGAGCTCTTCCTCTCGCTCCTTCTCTGTCATCTGGTCCAGTCTCTTTCTGTCCTCCTCATCTCCCCTCAAGTCGTCATCATAGCCATCTGTGAACTTCTCTTCCTCTGAGTTGAACTCAGACTTGGAGTCAGACTCACTCCCCGAGTCCGATACTTCTCCTGGTCACAGAAAAAAAGAAGAGAAGAAAATAAATGCTTGCTTTCACAGAATGTTCATGTGTGCCCCTGTGGCTACTGTCCATGCTTTTCAGTTCTATGGCTACAGGAATTGATGAACAGACAGCAGGAAAGTGGGATGGCAAGAAGGACAGGAAAAAAAGATGAATGTATGACAGTTAAAGCAACCTGGAAATTAGTTCTGAGGCTTATTAGCCTACATTCCAGCTGTTCAAACCAGGAAAGTCTTATTTTATAACATACTAGCAGGCTTCGTCTGTTACACCCACTATACAGGAGCATGGAAAAAGATGACAGAGCAATTTGATTGAAAAGAGGAGAGAGGAATATGGAAGAATACACCTGCAAAACGATGTCAGAATATTTGGAAGACAATTGAGTGTATAGAGAGTGAAATGAAAGAAAAAAGTGGGGGAGAGAGGAGTATGGAATAAGATGATAGCGGGGTTTGCTCACTACCCCCCCACCCCCTCCCCCAACCCAACCCCCCTTATAATGCAAGCATTCATTTGACAGTTTCAACACTACCTGTTTCATTTCTAAAATCCAATAGCATTACATACATACATACACATATATATATAAATATATATATCCAAACATGTTTACAAAAAGGAACACTCTTCTGGAGACTTGGACCTTGATACATAAAGCTGATCTTTGCACTGCAAAATAAACCTTAACTCTTCCCTTACCAGGTTTATACAGAACACAACACAATTATTTTCTGCAGAGAAACACACACCCGGTAGTGCTCTTTTGAGAGTGTATTGTGCCTCTAGAGAAGATACTACATGCATCATGTGGCATATCATTTTGAAGGAAAATGAATGCCCTACAAGACTAAAACAAAAAAACGTTAGTTGCCTTTAGCAAGACTGAGAAAGCATGCTTGAAATTACACACTTGTTTCAAAAACCAAGAAATAGGAGCATGCTGAATTTGAGCTTACCGAGCAATATCTTGGTAATGATTCCACTGATCCTTTCCAGAATTTCACCACACAATAATCATCCATTGGAAAATGTCCAGTCAAAATTTAAAATAAATATCTTTAACAGTTTTCTAGCACTGACATACAGAAGAGACGAAACCGTCCATCACAATGACAGTCAATTCCTTCAGACATCTCGATCATATCAATCACAATCAGTCCACGTTGCAGTACACACATGTTCATGTAACGTTGTGAGAGACCTCTCTACTGCTGTAAAACCACATTAGGTCCGATAGGGAACACTATAAAGTGTGGATTATACAAAGAAACGAAGCAAAAAAGCTTTAGTGCAGAGCGATGCAGAACTTCCGGGATGTTCTCAGACATTTCGATCAAAACAATCACAATCGGTCCACAAAAGTCGCATTAAACCTCACGCTCTGCGTTAGACGTTCATCAAACGTTGTGGGAGAGTTCTCTACTGCTCTAAAACCACATTGGGTCCGATAGGGAACACTAGAAAGTGTGGATTATACAAACGAAATGAAGCGAAGTAGCTTTGGTGCAGCGTGCGGCGGGTGGGAGGCAACTGAATGCGCTTTGGCGCACTGTGCGGCGAATGGGACGAGAAGAGTTAAGCTTTTCATGATGTGTAGTGTAGCAAGGCATACAGGCTACACAGGAGCAACCCTCACATGAGGAATAGTTTACCATAGTTGTCACTACAATCTTACAAATTAAAAACTTGATCAAGAGCAGGATACATGTATGTCTGCGTCTCACCGAAGTTGGACCACCTTAGTGCTCACTTCATTAGTACCTGACGGCAGACACTCGAGAGCATATGATCAACAAATGGCCCTTTTCGGGGCAAAGCAACACTGTGGAAGAAGAAATTTGGGACTTGTTGTCACGATTTACTTTGCCCTTAGTGTCAGTACGACCCCAGCAATCGCCCGCCCCCATTTCATTTATTTGTCTCAGACAACTTTGAAAAGAACTTACCCTCCTCTGGCTCGGAGCCCTCCCCCTCACTTTCCTCGTCTTCTGAGCTGGAGATGGCTGTTGACTTGCGTCTGCTTGGCTTGCTGGCTTTTGCTTTCTTGGCTTTGGCCTTCTTCCCATTCATGGTCCACTGAAAGTGATGCACAAGGGTTCATTGCTGTCCTCTATTTTACCAAATGCTGAATGTTGAAGTGAGACATCAACTCAATAGAATATCTCATGACATCATCACAATTCAAAGCTGTCAACAAGACATTTGAGATAACAAACTGTGTAAGTTTTCACTTGGGTTAAACTCCTCTCCACAAATCCACCTTTATTTCTTGTGATAGGTCTGAAATGTTCGTACACAAGTTATATCAAACTTGAGGAGAAAGATTAGGCCCCAGCAAAAAGCTACACAACCCTGTCTCTTTTGTTTACAGAAATCATAATGGCAAAAGTTAGTGTTTTGCTTTCCTTCAAGAAGCATTATGCAATGTCTAAAGATATCTCCCATGGGGCTCTGCTTTATATAGACAGAGCAGTCAACCACCTTATATTAGGCTCCTCTTATGCAACACTTGTATAAATATTGCCTTAACCAAAAAATCTGGGGGAAAATACTTCTTTAAAGGGTATAACATTTTCAATTTATCAGAAACTCTTTTACTAGGATGTGCAACATGATAGAAAGTACCAAATGAAACTATTGTGTACATAATAGTTTCTTAATTTTTAATGTATCATTAAAGCTTTAAAGACAAAGACATGAAACTGACAGTCATAGAATAATTTTTTCAATCACCTTAAAACAACCCAAACCAACTAATTCAGCAACCAACCATCCAACCAACCAGTCATTCAACCAACCAACCAGTAAGTCACCCATCCACACACAAACATGTGTAGGCACACACACACACACACACACACACACACACACACAAACACACACATGCATACATACAAACACAGACACACACTAACACACACACGTGTGAACACACACATACACATGTGTGAATACACACACATGTGAGAACACACACATACACAAACACAAGCGAAAAGAAAGTAGAAACTCACATCATCATCACTTCCACTGTCTGAGTCTGAGTCCGAGCCACTCTGTGCAGCTGACATAACAACATCTGTCTGGGAGTGGGAGCCTCGTCGGCTCCTCTTGGCAGGTTGCGGAGACTGCAACATATAGGAGTTCATCCACTGTAACATGACCTGAGTATGACACACAACTAGAGCAGCTTGAAGGCCCTCAAATCAACTGGAACTTCTGGGGGCAGGCCTTTCATGACCTACTCCAAAAGCTATATGATGGCCGGCCAGAAACCAAAGAGGTAATTTGGGGGCATGAAGGCTGGACTCTCAGTGCGCAGAATGGACAAGGTTGCAGGTCTGACCACTCACAGCGGATCATTTGTGATCCAAACCAACTAACCTCAATCAGATGTCCATGCCCACTAAGTAGATGTTTGGTCTCATCTGAGCACAGCAAAGACAAGGTGCCTCAGATTAATTCCATTTGGAGATCTTCAAAGGAATGACCACTCTAATTCTACCAACCAGTTCTTTGCTATGGTTTCTGAAGATTCATGGCTAGGCCCTCCCCCAAAATAGTTGTGGTTACTGACACATTGGGGGTGGGTGGGAGGTTGGGGAATTTTGCCTGACTAATCAAGATAATGTGCATTCATACAAAAGATAAAATTAACGACTTGCAATTGGTTCATCAACTCAGAACAGTACCAAGATCAAATGTTTCCTCCATCCTCATCCACAAGGTAGAGAGTGGTGGGTAGATGGGATTAGAAAACATCCTTTATTTATTCCTTCTGAACCTCTGCAACCATGGCAAAGGAGCATGCCTCCTTACAGCCAGCAAAAAATGAATTGTGAAATATTGTTCAAAATCCTGCAATGTCTTATACCACTCTCTCTCTCTCTCTCTCTTTCTCTCTCTCCATGACACATTGGGATGCTAACAACTAGATGTCAATGTAACTTGGAAGTGCTCACTGAGCATGATGACATGGTTACTCTCTCTCTCTCTCTCTCTCTCTCTCTCTCTCTCTCTCTCTCTCTCTCTCTCTCTCTCTCTCTCTCTCTGTGTGTGTGTGTGTGTGTGTGTGTGTAAAAGTCTCGTTATTCTTTGGGCAAACGCACTCAATACTAAGGTGAGTAGTCGGCGCCAGCGGTAGGTACACACTTCAAAATACAGCACAGGTACAACAAAGGTTGAATCACACGTATGATCAACGCCAATCTAGCATACATTAAACGTTACCAATACAATTCTGAACCTATTTCCTAAACAAACTGCCTTCGCCAATAGCTGATCCGTGCACGAGTTTTCTAACCAGACATTACATTTACAGTACTAATGGCCACTGTTGAGAAATGCTATAGTATTCATGTTTTCATTGTCCAAACGAAAAATGAGCAATTCGTGAATACTTTAGTATATGGAATCAGGTATCTCGGTGAACGTAGTAGTCAAAAGTATCTATTTTCGAACGTGGATGTGGTTCTACTCCTGGATTAGTGCAGCAGCTACGAAATAGTAACTGTCCGAGTAACTGTGCGATAACGATGTCGTTCAATCAGTAATTAACACATATTTTGGCATCAATGATTTCATCTTATCACATAAAAAGGACGTTAATACACACTTCTTCGCGATCATTTTCACTGTCGCTGCTCTCGTTGCTGTCTGACTCAATGATCTTGCGTTTAGACATTTTTTCGAAGGAGCAAGTTTTCTGCCCTGCTGCAGCATAAACAGCATTCCCAGTATGCCATTCGTTAAGGGGAGAGTACTGTAAGCGACATGTGCCTATAAAAATGTATTATATTATTTTGATTTTTAAAATCTCAAAATTATATCATTTGATTATCTATGCTATTGTATCATAATTACAATATTACTTAAATAGAACATAAATGGTTTTTTTCGTGTTTTTTAAAATTATTTCGCATAACTTCCATAAGGAAAGGATTAGAGTACATGAATAATCTTAAGAAAAATACCCCTTTTATTAAAATAATGGAAACATATGACGTTTAAATATCTTGTGGTTCTTTTCACTGCCGCATTTTAGTTTTGTTTTACTATTTACACCTTTGTTCGTCTAATCCGTGATTTTAATCGAACCATATTCCCTCCTACCGGAAGTGACTTCCAATACGGGAAATCCCGCGATGACTCGCGAATAACAACAATGAACTCTTCATTATTCTACGTCTTCTCCAATAGTGCCTGATGATGCGACCTGGCGTCAGGAGAGGATGTAAAACAAGGACATCCATAGTATTTTGTAAAGAGAAGTTCTGTTGTCCTTCCAGCGACACCGAGGCGTCGTTTCTTTGCGAAGATTGCAACAATCCTCTTTGCTTTGAATGTGATGCATCACTTCATGACCATCAGAAGTATCGCAATCATATTCGACAACCACTGACTCCGCCCTCAGAAAAAGTTTTGTGCAGGAGTTCGTATATCAACGTTCCTTGCTCGAACAGAAACTTTGCTGATATATGGTGCCAGGATTGTCAGCTGGGACTTTGCTTTGATTGTTACGAAAGTAGTCACAACTCAGGCAAAAATACGAAAAGGAAAAGTCACAAGAAAATTTCATTCGCTGAGTACGAAAGAAGACTCGAGAAGTCATCTCAGGAGGACTGTTCAGAAGGTGCTTTGAAGCCACTGTCTCCCATAGGAGACTGTGATGACTCTCTGACGTACGTGTCGTGCCCTCAGCACTTGAGTCTGGAGGAAAGCACTGAGATGTCCTTCACAAGTGTTCACTCGGACAACAGCCAACATAGTATTCCAGATCTATGTCAAGACACCGAGGTGGCGCCACACAGGGATCAAGGAAATCGATCCCAGAGGGAAGCTTCAGTCAAGAGCTTCAGATTGGTTGATGAAAATGAGACAATACTGGTACTTATCTTTTTTATATATTTAATCATTTATCCCTTTTAATTATGAAAAAAAACCCTCAAAACTGATTACATCATTTAGCATGATTGTCTCACTACTCTACGTAGCAGCTTAAAATACATCATGCATGTTGATTAGTTTTTCCTGTGGATTTCTTGGTGTAGATGGGTGGATGTGAGAATAATATTTTCTTGGTTGTAAGGAAATCAGCATAGCAGAGACTGTATTATGAGGTTTATATGTTGAAAGTGAAAGTTGCTCGGTTCACTTGTTAAGTTGTGTGGCCTGTTGTAAAGTGTGAACCCTCCCACTGCTCCCCCATTTATCTATATTCCCCCCCTCCCCCTGATGTGGTGGTGCCAATGAACTGCATTTATGATCATCTGCCATCTGAACTGTTATTTTCTATCTTAACTCCCAGAGGAGTGTCGTTATCAGATGTTGCTGATTATATCCGAAAAATATTTGCCTTCACAGAAACTGATACTACTTACTAGCAATGGTTGTAGAGACACGGGCATTAGTCAAAGCTAATCTTTGTAGCACTTGTAAGACATTACCTGCTTGTTACGATTTGGGTTATAGGCAAATGTTTGTCCACCAACCAAAGCCTATGTTTTGGTGTTGATATGATTCAATAAATTTGACTAAATGGTGAATGATTCGAGCAATGGGACATATGAGATAAGGACTACCTCAAAATGACTGAGGAATTATCTCAGACTGGCATGATAAAGGAAGATGTGTAGCTCTATCTATTATTGTTGTTGTTTTTGTTTGTTTTTTTCAGGTTGAAAACAATGAAGACTTTGTTGCCAAACTGGACTGTGATAAAGATGCAGCAGTCAAAGTTGTCTCCATATTTGGAAATACTGGGGATGGGAAGTCACACACCTTGAACCACACTTTCTTCAATGGAGAACCAGTCTTCCAGACGTCAGAACGACAAGATGCCTGCACCATTGGAGTCTGGGCTGCCTACGATCCCAATTTAGAGGCCATTGTCCTCGACACGGAGGGCTTCTTAGGGGCAACGCAAAATGAAAATCAGAGGACCAGGCTTTTGCTGAAGGTTCTGGCGGTATCTGATGTGGTCATCTACCGGACCAGGGCAGAGAGGCTGACCAATGATATGTTCAACTTCCTGGGTGGTGCCTCCCAAGCCTACATGAAGCACTTCGCTGGAGAGCTCACTCAGACCATCAAGAAGATCAGCACCGCCAGGAACATCTCCAGCCTTGGCCCCGCCATTGTGGTTTTCCACGAGACGCAGCACACATCTCCTCTGATTGCTGAAAGCTGTGAGTACGGCTTGGGAGATACTACCAAGGGAAATGATTATGTCCTCATAGACGAATAGATAGATAGGTACATAAATATCTGGATGAATAGGCAAAGAGATGTAGGAGGTAGATGGTTGTGGTTACTCAGACATGTTTTATATCCAGTGGTCATTTTTGTGACCCTCTCTGAAAAAAAATTAGCCACTTGTTGCATTTTAAAAGATTTTTAGATATAATTGTTTTGTAATGACTGGCAAGCTTTCCATTGATGCAAGAATTATGCATGATTATGAAATTATGTAATTTGAAGGAAGGATACAGTCATAAATGACATATTGAGGGAGAAAGAAACAAAAGTTTAGTGTGGAAATTTTGACAATTTCATTTTAAATTGTTATCTCGGCCAGCAGAGAGCAGCAAAGATAAGAGCTTGTCAGTCAGTGGACTGTAGGCCAGTGGTTAAGGTGCTTGTCTGCAGTCTGGCAGGTGCGGTGTTCAAAGCTGCATGGATCCCAGAGTGGTGCTCATTGCCTCTCCCACTGAGGAGTTAAACTGGTTATGCTGGGCACAGTGGTGACTGGGGGGGAATTCCCCAAAACAAATTTCCTTCTGAGGACAAAGTAAAGGTGGTGGTGGTGATGAAAATGATGATGATGATGATTGATGATTGTTGATGATGATGATGATGATGATGATGATGATGATGATGATTGATGATTGTTGTTGTTGATGATGATGATGATGACGATGATGATGATGATGATGATGATGATGATGATGATGATGATGATGATGATGATGATGATGATGATGATGATGATGATGATGATGATGATGATGATGATGATGATGATGATGATGCTGCTGCTGCTGCTGCTGCTGCTGCTGCTGCTGATGATGATGATGATTCAAACCTACTTCAGTTCTGAGCCAGAGGGATTCACCTTTTACTCTAGACATAGAGTTGGCTGAATGCCTTTTTTGTGTGGAAATATAGACAAGCACACTAATGAAATTAACAATTGCATACACACAGCAGTTGATTTTGTCAGTTAGACTTGCAAACACACACACAATGAAGAACGGCCTACAGAAGTGGTCTGTCAAAATCTTGAAACTGGCAACTTGAACTCTTCACACCCTTGTTTGATGTTTACAAAAAATGGCCAGAGTGTAATAGGTTTTGTGATGGAGGGTCACAATGATGATATTTTCGGCAGGTTTGGCTGATACTTTTGCGTGATAGGCAAATAAGTAACGTTGTTAAGCTGCTTTCATCCAACTCTGAAACTGATTTTTAAATAGTCCTAGTCAGACCCAACTTGGTGTCTCTTTCATGTCCTTGTAAGGTCTTAAGAATGTCAGTGGATGTATGATATGATGATGATCATAAGATGATGATGATGAGATGATGATTATGATGAGGTAATGATGATTATAGTGGTAGTGGTGGTGGTGATGATGATGATGTTGATGATGCTGATACATGTATATGCCAGCATGATGATGATGACAATGATGATGGTGACGGGGATGAGGAGGAGGATATGTATGGAACCAGCATGATGATGTTGATAATGATATATATGTGAACAGCAAGATCATAATGTCAATGAAGGTATCAGCAATGATGATGAAGATGACAATAATGTTGAAGGCATTGATAATAACAAGGATTGTAATGAATTGTTCACAACGAGAATGATTGCAATTTCATGTCAACAGCTCAAATCGAAAAAACAGGATGCCTTAGTCAGTGCTATTTGTATTTGTCTGCATACCAACAGCCAAGAAGGAAAAGGGCAGCGCACCCCACCTGACCCTCAGGAAGAGGTTTGCCGATGCCCAGTGCATGATCGATGCCTTCAGCGACCTGCGCTACTGCGGCACACAGACCAGGAAGCCACCCACAGACTTCCAACAGCTTCAGCGCTGTGTGAAGGACATGCTCCACAACAACAACATCAGAGCTCCCAGAAAGGCAGAGATTGTTTACCTGTGTCTGAAGGTGAGGACCAGTTGTGATGGGTTGTTTTGAGGAAAGCTTATTGGTTGCAGTGCAGATCTATTGCTACATTGATTAAAGAGGGGGAATAATGCTACTTGTTGTCATGTTGTGTTTTTTTTAGGGGAGACATGGGTAAAAAAGAAGATTAAAAAAAACTGTACTGAGTTTTCAAACTTTCATGCATGGCAATTCAACGATATATGAAAATAAGTGAAAACTACTTTTGCTTAATAGAAAAAAGAAGTAGGTCATCTGTTAATCATTCTGATAACACATAGTCAGTGACATACTTTTCTATCTTTTTCAAAATTGTACAGCTCAGAAAGTATATAAACAAAATTTAAATTTTGGTTTCCTTAGATTTGTAATTTCAATATCTAAAACTTGTTACATCTTTTTGGGAAAATTCCATATATACTTGTGGAAATGATATTTACTTATTTTATTTACTCAAAAGAATCTCCATTTAATAACTTGTTTATAGCTGCTGACCTAGGGGCTCAAATCACAAACCCATGTGACAAAATGTTGCTACATGCATAAAGTATAGATCTGTACAAACTACAATGCTCTGAATATTTTCTGCATAATTTCAAGTTAACAAAAAGCAGCTTCTGAGAAAACATGAAAAAAGAAATGGAATATTTGCTTTTACCATTTCTATGTATTTTCAATAGAGCCAGCGAAAATTCTCAGAGAGGTTAGGTTCTTTCTTTGCCTTTTTACACGTTTTCTAGCATGTTTTAAGTAGAGAGACTATTATTATTACATTGCAGAGGGCTGAAACAACCAAAAAAATGCTCATGTCAAATTCTCAAAATCCCCAGAAAATGACATTTTGACCATTTTTATTCCCTTTTATACAGCACTACACAGATATTAAGAATTTTCACGTGCTTGAATGGCTAATAGGCAATTTGAATTCATCCCCTTTTCTTAGGACAGACAAGCAAAACAAAAGAAAGCAAACTACATGTATCTCCATTCCAATACCCTCACTCCCCCGCCTCCCACCCCGCTAATAAAGTAATTGGTCTGTATTTTCTTTTTCTCCAGTCTCTGAATGAAAAGTTCAGTGGTGAAATAGACAAGCCTGTTCCCAATGCCTTTCCGGACCAGTACTTCACTTGCCCAGCTAGATGCGAAGCTTGTAGGTAAGTAATCTGACAGTGAAGCTCATAATTGTTACATTTTAACCCTTAGCGTGCGGCCGGCGGGAATTCCCGCCGAGCTTGTTTTCACCGCTGTGTGCGGACGGCGGGAGTTCCAGCCCGCACTCGATCACTGAGGGTGGGTTAGTTTAAACGCGCTTATCTCCCTTGCAAATGACATCAACTATCTATAAATACCACAGCAGGAAAGCGGACATCCCGAGCTTTCTGCGCATGTGCAGTTTGTATGGGCGATCTCTACAAAGTTTTCGAGTAAATTCGCTCCGAAGTTTGATGTTTTTTTTTGCGTCAAGTTTTGTCAGAAGACCTCGATGAGCATGTAATAGAGCTTTTGTTTGGCGAGGATTCAGACGAAGAGTTCGAGCCTTTCAATCTAGATGATGTTGCCGAGGCAGAAGCAGAATTGCAGCGATTCCGATCGCGGGAAGATGTCGAAGTTCGAACCGTGCATCGGAGCGAGCATCGTCAAGTAGATCAACTTCAAGACGTGCATCAGGAAGCGCATCACGCTCTTTCCGACAGCAGGCTTCCGAAGATGCTTAGCTTCCTCCCTTCTGTCAGACGTCTGGCCTACTTGTTCACACTGAGAGCGACGATGCCAACAAGATTTTCGCTTACTTCTTCGATGACGATGTATTTGGACTAATGACCGAACAAACAATCAGGTATGCGTCGCAATATTTCGCAGCCCATCCAGTCGACCAACTCGCGCCTCACTCACGGTTTCGAGATTGGAGATTTTAAACCTGCTGTAGAGATTTTTGCTTGATTTCCTAGATAGTTTTCAACCTGCTATGGACACTGCATGTTGCCTTGGGTAGAAGCTGTGTGTGTGTGTGTGTGTGTGTGGTGTGCGTGTGTGTGTGATTTTCCAGTTTCAGCCATTTTTATTAGTATGTCATTGTACCTGTAGTAACATGTAGATATTCCATTGGTGTCATTTTGTGGATGAGTAAATAGTTATGCTTATAATTCCTCATGAAAATCTTTTGCTTTCAACAAGGTTAGAGTGATTGTTTTTAGGCACTGTGATCAACGTCTTCCCCACTCCCATGATCACAGCAAGTACGTGGTGACTTTTGAGGTGCATGTAAGGATTTGAGGCTTTTTTTGTCCTTCTTTTTACTAGGTAACCTATCAGAAATCAAGCCTGATAATTGCTGGAGGTTATGATTAGATAATAAAGTTAGTGTAAAGGCATTTCATTGGTCTGTTTTTTTGTTGTTGTTTTATTTCATTTTGAGAATACAACGCAGGTATTATGATAATTTTCATTCAAGTGCTGCATACCACTGTGTACAGAATTCTCTCGGCTACAACTTTTATTCTTTGCATTTTTTAATCAGAGGTGAAGAAGAATATGAAAATTGACTTTAAAGACGGTGACCGTTTTTGGAGTAAATTCTGGGGGATAAGTCAGCACAGAGCAATGACGCATTGCTAAAAATACTCAGCAGCGTAAGGGTTAATGCATTTCTCAGTGTCCATAGTGACTTCCTCTGAACTATCTCACTAGTTCAACTTTACAGTGAGGTGTTTAATTATGACGCTACAGAAAAAAAATTCTGGCGTTTTAGAATATTACAATATTTGTTGTATGTGGTTGACTACTCTGATTATGATCTGGGCCTAAAAAATGCAAGGACTATTGCATTGCAGCTGATGAAGGAAATATCTGGCTTTGAAAACAGTATCAAATAGTCATCAGAGTCACTGCTACACCTTAGGATCATTGCGTGTAAGCTATTTTAAAGTACAGATGCATTTTAGTAGCAATAGCAACAACACTTTAAAGCTGGGTGAATCAAAACTCTTGGGAAAATTGGAGTTAAAGCTCACCTTGCAATGGAGATTGCAATTGTGATCAGATTACAAAAGCAAAAGTAGAATGAAAACCAGAATTGAAAACTGGATAGTTGCAGGGAAAAGGTCTGGTATACGTATTGTACAAATAAAACTTCACTTGGTTTTGTGTCCTTGCAGAGTGGATGATGATGATGAGAAATGAATGCAACAGGTGCTGGGGAAAAGGGTGATTTTACTGGTGTACTGATGGCTGTTTCTCTGTCCCCAGTGCCCGCTGCTTTGAGAGTATGAACCACCTTCCAGCCATTGCCCACAGGGCCCGGCCTGAAGACAAGTGCCGCTACAGACACGACTTGCTCAACCAGATTTACCTGTGCAAGGTACATTTTAGGCTGTTCTGATTATTTCTACTGATTAAAAAAAAAGAATTGGGGCATTTCAGGTTTGATGGATTTGCAGTGAGAAATGTGACTGGTTAGAATGAAATATATAACATGCTGCGTTCAGTATATCACTGCTGGCTGAAGGGCTGCTGCGTTCAGTATATCACTGCTGGCTGAAGGGCTGCTGTGTTCAGTATATCACTGCTGGCTGAAGGGCTGCAGCGTTCAGTATATCACTGCTGGCTGAAGGGCTGCTGTGTTCAGTATATCATGCTGGCTGAAGGGCTGCTGTGTTCAGTATATCACTGCTGGCTGAAGGGCTGCTGCGTTCAGTATATCACTGCTGGCTGAAGGGCTGCTGCGTTCAGTATATCACTGCTGGCTGAAGGGCTGCTGTGTTCAGTATATCACTGCTGGCTGAAGGGCTGCTGTGTTCAGTATATCACTGCTGGCTGAAGGGCTGCTGCGTTCAGTATATCACTGCTGGCTGAAGGGCTGCAGCGTTCAGTATATCATGCTGGCTGAAGGGCTGCTGTGTTCAGTATATCACTGCTGGCTGAAGGGCTGCTGCGTTCAGTATATCATGCTGGCTGAAGGGCTGCTGCGTTCAGTATATCACTGCTGGCTGAAGGGCTGCAGCGTTCAGTATATCACTGCTGGCTGAAGGGCTGCTGCGTTCAGTATATCACTGCTGGCTGAAGGGCTGCAGCGTTCAGTATATCACTGCTGGCTGAAGGGCTGCAGCGTTCAGTATATCACTGCTGGCTGAAGGGCTGCAGCGTTCAGTATATCACTGCTGGCTGAAGGGCTGCAGCGTTCAGTATATCACTGCTGGCTGAAGGGCTGCTGCGTTCAGTATATCACTGCTGGCTGAAGGGCTGCTGCGTTCAGTATATCACTGCTGGCTGAAGGGCTGCTGCGTTCAGTATATCACTGCTGGCTGAAGGGCTGCTGCGTTCAGTATATCACTGCTGGCTTGTGGATGCAACAGAAGTTATTACCACAGAGAATAGCTGCTGTTGTTGAAAATATTTGTTGGAACATTTTCATCTGAACACTTCCAAAAATTTCTATAGTAAAAATGTGGCATCTGGATAATCTGAGCATGAAAGGATGACATAATAGGCAGGGGAGATATCCACAGAGAGCAATCTCAGCATGGTACCTTCATAATCTCAAGCTCCCACCTCAGTTGCCAATAGCAGAGTGTCTGTGCATTGCGCCTGTGAGGCAATAACATGAGTTTTAAGGCTAAGGGAGTTGGCAGTCTCCTGAATTCCAGCCATTGGTATACATTGTATACTAGCACTACCACTTTCTCAAGATCTCTGGTGGTACACAGGTTTGTGCCTCCAGTTCCAGAGATACTGAGATGTGTCTCAAATTCTCCATGACTTAGGGTTCCAGCAGATGAGGGAAGAATCAAGATAGCTTCCCCTGCCTGCCTTTCACAGGTTTCTGAGAGAGAGAGAGAGAGAGAGAGAGAGAGAGAGAGAGAGAGAGAGAGAGAGAGAGAGAGAGAGAGAGTCAGTCAGTCAGTCAGTCATAAGTATTTAGCAGTCTTCAACCTGGGGGTAATGTAGTCACCACTAGATTTTTGATCTCACAACTTTATTGACCTCTCCTCCTCCTCCTCCTCCTCCCCCTCCCCCCTGCCCCCCTCCTCCCCTCCAACCACCTATTTGTGACCTCCACCTCTCCCATTCTCCTCCGTCAACATATCTCCCTTTCCAATCTTAACCTTCTCCCTTCCTTAAATTAATCTTCACCTCCCTCTCCCTCATGTGCCTTTCCTCCACCACAGCCTCCTTCCCTGCCCTGCTTTCCCCCTCCTTGTGCCTCCTCCTCCCTCTCCCTGTTTCTTTCCCTCGTGAAATAGTGAAATCCCCTCCCTGACATTGTATCTTCACAAACCCCCCCCCCCCCCCCCCCCCCCCCCCCTCAATCCCCTGCTGGTCTTTGGTGATGTCACAGAAGAAAATTATGTTTTGAATGCTTTTAAATATTTGGTATGTACCACAAAAAAAGTTTAAAATTCATGAAGATAGCCACACTCCATATATTTTGTGAAATGCACCAATTCCAAATATGTGCTTGGATTAAAAAACCAAACGTTTTTTGTTCTGGAGCCTTTACATGGTGAATGGACTTTTCATTTATAGATATGCGCGCGCGCACACACACACGCACACACACACACAAACACACACACACACACACACACGCACACACACACACAAACACACACACACACACACACACACACACACACACACACACACACACACACACACACACACACACACACACACACACACACAGAGAAACTGTGAATTTAAAGAGTTGTTCATCTTTTTTATCTATAAACATAATGTAATTAGTTGGTTGGTCAGTCAGTCATTGTGTGTGGATGGTCAGTCAGTGTCTTTGTGTCTGTTTGTGTGTCTATGTGTCTATGTCATTGCCTGTCTTTTCTGACTTATTTATCCATCATATCTGTATCTGTCTGTCTGTGCCTATCTGCCTGTTCATATTTCTGTCTGTGAGAATGTTTCTTTTTGTCCATCTTTCTCTTCATTTATTTGGGTCTGATCCGTCTGTTAGGTTTTCAATGCATCACACAGTGGGACAACGTCATTACAAGTAGTTTTATTTTCTTGTGTTTTCAGATAGCTAGCCTTAACAATGCAATGTCAAATTCAAAGTTCATTCATACATTTGCTTATTTATTGCTCAGAACTGCCACAACAAGGGCAAGGAGGTGATTGTCGTTCCCAAGACCTACTCCCAACATGACAACTCCTGGGTGGGATGGACAAAGTACCTGTGGGCAGGGTAAGTGGGAGTTGTACCTCTGGGCAGGGTAAGAGTTGTACCTCTGGGCAGGGTAAGAGCTGTAGCTCTGGGCAGGATAAGTGGGAGCTGTAGCTCTGGGCAGGGTAAGAGCTGTACCTCTGGGCAGGGTAAGTGGGAGCTGTAGCTCTGGGCAGGGTAAGAGCTGTAGCTCTGGGCAGGGTAAGTGGGAGCTGTACCTCTGGGCAGGGTAAGTGGGAGCTGTAGCTCTGGGCAGGGTAAGAGCTGTACCTCTGGGCAGGGTAAGTTTGAGCTGTACCTCTGGGCAGGGTAAGTGGGAGCTGTAGCTCTGGGCAGGGTATGTGGGAGCTGTAGCTCTGGGCAGGGTAAGTGGGAGCTGTAGCTCTGGGCAGGGTAAGTGGGAGCTGTAGCTCTGGGCAGGGTAAGTGGGAGCTGTAGCTCTGGGCAGGGTAAGTGGGAGCTGTACCTCTGGGCAGGGTAAGTGGGAGCTGTAGCTCTGGGCAGGGTAAGAGCTGTAGCTCTGGGCAGGGTAAGTGGGAGCTGTAGCTCTGGGCAGGGTAAGTGGGAGCTGTAGCTCTGGGCAGGGTAAGAGCTGTACCTCTGGGCAGGGTAAGTGCTGTAGCTCTGGGCAGGGTAAGTGGGAGCTGTAGCTCTGGGCAGGGTAAGAGCTGTAGCTCTGGGCAGGGTAAGTGGGAGCTGTAGCTCTGGGCAGGGTAAGTGGGAGCTGTAGCTCTGGGCAGGGTAAGAGCTGTAGCTCTGGGCAGGGTAAGTGGGAGCTGTACCTCTGGGCAGGGTAAGTGGGAGCTGTAGCTCTGGGCAGGGTAAGTGGGAGCTGTAGCTCTGGGCAGGGTAAGAGCTGTAGCTCTGGGCAGGGTAAGTGGGAGCTGTAGCTCTGGGCAGGGTAAGTGGGAGCTGTAGCTCTGGGCAGGGTAAGAGCTGTAGCTCTGGGCAGGGTAAGTGGAGCTGTAGCTCTGGGCAGGGTAAGAGCTGTAGCTCTGGGCAGGGTAAGAGCTGTAGCTCTGGGCAGGGTAAGTGGGAGCTGTAGCTCTGGGCAGGGTAAGAGCTGTAGCTCTGGGCAGGGTAAGAGCTGTAGCTCTGGGCAGGGTAAGAGCTGTAGCTCTGGGCAGGGTAAGTGGGAGCTGTAGCTCTGGGCAGGGTAAGAGCTGTAGCTCTGGGCAGGGTAAGTGGGAGCTGTAGCTCTGGGCAGGGTAAGAGCTGTAGCTCTGGGCAGGGTAAGTGGGAGCTGTAGCTCTGGGCAGGGTAAGAGCTGTAGCTCTGGGCAGGGTAAGTGGGAGCTGTAGCTCTGGGCAGGGTAAGTGGGAGCTGTAGCTCTGGGCAGGGTAAGAGCTGTAGCTCTGGGCAGGGTAAGTGGGAGCTGTAGCTCTGGGCAGGGTAAGTGGGAGCTGTAGCTCTGGGCAGGGTAAGAGCTGTAGCTCTGGGCAGGGTAAGTGGGAGCTGTAGCTCTGGGCAGGGTAAGTGGGAGCTGTAGCTCTGGGCAGGGTAAGTGGGAGCTGTAGCTCTGGGCAGGGTAAGTGGGAGCTGTAGCTCTGGGCAGGGTAAGAGCTGTAGCTCTGGGCAGGGTAAGTGGGAGCTGTAGCTCTGGGCAGGGTAAGTGGGAGCTGTAGCTCTGGGCAGGGTAAGTGCTGTAGCTCTGGGCAGGGTAAGTGGGAGCTGTAGCTCTGGGCAGGGTAAGTGGGAGCTGTAGCTCTGGGCAGGGTAAGTGCTGTAGCTCTGGGCAGGGTAAGTGGGAGCTGTAGCTCTGGGCAGGGTAAGAGCTGTAGCTCTGGGCAGGGTAAGAGCTGTAGCTCTGGGCAGGGTAAGTGGGAGCTGTAGCTCTGGGCAGGGTAAGTGGGAGCTGTAGCTCTGGGCAGGGTAAGTGGGAGCTGTAGCTCTGGGCAGGGTAAGTGGGAGCTGTAGCTCTGGGCAGGGTAAGTGGGAGCTGTAGCTCTGGGCAGGGTAAGTGGGAGCTGTAGCTCTGGGCAGGGTAAGTGGGAGCTGTAGCTCTGGGCAGGGTAAGTGGGAGCTGTAGCTCTGGGCAGGGTAAGTGGGAGCTGTAGCTCTGGGCAGGGTAAGTGCTGTAGCTCTGGGCAGGGTAAGTGGGAGCTGTAGCTCTGGGCAGGGTAAGTGGGAGCTGTAGCTCTGGGCAGGGTAAGTGGAGCTGTAGCTCTGGGCAGGGTAAGTGGGAGCTGTAGCTCTGGGCAGGGTAAGTGGGAGCTGTAGCTCTGGGCAGGGTTAGTGGGAGCTGTAGCTCTGGGCAGGGTAAGTGGGAGCTGTAGCTCTGGGCAGGGTAAGTGGGAGCTGTAGCTCTGGGCAGGGTAAGTGGGAGCTGTAGCTCTGGGCAGGGTAAGTGGGAGCTGTAGCTCTGGGCAGGGTAAGAGCTGTAGCTCTGGGCAGGGTAAGTGGGAGCTGTAGCTCTGGGCAGGGTAAGTGGGAGCTGTAGCTCTGGGCAGGGTAAGTGGGAGCTGTAGCTCTGGGCAGGGTAAGTGGGAGCTGTAGCTCTGGGCAGGGTAAGTGGGAGCTGTAGCTCTGGGCAGGGTAAGTGCTGTAGCTCTGGGCAGGGTAAGTGGGAGCTGTAGCTCTGGGCAGGGTAAGTGGGAGCTGTAGCTCTGGGCAGGGTAAGTGGAGCTGTAGCTCTGGGCAGGGTAAGTGGGAGCTGTAGCTCTGGGCAGGGTAAGTGGGAGCTGTAGCTCTGGGCAGGGTAAGTGGGAGCTGTAGCTCTGGGCAGGGTAAGTGGGAGCTGTAGCTCTGGGCAGGGTAAGTGGGAGCTGTAGCTCTGGGCAGGGTAAGAGCTGTAGCTCTGGGCAGGTAAGAGCTGTAGCTCTGAGCAGGGTAAGTGGGAGCAGTAGCTCTGGGCAGGGTAATAGCTGTACCTCTGGGCAGGTAAGTGGGAGCTGTAGCTCTGGGCAGGGTAAGTGGGAGCTGTAGCTCTGGGCAGGGTAAGTGGGAGCTGTAGCTCTGGGCAGGGTAAGTGGGAGCTGTAGCTCTGGGCAGGGTAAGTGGGAGCTGTAGCTCTGGGCAGGGTAAGTGGGAGCTGTAGCTCTGGGCAGGGTAAGTGGGAGCTGTAGCTCTGGGCAGGGTAAGTGGGAGCTGTACCTCTGGGCAGGGTAAGAGCTGTACCTCTGGGTAGCCATAAGTGGGAGCTGTAGCTCTGGGCAGGGTAAGTGGGAGCTGTACCTCTGGGCAGGGTAAGAGCTGTACCTCTGGGTAGCCATAAGTGGGAGCTGTAGCTCTGGGCAGGGTAAGTGGGAGCTGTAGCTCTGGGCAGGGTAAGTGGGAGCTGTAGCTCTGGGCAGGGTAAGTGGGAGCTGTAGCTCTGGGCAGGGTAAGAGCTGTACCTCTGGGTAGCCATAAGTGGGAGCTGTAGCTCTGGGCAGGGTAAGTGGGAGCTGTAGCTCTGGGCAGGGTAAGTGGGAGCTGTAGCTCTGGGCAGGGTAAGTGGGAGCTGAGGAACTTCAGTACCCTTTGTTTACCTTGGTGTCTAGATCAGTTTCAGCAGGTGACAAATTATTTATTTATCCATTTTAACTTAACCATTGGGCTCATTAGGGCATGTGGTTGCAGTTTCACAGGAAGCAGTACTTTGCAAGAGAGACATTTTTTTAAGTACTAAAAATTAGAACTGCATGAAGGCTGATCTCCTGTCTCCATTTTGTGTGGTTTTTTCATTGTGCTAAATTTCTCTAGGCAATGTCTGAATGGTACCTTAAATTTCATTGTGAACAGGTTCATTTTGGAGTGCGAAAACTGTGGAATCATCTACCAGAATAGGAAGCACTGGTACGGCAATGATGAGAAGGAATCAGTCATCCAGTCTGAGATCAGGCATGTATGGCCTGAGGTGAGTGACCCCACTGCCAGCAGTGTGTCGTGTCAACAACTTTCTCTGTGCTCTTCTCATTGCTGCTTTGACTCTTCTTTGTAACTCCTTTGCCTTTATGTGTAATGTCCCATACCACCTCTCACTGCTCCTTGCTGCCAATCCTGCAGTGTCATGGCCGTCAGCCATTCCCCAGCTGCTCCCTCTGACAATGCCCCCCTCTGCCTTACAGTTCCAAATTCATAGGTCAAGTGATGACCTGTAGGAAGTGTCCCCTGGTGTTTCCCATTTGGTTCCCAGGTGGAGATCAATGTGTTTGAGTAGAGAAATTGGAGAGTAAACCACACTTTCCCTGTGTAGCAAATGGTTCCCAGGTGGAGATCAATGTGTTTGAGTAGAGACACTGGAGAGCAAGCCACACTTTCCCTGTGTAGCAAGTGGTTCCCAGGTGGAGATCAATGTGTTTGAGTGGAGACACTGGAGAACAAGCCACACTTTCCCTGTGTAGCAAATGGTTCCCAGGTGGAGATCAATGTGTTTGAGTAGAGAAATTGGAGAGCAAGCCACACTTTCCCTGTGTAGCAAATGGTTCCCAGGTGGAGATCAATGTGTTTGAGTAGAGAAATTGGAGAGCAAACCACACTTTCCCTGTGTAGCAAATGGTTCCCAGGTGGAGATCAATGTGTTTGAGTGGAGACACTGGAGAGCAAACCACACTTTCCCTGTGTAGCAAATGGTTCCCAGGTGGAGATCAATGTGTTTGAGTAGAGACACTGGAGAGCAAACCACACTTTCCCTGTGTAGCAAATGGTTCCCAGGTGGAGATCAATGTGTTTGAGTGGAGACACTGGAGAGCAAGCCACACTTTCCCTGTGTAGCAAATGGTTCCCAGGTGGAGATCAATGTGTTTGAGTAGAGACACTGGAGAGCAAGCCACAATTTCCCTGTGTAGCAAATGGTTCCCAGGTGGAGATCAATGTGTTTGAGTAGAGACACTGGAGAGCAAACCACACTTTCCCTGTTTAGCAAATGGTTCCCAGGTGGAGATCAATGTGTTTGAGTGGAGACACTGGAGAGCAAGCCACACTTTCCCTGTGTAGCAAATGGTTCCCAGGTGGAGATCAATGTGTTTGAGTAGAGAAATTGGAGAGCAAGCCACACTTTCCCTGTGTAGCAAATGGTTCCCAGGTGGAGATCAATGTGTTTGAGTAGAGACACTGGAGAGCAAACCACACTTTCCCTGTGTAGCAAATGGTTCCCAGGTGGAGATCAATGTGTTTGAGTAGAGACACTGGAGAGCAAACCTCACTTTCCCTGTGTAGCAAATGGTTCCCAGGTGGAGATCAATGTGTTTGAGTAGAGGCACTGGAGAGCAAACCACACTTTCCCTGTGTAGCAAATGGTTCCCAGGTGGAGATCAATGTGTTTGAGTGGAGACACTGGAAAGTAAGCCACACTTTCCCTGTGTAGCAAATGGTTCCCAGGTGGAGATCAATGTGTTTGAGTAGAGAAATTGGAGAGCAAGCCACACTTTCCCTGTGTAGCAAATGGTTCCCAGGTGGAGATCAATGTGTTTGAGTGGAGACACTGGAGAGCAAGCCACACTTTCCCTGTGTAGCAAATGGTTCCCAGGTGGAGATCAATGTGTTTGAGTAGAGAAATTGGAGAGCAAACCACACTTTCCCTGTGTAGCAAATGGTTCCCAGGTGGAGATCAATGTGTTTGAGTAGAGACACTGGAGAGCAAGCCACACTTTCCCTGTGTAGCAAATGGTTCCCAGGTGGAGATCAATGTGTTTGAGTAGAGAAATTGGAGAGCAAACCACACTTTCCCTGTGTAGCAAATGGTTCCCAGGTGGAGATCAATGTGTTTGAGTAGAGACACTGGAGAGCAAGCCACACTTTCCCTGTGTAGCAAATGGTTCCCAGGTGGAGATCAATGTGTTTGAGTAGAGACACTGGAGAGCAAGCCACACTTTCCCTGTGTAGCAAATGGTTCCCAGGTGGAGATCAATGTGTTTGAGTAGAGACACTGGAGAGCAAACCACACTTTCCCTGTGTAGCAAATGGTTCCCAGGTGGAGATCAATGTGTTTGAGTAGAGACACTGGAGAGCAAGCCACACTTTCCCTGTGTAGCAAATGGTTCCCAGGTGGAGATCAATGTGTTTGAGTGGAGACACTGGAGAACAAGCCACACTTTCCCTGTGTAGCAAATGGTTCCCAGGTGGAGATCAATGTGTTTGAGTAGAGAAATTGGAGAGCAAGCCACACTTTCCCTGTGTAGCAAATGGTTCCCAGGTGGAGATCAATGTGTTTGAGTAGAGACACTGGAGAGCAAGCCACACTTTCCCTGTGTAGCAAATGGTTCCCAGGTGGAGATCAATGTGTTTGAGTGGAGACACTGGAGAGCAAGCCACACTTTCCCTGTGTAGCAAATGGTTCCCAGGTGGAGATCAATGTGTTTGAGTAGAGACACTGGAGAGCAAACCACACTTTCCCTGTGTAGCAAATGGTTCCCAGGTGGAGATCAATGTGTTTGAGTAGAGACACTGGAGAGCAAACCACACTTTCCCTGTGTAGCAAGGGGCAACTTGGGAAACGTGGCTGGGATGGAATATTTTGGTATGGGACAATTGACATTAACTAATAATAGAGTTATTGGTAGAATAGAGTGAATTTTTATACATGACTTACGGATTAAAAAAATTTTTAATGTTCATTTCATTTCTTTTTGTTTACTTTTGATTTATTTTATTATATATATTTTGTTTATGTTTTATTTGATATTATTTAATACTGTATTCATTTGTTTTATTTTATTTCTATTCAGTTGAGTAGTTTTAAAAGTTTTGATTATTTTTTATTTATTATGCTTTATTTTATCTGTTTCAATAATTTTATTTATTGTATTTAATTTTATGTATTTTGTTTTATTTTATCATTAATTTTAACCAAACTGAGCAAAAAATATGACAATAATTAATGAGATAAGATGGATTACTTGGTAAGACTTGCTTTTGTCAGCCCTGATGTTTTTATCCTCTGTAACTGTAAATCTTCATTTCAGTGACACAAGTTCTTGATTGTTTTGACTTGGTAAGGATGAGGATTTTAATGCGGATTCAATGGCAATTTCAGGGAAATGGTGCTGTGAGCGGCAGTCACAACACAGGCAGGAAGGTTCTGGACGGTCTGAACTACATGGCGGAGACCATCAGCAGCGTCAGTGCCAAGCCCACTCGGTTTCTGTCCGAGTGGACCGCTGACCAGATTGCACCAACCTACTGGGTCCCCAACTCTCGCATCATAGTGAGTCCCTCTCCATGAATCTCTTATTCAGCCTAGATTTTTTGTGAATCGACCTGGGAAGCCAGAGGAAAGTTGCTGGCTGACCTTTGTAGATACAGCCAAATGAGATGCTTGTAGGTGATCTTCAATCAAAAATGAGTTCTTCAAGATATGTTTCTACTGGTATCACATCATGCATGTAATAAAGTGTCTCGGTTATCTGTGAACGCAAACTCGTGGGCCTGTCTGTGTGTGTGTGTGTGTGTGTGCGTGCATGCGTGCATGTGTGTGCATTGAAATGTGTATGTATCTCTTTGTGTGCATATTTGTGCGTATATGCATGGTAGTGTTATTACAACTAATTTGACATACCAGTTATCTGAGAAATATTGATCCCTTGCAGATATTTTCAGTATATTTGCAGTGATCATGACATATTCTTTTGACAAAGGACAAGCCTTTTAGATCAGTACTTGATGCCCTGGGTTTTTTCTGCCCTAGAACTGTGGGAAGTGCGAGATGCTGTTCACCAGCAATGAGCAGAAGCACCACTGCAGGGCCTGCGGAGGGGGCTTCTGTGACAACTGCTCCTCCAAGAAGCGGCCTGTGCCAGAGCGAGGCTGGGGCGACCAGCCAGTGCGGGTGTGTGATGCCTGCTATGAAGGTAACACTACAGGTGCGAGGCGGCTGCATCTTGGATGTCTTTTCCCTGCTACTTGTCACTAACAAACCCACTCTGTCTCATCACAGCGTAAGTGGCCTTTTCTTTATCTTCCTTTCTCTACTCGTGGCTTCAAGTATCTTTTGCCTAGTGCTTGCTTGGGTTTCGTGTGCCTCATACGTGGATTTTTGTCCATGAGAGTTGTTGTGTGAAAATTTACACTTCCTAAGAGTCATTATAGATGTGTTCTGTTTCTGTTTCCTACAGCCTATGTATTCCTGTCATGTTCCTTGCAGCGCAGGTTTTGGAAGAAGTTTGGAATAGTCTCCCAGCACACTTCTGTTAGAGTTTCTGCACACACAGAGTTGGGTGACTGGCTATCAAGAACTGCATATTCAGCACTGGGAAAGAACGTGATCACATTTTAGTCTGAGTCTCACTAATGGAATGGGAACTAGGGGCATTTTGGGGCAGCCTTTGGCGGGTTCTCTTCATAGTGTGGAACCCACCAATGACACATGGTCTTTATCAGACAGCTCTTGAGCGCTGCTGAATCTGCAGCCTCTATCTAGCATTGCAGTGTCTGGTACAGAACTGGAAGCATGTTGGGAATATATGGAAAGCGCTTCAAAATCTCAGATGACAATCAAGTCTATATAACCTTGGTTTAGAACTGAAAGCTGTTACTACTGAGATCTGTCACTAAATCAATTTTCCCATTGCCAGTTGACTATGGCCTAACTCATTGACATCTTGATGAACAGTGATGGCAATTTGGGTCACTCCCCTGTAAGGTAACGTCAAAGTGGCACTTGGATGCTACTTGTGGTCATCTGTGAAGTGCTACTGGAGTTGGCCTCAAATGTGCTCATTTTAAGATTATATTGTTTTTATTTTGTTGTGTACTCACCATCTTCAAATGATTGTTTTGATCTGTTGATTTGTTTTGTTTGTACTCTCAACAATATTTTAATGTACTGTTGAGGTGTGGACTTCAAATAGGCTGGATTTTTGCCCACAGCCAAACGGTGCCAAGTCGTTTTGTTCTTAGTGGAAGATTTGCCTGTGGATAACGCATTTGCAAAAGCAGTTGAAATAGAAGTTGTACATCTCCTAACATTGTGTTTCTGCTTCTACATTTGCTTTAATTTTTTTCAGAGGTGTGTGTGTGTGTGTGTGTGTGTGTGTATGTGTGTGTGTGTGTGTGTGTGTGTGTGTATGTGTGTGTGTATGAATGTGTGCTTGGGTATGTGCGTTTGTGTGTGTGTATGTGCCTTGATTTTAGTATATCTTTGGTAGCTGATTGCATCTGGTTAACCCTTTGGCATTTATTTAGCTTTGCATAATATTAGGGAAGTCTGAGACCTGACATAAAGTAGTCCAAAGCATTCTGGTCATTTCTTGTCACTAAAACAGTGAAATAATTTTTTTCCTATCAGTGTGCCACTTTGTATTTAACAAAAAGAAATGGTGTTGGGCGCTTGGAACACATACTTGCTGATTGCTTCAGGAATGGCAAAAGTTCACTAATCCTTGCTTGACTTGTGGTTTACAAGCAGCATGATAGGCTGATGCCTGCCTTCTTTTTGCTACTGCAGCTGACACCAAACCTGAGGAAGTGCAGAACACAGCACGCAAGGTCGGGGAAGTCCTGAGCAGCACTTTTGGAGTGGTGTACTCGGCCCTGGAGTTGCCACTGGGTCAGTCTCTAGCACCGCCTTTCAACTTCTCCACTGCTTCCTTTGTTGACAAAATCTGTCCATCTTCCATTGGCTCTCATTTAAACCATAGTAAATAGTAACTCTTTCTCGCTCCCTCCCTTCCCTCCCTCCCTTCCTCTCCCCTCCCCCCCTCCCGTCCCCTCCCCTCCCCTCCCCCCCTCCCCTCCCCTCCCCTCCCCTCCCTCCCTCCCCTCCCCTCCCCTCCCCTCCCCTCCCCTCCCTCCCCTCCCCTCCCACTCCCCTCCCCTCCCCTCCCCTCCCCTCCCTCCTCTCTCTCCTCTCTCCCTCTCTCTCACTCTCTCTCTCTCTCACTCTCTCTCTCTCTCTCTCTCTCTCTCTCTCTCTCTCTCTCTCTCTCTCTCTCTCTCTCTCTCTCTCTCTCTCTCTCTCTCTCTCTCTCTCTCTTTCTCTCTCTCTCTTTCTCTCTCTCTCCCTCCCCACCCCTAACCCCCAATTTCTCCCTCCCACTGAAGTACAGCCATAGAGGTAAACTTGACAGGGTTCGCACATAGTCTGGAAAGTCTGGAAAAGTATTGAAACTGAAAATTTAAATTTCAGACTTAAAAAAGTCTGGAAAATCGCATCTTTTTTTTTTGTTCTCATTGAAAAGGCTGGAAAATGACTTGAAAATGCAGGATCAGTCTTGAGAAAGTCTTGAACAGTATTTTTCTTTTAAATGGTTTGTATAAATTTTCGAAATCGCAATTGCGTAGGGGAGGTAATTAAGCAGAGTTGTGTAGTTTCGTACAGATGAATAATACCGCGTGCAGTTTAATCTGTTTCTGGGTGGTCACACTTCTCGCGTGCCATTTTCTCCATTGGACTCTCACGTGTGTCTCCACTCTTGCCATGGGAAAATGCTATTTTTCCAACCTTTGGAACTCTTAAATGTAGTTTTGTACATCTGGAAAACCCTCTGATATGTATGAAAAAAGTCTGGGAAAAGTCTGGAATTTGGTTTTTCCAACTCTGTGTGAACCCTGAATTGATCCCTCGCAGGTTTTTAGATTTTGAGAATGTACATGAGTTAGTATAGTCTTTCCATAAAAATGGAGAAGATTGTGTCTTGCAGATACTTGGGGTACTTGTTGTCAAAGAGAGAACACGTGCTGGTGTGTGTATAGTATCTAGAGTATTCCTGCTTTTAAGGATTATGCTTATTGTTATACAGACAGTAGCAGCTGTGGTGCAGGCATCACTTGTCGTCATACAGAATAGACTTGCCAGTGTGCACATAGTACTTGTCTTGCTGATTCATTTGGAATCATGAAGGGTTGAATGCTGATTCTTGAGGCTTGTCAGATGTGATAATGTGACGAAGTAGAAGTGAACATCTGTGTAAACTGCCGCAGAAAACTACTAGTAAATAAAAAAGAGTTATAGTAGGCCCAAGGAGAAGCTCCTGTTACCCTTATTTCTTCTTCCTTGACAGCTACCCTGAAGAACACTGCTCTCCCTGAGTACTGGGTGCCTGACCACGAGATCAGTGATTGCTGCGTGTGCAAGGCCAAGTTCGGCCCCAAGCTGTCCATCCACCACTGCCGTGCTTGTGGCAAGGGCGTTTGCCAGGGCTGCTCACAGAACAAGTGCCCTGTGCCCCTTCGTGGCTGGGACTATGATGTCCGAGTCTGCGACAAATGCTTCAAGAAGAAGGGCCAACTGTAGCAAGCAGCACAGCCAATCAGAGCAGTTCAGGCATCAGCAGTGAACCAATCAGAATAGTTGTTTCCAAGGTGAAAGGCCATGTTCTAGCCACTGCCTCTGGAGATCAGAGCCATGGCATGGGACTTGACTTGGAGCAGCGAGCAAAGTCTTGAGCCGCCGTAGGTGGAGTGGCCAATGACAGCAACCTTGGCTGCATCTGCTAGACTTGTCAGAGCAGCCGTGTGTGAGTTGGGGAACCAACCAGTGAATGATGTATTACAGCAGTACACATGGTGTCTTCGTGTTGGAATCATGCTATAAGTATAACAAAAAGCAAATAGTGCATTACCAGTCTGCAGTGAGTGATGGATGAGTCGTCTCTAATACCTGTGCTTACTTGTATTTGGTTTTGGCAACAGAAGCATTTTATAATTTGTACTATTGCTTGGCATACACGAGTTTACCTTTGAAGGTTATAATGGAGTTGAAGGGAATTAATTTTTATGTATGTCTCATCTTTACCCTAACTTTGGAAGGGGAATTATTTTGTTGTGCACTGTTTTTCTTATGTTTGTTTAATAAATGCCAACATGTGAATAATGATTTCAAGAAGGTTTTATGCACAGAATTTTTGTAGAAACTTGGGATGCTAGAATTGCCGCCCATTTTAGTGTGTTCAGAATTAATGACATTTGTGAATCAGTAATGTTGTGAATGTAAGAATCAAGCTAGGTTGGCTTATTTGGAGCTTCATCTGGTAGATACAGAAAACTAAGTGAAATAGACCATGCTAAAGAGCATCATAGTGGCACGGGCTATCATCAGTGTAGATCCCAGGAAACACCGTGACTGTAAGGTTGTAACATTCTAGTTGTGTTTGCCTTGCCACCAGTGTTTCATCCTCATGTGAAGGTGAGAGAGAGTCAAGACCATCAGGAAGACCTCACTGAAGTAAACCTTTCGCTACACTAGACATTCCAGCATCCCACCAGAAACATCCCTTTGGTCCATGGTCTCGTGTTTACAGTTGTCCTGGGTTTGACTGACCTCTCTCGCATGGGAAGTTGAAACAGTTGGTTTGTACTAACTAAGGGTTCTGCTCAACTTTGCTGTCATGACTGGTGAAGCTGTGGCCAATGTGACTTGGGCCTGTCCTTTCAGGAATTAACATAAATGAATTTAACGCACACTGTGAGGACAATATTAGATGGTGGAGCTTTGTTTTTTCTTTCTTTTTTCTTTCTTTCTTTCTTTCTTTCTTTCTTTCTTTCTTTCTTTTTAAATGTGTGTCCTTTTTGTAGGGATTTAACAGTTAAACTGAATTGTAATGTGCACATGTACATAAACTGGGACACGAATACACAAAAGCATTGCAATTTTTGTTATCGTGCTTCTCTATAGATAAGTATTCATTGTGAGTGATAAGAGGAAAGCGTGCAATTCATCTGATCATTCAATGGATGATAATGACCTACTTACTTCAAGATCAAATGTATACAACTTTACATTGTGTAGGTGGTGATTACTTTATTTGTTTATTGTTTGTCAAATTTATTGTTCTTTGCCATACTGTAATATTGGCTGTGAAAGTGATTTAGCATTTCCTTCTATCAAACATTGAAAATGACTTTTAAATAATAATTTTATTTAATTGTGCTTATTTTATTATGTATAATGTCATGTTCCTTCATCAGTTGCAGCATATTTAGTCAGGGAGTGATATTTTGTGTGTCTGGAACATGCATTGCAATTTGAGTGTTATTTGTAATGCAGTGGGTAATGAAGAAAATGCTGTCATGGAGTCACTGACAATGTGCAGAGGAATGAATGCAATGAATGCTGTCTGTCAACCACCAGGAGAATGTAATGCAGTTTGCTTTAGAAAATGGCAAACACAGGTTGGCACTGTTGATCCTTTCTCTCTTCCAGCGGCACCGTCTGTAATTGCCTGAGGCAGAATACTGCTGGTTGTTATTGCTGTGAGCAAAGAATGTTAAGGAATGATTAGCCCACATCTGAAAGGCTCATTGATTTACGTTTTCAATACATAGGCCCTGTGTGGGAAAACATTAATAACCAGGGCTTGAGGAAGATGCAAAGCACTGCACTACCATGTACATAGTTACAAGGCTTTTTAGAATGGAAAAACCAAGAGTAACTTCATCGTGGAGTATTTGGAACCCATTTGCAGAGATGTTTAATTGAGCAGCACTTGTTTGCATGGAGGATACTGCTCAGAACCAAGCAAGGACAAGGAGGGCATATGCCCTCATGTTCATGTAGGAAAAAACGCGAGTCCATCAGATTTGTGGATCAGTCTGTATGGTGTGGGTGGAGCCATGCTTTCCTTGTTGCACTTGAAGTATTGCATGACTGGAATGAAGGGCGATGTTTGGCCAGGGGTTTACAAAATGAGCCTGTCAAACGGAAATCATCTTTGTATGTGGTGAGGGGCAGGAGGTGTGGCAGCATGTACTGTCCTGGTCTCGAGAAGTGTGAGATGGGGCTAGAAGAAAATGTTGCTTTGGTGCTGGTAATGATGGAGTGTTCTGGATGTGACCTGACACTCACCATTGCTCTTACCTGGAGCTGTGGGCCTAAAATTTGGATTGAAGCAGTCATTATGATGATCAACATGCTATGTCTCATATTTAACAAATCCACAGTAGTAGTAGCTTATGAAGAAATGAAGTTATAATTACATCTATTGTGTAAAGAGTCCTTAAACATCTCTCTCATTGACTTGATAAATCTTGGCAAGGAGACATGGTAACCTACCTTTTATTTCAGCCACCTGTCTTTTGAAATGAGTCTTTCATCTGTGATGAGTCCAGCCTGCATTGATATGCTGGTAAAACTGTGTGTGCCTGTGCAATTCTTTCATCTAATAGGTGGATGTAGACTGAGGAGAATCATGTACATAGAGCTCTCATTTTTTGTGTTGCTATCATCTGGGTCTGGTGATTTCATTTTCATGGTGCTTTTGCAAGTGATTACTTGAGTAAAATTTGCCCTGGTGATACAGAACAGGTTGATTGGCTCCTATAGTAAGTAATCCCTTCCCCTCCCTCGTTGCTGTGTGCCAAAGTCTTGCTGCTTCAGCTCACACTTAGCTAGGAATAATGTTACACACTGTAAGTGACCTTTCGATGTAAATATGATCAAATTGCACCTATGGTAGCTTTTGACCAGCATTAGAAATGCTTTCCTTGAGAGAACGGTGTTATACGATTGTCATGAAGATGTCATTTTTCTGTAATCAGGTAAATGCTTATAGAAGAGACCCATAGTAAGTGGATTACCCCCCCAAAAAAACCAACACTGCGTATACTTGATTCAACATAGAAGAAAGTTGAGGAGTTGGCTATATCTTTGTATCATTCATGATGAACTTGTTGCTTGCCTTCCAAGTTGCAGCCTGAGGAGGTTGCATCACTTGTTATCAAGCGGGGTTCCTGCAATGAATAATTTCTTTGTTGAACTTCATAGAAAAATTGTGCTGTCATCCTTTTCTTCAAACATTCCTTTGAAGACACTGATGGATTTGGTGGAAGTGTCTGTAGACATCTTGCTTTTGAATCCCCATCTGCATTAGTCAGGCTGCACATTTTGTGAACATCCTGGAGGAAGACGTGGCTTCCTGCTTTTGCAGTGAGGAGCCTGTAAGCATTGCACGCAACCACAAAATTTAGGAGAATAAACACTCAGTAGGGTCAGAGTTAATGTTTGAAGTGCTGGGTTATTCCATCATATTTACTTGTCCATCTCTAGGACTAGTAGTCATATTTAAGCGTGTGCCGTTTTTTAAATGACAACTGCTTGAAAACAATTTTCATGCGTTATTGAAGATTTTTCTAAATGTAAAATTGATTAGGTCTTGGAGATAAACATCGCATGAAATAACAAGGATGTATTTTGCACGATCATACAGAAATACAAAATGGAAGAGATTATGACGTTGAGCTGCTTGGGGTGAGGAGTTTTTTAATGTCTCATTATTAACTGTTGTAATTTCTTAAAGATTGTGCTTGATCCAAAGATTTATTGGTCATCTTATCATCAGTTATTGCTGTGGAAAATTTATGGTGGTACATTTTTGCAAGTCTTGAAGGATTTATGTTACCTTGAACAATGTCTGTCAACATAACTTTGTTACTTGGTCACCCATTGTTTGTTTTGTAGACCTTCACTTTTTTTTTGGTTAATGGCAAGTTTTGGTGGTTAAGATTTAAGGGAAAATATGGGATCTTTTGCACACAAAAAAGAGGGAAAGTTTTCTCGGATGTCTTGCAGCTAACATTTATTAAAGTGGTTCCGACACCATTATGTGAAGTGGGTTTATGTGTTGTTCAAGCCATTGTATGCTAATGGACACAGTTCAATGCATGGTGCACGTGAACCTTGCAGTGCAGACAGGGAATGTGAGCATTTCTTCACTTCTTCCTGTGTGTGCATTCCACTTGTCATGCAGAAACTTGTTGGAGTTCCGATCAGCAATTCCATGCTGTCGTCCAGGATTCCTTTTCACTGGGGAAAAAATAAAGGGAAGGCAAATCCAATTTGCTCATTTGTCTTCAGCAATTTTGTTTTGTACAAGTTTTAGATCAGAGCTTCCTGTGCATCCAAATGCAACACATCTTGTAAAGAGTGGTCCTGTTGGTCCAGCGTTATATAGCAGTTGGCTTCAAAAGCTCCCATGCATTTCAGATGCAGTCGAAAATAACACGCCATTACAACTGATAATACACCAGTACAGATACTCTCAAGGGTTCATTAATTCTTATCCAGGGATCATCATGTTAAATGGTAAGAGAATGACAGAAGGATCACAGTGAAATACCTACCCACATGGTATTGGTAAGGATTGTTTCATGAAGATGTGTAAAGATAGTGAGTGGGTTTTAGCGACGTCTCGAAGAGCTCTTGCCATTGCTTCTCTTAATGTTCATTCTTCCTAAAGTTTGAAACTAATGGTCCCACGGGATCAGTACTAAAAAGTTGCTACAGTTCTTTCCCTAATAGTGCTTCATTACATGCCAATTTAATTTGATTTTTAAGTTTTGTGAGATTTGCTGTACACTTTAATAACAAAAAAGTACACATAAATTTGATTTTTTTGTGTCTGTTCTTATTTTTGCATCCTTTTTGACTCACATGCGAAGCAAAAGTGAGTCTATGTACTCACCCGTTTCGTCCGTCCGGGCGGCCGAAAACTTTAACGTTGGATTTTTCTTGGAGACTATTAAGTCTCTCAATACCAAATGTGGCATGATGGTGTATGATGACAAGGCCTCAAAAAACATACATGGTGACTTGTCCTTGCTTCAAGGTCAAGGTCGCAGGGGCCATAAATGTTGTCTAAAAAACAGTCATTTTTCACATTTTCTCAATTTTCTCTGAAGTTTTTGAGATTGGATACCTGACCTATATATGGTATATAGGGCAAAGTAATCTCTATCTTTTGATACCAATTTGGTTGACCTTGCTTCAAGGTCAAGGTCACAGGAGCTCTTCAAAGTTGGATTGTATACATATTTTGAAGTGACCTTGACCCTGAACTATGAAAGATAACTGTTTCAAACTTAATAATTATGTGGGGCACATGTTATACTTTCATCATGGGACACATTTGGTCACATATCATCAAGGTCAAGGTCACTTTGACCCTTATGAAATGTGACCAAAATGGGGTAGTGAACCACTAAAAGTGACCATCTCATGGTAGAAAGTGCCAATAAGCACCATTGTGCTTCTTATGTCTTGAATTAACAGCTTTGTGTTGCATGACCTTGGATGACCTTGACCTTGGGTCAAGGCCACATGTATTTTGGTAGGGAAAAAGTGTAAAGCATTTCTTAGTGTATGATGTCACTGATAGGTTTACTTGTTTGACCTTGACTTTGAAGGTCACCTGAAGGTCAAGGTCATATAAAGGTCAAGGTCAAGCATGTGAGTCGTATGGGCTTTGCCCTTCTTGTTTTTCTAATCCTGAGCTAGTTGTCAAACAAAAACAAAACAAAACAAAGCAAAACCAAAACCTTGTCAAGTGAGCGGTAAAGGAGGATGATCTTCAAGTTTCAATAAAGTGCAGGTCAACATAGATATATATCCACATTGCCTGCCACTCAATAGCTTAGAATAGCCACTACAGAATGCAGTGGTTTCCATGTCATCACCACCACCTTCACAGCCATCACTGTCTCCATCACCACCACTACTGCCTCCACCACCACCACCACTGCCTCCACCACCACCGCCTCCACCATCACTGCCACCACTGCCTCCACCATCACTGCCACCACTGCCTCCACCACCACCACCACTGCCTCCACCACTGCTACCACCATCACTGCCTCCACCGTCACTGCCACCACTGCCTCCACCACCACTGCCTCCACCACCACCACCACCACTGCCTCCACCATCACTGCCTCCAACACCACCACCACCACTGCTACCACCATCACTGCCTCCACCGTCACCACCACCACTGCCTTGACCATCACCACCACCACTGCCTTCACCATCACTGCCACCACTGCCTCCACCACCACAACCACTGCCTCCACCACCTTCATCACTGCCTCCACCATCACTGCCACCACTGTCTCCACCACCTTCACCACCACTGCCTCCACCACCACTGTCTCCACCACCTTCACCACCACTGCCTCCACCACCACCACTGCCTCCACCATCACCTTCACCACCACTACCTCCACCATCACTGCCTCCACCATCACTGCCTCCACCACCAACACCACCACTGCCTCCACCATCACTGCCTCCACCACCAACACCACCACTGCCTCCACCACCACCATCACTGCCACCACTATCACTGCCACCACTGCCTCCACCATCACCACCACCACTGCCTCCACCACCACCACCACCACTGCCTCCACCACCTCCACCATCACTGCCTCCACCACCAACACCACCACTGCCTCCACCACCACCATCACTGCCACCACTATCACTGCCACCACTGCCTCCCCCACCAACACCACCACTGCCTCCACCACCACCGCTGCCTCCACCATCACCTCCAGCACCTTCACCACCACTGCCTTCACCACCACCACCACTGCCTCCACCACCACCATCACCATCACCTCCAGCATCACTACCTCCACCACCACCACTACCACCACTGCCTCCACCATCACTACCTCCATCACAGCCTCCACCATCACCACCACTGCCTCCACCATCACCACCACTGCCTCCACCATCACCACCACTGCCGTCACCATCACCTCCACCACCACTGCCTCCTCCATCACCTCCACCACCACTGCCTCCACTACCACCTCCACCATCACCTCCAGCACCTCCACCACCACCACTGCCTCCACCACCATCACCACTGCCTCCACCATCACTGCCACCACTGCCTCCACCATCACCGCCACCACCACCACACCACCACCATCCCCACCACCACCACATAATGTTAACCCTTCAACCCCTGCAATGTCTGTTGCCGCAGTACATTCCCACATTATAAAAAAAAGAAGTTTGAAGTTCTTTGGAATTTTACAGAATTAACTCCCATACGTCAAGAGAAAAAGGGTTAAAATACCTATAGTGGGATGTTTGTTTCTTTTAAATTTCTCAGCGGTTCTCTTCTTCACACAGGCTTTTGCTGCATTGGGTATGCAAGTCGAGCTATGGAGAATGGGACTACTTGAACACACTAAGCAGTTTCAAGTCATATTTTAAAATGATTTCAATCCGAGGAAAACATAATGATTACAAACTGGCATTCCTTTTATTCACAAAGAGTTGCATTTCACTTTAAACACACTCATCACTTAACCTCGCAAACATTTCTCATACAGTCATGAAAAATACAATTAGAGTACCGCTGAAGATTTTCTTATTTTTGAATTGCAGCATGATTTTTTCGTTACATGAAAAACTTAGTGCTGTTTACAAACGGTGGCACCAAAATACCACTACACCACATAACTAACAACAAGCTTCCAGGAACAAGAAATGCATTACATATAAACCACAAATTATGCCAAAGCAAAGATCAGATCGACTAACTGGTGGAACACACAATTCATCCACAACGCAAGCATCCGAAACACATGCACAGGTACAGGCAGTTCTCCATTTGCATTCACACAGTGCAGGGGCCTTCCACAGGTTGGCACGCACACACAATGTTCAGTCACATGGTTGGGGTTCACACCAAGAAGTCATGCCCTGATGTCAAAGGTCACTGAGGTCCAGGCGGCATTGTCTTGACGTGCTGCATGATTTGCAGTCCCTCGTCAAAGCGCTGGGCGATGCGCTGCGTGGTCTTGAAGAACTTGCGCAGGCAGTTCTCTGAACAGGTCCACTGAAAGTACAACACACATCTTGAACCCTCCATATATATTATTCCGTCTGTGCGTGAATGATACTTGGTGAACATCTATGATGCATCTACCCCTCTGTATGACTGCATTAACTTTGGTTCAAAGGCTACGACATGCCAAACCAAAATCAAAGAGTATTTACAGAAACTTCCCTTCCAACTTATCTTCATTATACACCACTTCCTGGCAGTCTACCCCCCAGTGCTCTCCCCTCTTGCATGAGTACACATTCAGCCCCTCAGCTTCTACTCGTTTGTTGAAACCATGTCTTTTGACAGGCGGAGATAGGCGAGCAATCTTTGGGGTTGGATGATGTATGATGTGCGAGGTGCAGTGCCGTGGTTCTATCCCTGGGATGGGAAGAATCTGGGTTTATTTAAATACCTTACACATCTTGAAATTCAAGAAGAAAACTTTTGACCCTAGAAGTGTTACAGGGGTGATGTTCTGGCTGAATTTCCCATTCAGCAGCTGCTCTGGCCTCCAAAATAAACACCCATATCAAGTACTTTCCAGCCAAAAACAACAGTCTGCATGAAAAATCATTTTTGACAGTTAAGCCAAAGCAACCACTGAACAGGAAAAGTGGCCAAAAATCCTGCAACACTTCCAGAGTTCACAAAAAAAAAATCCTAGCATCAGTCAGTCACTGAAAATCAAAATCTGATAGGTATGTAGAATTAGAAATCTGGGCATGTGAGAATACTTGAATGGGCAGCTTCGCAATGGACTGCCTCATGTACATATATAATATTAGTCCAATAATCTGATATCCAGCAATCATACCTGAATAATTCAAAAGCTATTACAGACTTATAGGTGCTGAGCACCATGGCGATAGCCTGAAGTATTGTTAATCTGTGAACTTCATTAAGACTGTCACCATTTCCTCTGTT